>CM076582.1:1380183467-1380563923 GCA_034641835.2 Pinus albicaulis
AGATAGAGATCAAAAAGGTAGATTTGTGAAAAAAAACCCCCCAACAACACATTCATCCACATGATTAATAACACCAATTGCTAGAAACCCTACTATAGAAGAGTTAGAGGAGAAACAGAGATAAGGACAGAGATTAACTTTACTTGAAAGACAAATTTTGTTAGCTTATGAGGTAAAGAAAAAGCAATCACCTAAAGAACCTCATTTTGTTTGGAAACAAAAAGAAACACCAAAAAAAATTGTCGAACAACTAGAAAAACCTATCCTTGAGCAAATTGTAGTAGTACAAAATCAACCTATTGAAACACTACAAATCTCTGAACAAGAAATGGCTAAAGAGGGAGAAGGATCAACTAGAATAAACATGACTCCTGAACAAAGATTAGAATATGAAATACAAAAAAGGGAATGGAGAAGACAAAGAGAAGAAGAAAGAAGAATTGAAGCGAAAAGAAAGGCTGAAGAAGATAGAAGAACATAAGCACTTCGAAAAATAGAGGAAGAAGCAGGAAGAGAAAACCAAACTCGAAGAACACAAGAAAATGAACAAGAAGATAATAATGATAAGGAGACTACTTTTGGATTTCCTATTTTAGATGAAAGAGAAATACTCGGAGAAGAAATAAAAATGAAAAATATTCCACCATCTGTATTGCCAAATTTCTATGGAATGTCAACAGAATATCCTGATGCATTTATGTTTGAGTTTGATATCTTGTGTAGAACATATGAATATACTGATGATACACACAAAATTCTACTTTTTCCTGCTACTTTAAAAGCTGCAGCCTTAAAATGGTTTATGGGATTAGGAGAACACACTATAGCTTCTTGGGAAGACATGAAGAAAATATTTCTTAAAAAGTATCAAGCTTACTACAGGGCTAGAGACTCGAAAGAAGACATTTTCAGAATGTCCCAATAGGAAGATGAAAGTTTGGAAGAATATTTGGAAAGATTCTTGTATAACTTGCAAAAATCCAAACATCATTCTCTTAGTCCAGATACTATCCGCACTATTTTTCTAAAGGGTATTAGAGATGAGTATTTAGATATTCTTAATGTAATGGGAAAAGGAGATATTTCTAATTTACCATTTGAAGAAATTTCTGAATTATGTCAAAAATACTCTAGAGGGAGAGCTAAGAGTGGGAAAAGAGATATTTCATCAAAAGCTTCCAAATCTGCAAAAAGTGTAGTTACAAGAACATAGATAGGAAGCCTGTTAGAGAAATTTAAAACAGATCCCTTAAGCACTTTGGGTACACAAGTTGATGTTTTAAAAGCTAAGAAGAGAAAAGAAGAGCAAGATGAATACTTAACAATTTTTTGTCCAAAGTGTAGACAAAAACATCCACTCAAAGAATTTCCTTTGCAAAATATACAAGTATGTGGACTATGCATAGAAAATCATACAACAGAGAAATGTCCAAAGTTAAAAGAATTGCAAGGGGAAGAAGTACAAGGAGTAGATTCCCTCTACTATATGGCACCAAGAAGACCTTGGCAACCAAGAATGCCTCAATAGTTCCCTCAACAAAACTTTCAATATCCTCAAAATACATGGAATACACCAATGCCATGGCAGGCTTGGCCACCACAAAAATATCAAAACCAACCTTCACAAGGTTGGAGGGGATATGGTTATGGAAACCAACCGCCACAGAAAATGTATAACCAACAATATGAATATCAACAACCATATCCTCCACAATCATTTCCTCAATATCAACAATTCCAACAACAACAACCCATGCCATATCTAAATCTGCCAATGCTAACTCAACCGCAGAAACTTCAGCTGCCAACTAACCAACAACCTCCTAGACCAACACAATTACCAGCTTAGCCAGTAGCTAATCCAAGCCATAAGGTGGACATACCAGCATATCATGTGGAAGAGGCAACATATTATCCTACATATTCAATTATTCCTATAGAGGATGTTCATCTAAGGTCTAGGAAGGTACTCCAAAAAGGTTCTCCTCCAATAATTGAAGAGCAAACAGAACAAGGAAAACAAAATGAACAATCTCAGCCAGGAAAAAAAATTAAAAAATGTAAAGCTATCATGAAACAAACTCCACCATATCTAGAGAGACTTATACAACAGAACATTCCAATATCTCTCCCTGAATTTAGTATTCTGGATGAATTAAAAAACACATATGTTAAAATTCCTTTATTGCAGGCAATTAAAGATATCCCAATATATGCAAAAACAATAAAGGAAATATGCATAAATAAATCTGGTAGAAGAAAGAAGGATCCACCAACAATCCACGTAATTGGAAGTCTTTCATCTCTCATGTCTAAGAATGTGGCTATTGAAAAATATCTTGATCCAGGAATTCCTATGGTTACTATTTCAATTAACAAATTTTCAGTACCAAACACTTTAATATATTTGGGAGAAGCTATCAATGTTATGACAACAGAGACTATGAAACAATTGAATCTGAACAACATTAGACCTACTACTACAGTTTTAGAACTTGCAGACAGATCCAAAGTTGTTCAAGAAGGTATACTAGAGGATATCATTGTCTCACTAGATTCTTGGAAATATCCTATAGACTTTTTTATTTTTCAGCCAAAAACAAACTTGGGAGGGCATCCCTTAATTTTAGGCCGACCCTGGTTGGCCACTGCAGATGCTTACATTGGATGCAAATCAGGAAGCATGATTATTGCACATGGAGATGAATGGAAGCATGTCACATTATATCCTCCTGCTCAATCTCCTTCTATATATTCATTACTTGAAGAAGATGTAGAAAAATGATCTAAACATGTTCTTAGTCTTAATCAAGTTTATAATTTTAGAGAGGAGGAAGAAAATGAGGACTTATTAGATCTATTCATCTCAGAACCAAATCTTTCAGAGCAGCTTAGGGTGACTCAATATGAAGCTGCCAGTTATCTTCTAAATGAATGTTTTAAGGAAAATTGCACAATACAATCATTTCAAAATACATTTGAAATAATTTTTTCTGTAAATTCAATTACCAATTCAAACAACAAAATCATTGAAATTAGTCCTCAAAGACATTTGAATATTGGTAACAATTTACAATCGTCACAAGAGGAAAAGCTAATAACATTATTGCAAAAATATTCAAAAGATTTTTCCTGGGATTATAAAGACATGCCTGGAATTCATCCAAAAACATGCATACATCACATTTATATTGATAATGAAATCAAACATGTTAGGCAACCACAAAGACGAATGAATCCCATGATGACAGAAATAGTGAAAGAGGAATTACATAAACTATTATAGGTCGGATTTATCTATCCTATTTCTGATAGTCAATGGGTTTCACCATTAGTTGTGGTACCTAAGAAAAATGGGAAGTGGATAATTTGTGTTGATTATCGTGAGCTTAACAAAGCTACATTAAAAGATCATTTTCCTTTACCATTTATTGATCAAGTGTTAGATTCATTAGCAGGAAATAAATTTTTCTCCTTTCTGGATGGATTTAGTGGATATAATCAGATAAAAATAGCATTAGAAGATCAAGATAAGACAACATTCACATGCCCTTGGGGAACATATGCATACAATGTATTACCCTTCAATTTATGTAGTGCACCTTCTACCTTTCAAAGAGCAGTTTTTACTATTTTTGCTGATTTGATTCATGAGTGTGTGGAAGTTGACATGGATGATTTCACCATGTATGGTACAACATATGAGGATTTTTTAAATAACCTTGAAAAATTATTAAAAAGATGCTTTGAGACAAACCTATCACTCAACAATGAAAAATGTTTTATGATGTTAATTGAGGGGATAGTGTTGGGACACCATATTTCTTCTTAGGGAATTAAGGTGGACCCGACAAAAAATTAGGTCATTGTGGATTTAACACCACCTACAACACAAACAGAGGTTCGAAGTTTCTTGGGTTATGCAGGCTATTATAGGAGATTTATTCAAAATTTCAGTAAAATAGCCTTACCATTATTCAAGTTACTTTCAAAAGAAGTAGAATTCTAGTGGACTGATAAATGTCAATATGCATTTGAAAAATTAAAACACAATTTATCAATTGCACCCATTCTTCGAGGACCCAATTGGTCTTTTCCATTTCATATTTCAACTGATGCATCTGATAAAACTATTGGAGCATCACTTGGACAAAAAGAGAATCAATTAAATTACACCATATATTTCATCAGTAAAAACTTAACATTAACAGAATTGAATTATATTGTGACAGAGAAAGAAATGTTAGCTATTGTACATGCAATAAATAAATTTCGACATTATATAACAGGTTATCAAGTTTATATTCATATGGATCATTCTTCTATAAAATATTTAATGAACAAATCCATTACAAATAGCAGAATAACTTGATGGTTGTTATTGATGCAAGAGTTTAATATTACTGTGCAAGATCGACCAGGAAAAGATAACCAAGTTGCTGACTTTTTGTCAAGATTAAATTTACCTGGTGATCCTAATTTGGTATCAGACAATTTTCCAGATGAACATTTATTTGCTATAAATGTCAAGACCCCTTGCTTCACAGATATAGCTAATTATTTATCATCTGATATCTTACCATCTCATTACACAAGTAAACAAAAACAAAGAATAATTAGAGATAGTGATAGATATAGCTGGATCAATGGAGATCCATTTTACACTGGTGCTGATTTAATTATTAGAAAATGTGTAAGGGAGGATGAAATAATAGAAATTTTAAAAGCTTGTCATGATGAACCAAGTGGTGGCCATTTTGCAGAGAAAAAGACAAAATACAAATTACTTACGCTTGGCTACTATTGGCCATCTATATTCAAGGACTCCAGAAATTATGTCAAAAGATGTGACAACTGCCAAAGAATTGGTAAACCAGTGGCATCCGATCAAATGCCATTAAAGCCACAAGTACTTATTGAACCATTTGAATGGTGGGCTTTAGATTTCGTGGGACCAATCAATCCTCCATCCAATGGAAAGAAATACATTCTTGTATGTACATATTATGTGACTAAATGGGTGGATGCCAAGGCAGTAGTACGGGAAACATAAGAAACAGTTACATCTTTTCTATATGAAGAAATATTTTTCAGGTATGGAATTCCTAGACAAATAGTGACTAATAAAGGTGCACAATTTACATCAAAACTTGTTCACAAAATTACAAAGAATTTCCAAATCAAACATAGAAAATCCACTCCATATCATCCTCAAGCAAATGTACAAGTGGAATCTACAAACAAAGTTTTGGAAATTATTATGACAAAAACAGTGAACATGAGCAGAAAAGATTGGTCAGATAAATTGAAAGATGTATTATGGGCATATAGAATAACTTGGAAAAATACTACTGGTTTCAGTCCATATCAGTTAGTATATGGAAAAGAATTTCTATTACCAATTGAATTTCAAATACAAACATATAAGCTAGCAGCAGAGTTAGGGATGGACTTGTTGCAAGCACAATAAGAAAGGATTATGTAATTAAACAAACTAGATCAAATTCAACAACAAGCAGTTGAACATACTACTCTAGTCCAAGAACAATGGATTAAATTGCATGATCGATTTTTCAAAAATAAAGTCTTTCAAAACGAAGATTGGGCACTCTTATTCAATTCCAAATTCAAAGATTTCAAAGCCAAATTTACGATTCATTGGCTTGGGCCATATGATATTGAAGAAATATTTGATAATGGAGCGGTCAAAATCAAAACAATTGATGAATCATCTGTATTGTTTGTGGTCAATGGACACAGGCTAAAAATTTATCATAAGCCTATAGACAAAGAGGATTTTCTAAGAAAAATCTCCATGGATTCTGATATGGAAATACTGGGAAAGCATAGTAATATGCTTTCCAAAACTCCAGTATAATATCCATAATAATAATAATAATAATAATAATAATAATAAAAAAATAAAATGTTTGGTTGTGAAAATCCAGGAAACTGGCACAATACAGACTCGAATTCCCATTGGAAAACCAACTTGTTTGGCCAATCTAAATTCTATTTTCCATTTACTTTAGTTTCAATTTTGCAGATTTAGCCTCCAAATTTTTCAGACTTGAGGACAAGTCAGAATATCAGTTTGGGGGAAGGTGTGAAATAAAAAAAAAAAAACTATGAAAATAGTTTTCAGCAGCTGAATGCGACGGAAGAAATTCTCAATTATGGAACATTATTTCAAAATTATGCCAGAAAGGGACCTGGATATCATTACACTAGAAAGGGATCTGAACATTGTTATGTCACAAAGGGACCTGAATATCATTACGCCAGAAAGGGACCGGAATATCATTACGCCATAAAGGGACCTGAATTTCATTTCACCAGAAAAGGGACCTGAAAATTTATTGTATTAGTAGGGACCTATTGTGTAACTAGCTCCAAAAATAGAAGAAAAGAGATAGCAATGCCTTAGAAATAAGCCACTTCAAGGGGGCAACCTCTAATACATTACATAAATGAACAATTCTTGGATGATACAATTTACAAAACCTCCTTTCTATATATAGGAGTCCATGGGGCCATAATGTAATCCTAGTAGGGCCACAATGTAATCCTAGCCGACCTAACAATAATAATTTAAGGGCACAATAATAACGATAAGGGGGTTACAAGGGTACAATAATAACAATAAGGGGGTTACACTAACAACAATAAGGGACTATACTAGTAATATAGGGACCTAACATGCCCCTCTCCTTCAAAAAGTGTTGTCCTCAATGCTTGAGTAGCTTTGGGTGCTTCTGTATAAAATTCTCATCCTCCCATGTAGAATCTTCAGTGGGTAAGTTCTTCCACTTGATGAGATACTCTGAAATTGATCGATTTCATAGTTGTCGAGTTCTTGTTTCCGTGACCGCTTCAGGTTCCAATATGATTTTCCTTCCTCATCAAGTTCTGGAAATATTGTTTGAACTGGAAGATTTTCACCTATAACCTTCTTTAAGCATGAAACATGGAAAACTGGATGTACTCGTGAAGAAGCAGGAAGCTCCAATTTGTATGCCATAGTACCAATCTTTTGCAACACCTTGTGAGGACCATAGTACTTTGGCGATAATTTATTATCCTTCTTAGCTTGCTTGAGGGACATTTGTTTGTATGGTTGTAGCCGTAAAAATACCCAGTCTCCTACATCAAAACTTCTCTCGCTGCAATGTTGATCTGCTTGTTGTTTCATTCGATTTTGTGCCAAATTCGGGTTATCCTTTAAGAGTTGGAGAACTTCTTGTTGATGCTCGATGTGATCTTCCACTGCTTGAAACATCGAATTTTCTCTTAAATATGATGTGATTGACAGTGGGTGATATCCATAAAGTGCCATAAATGGGGTCATTTTTGCTGCAGTATGGAAGGAAGTGTTATACCACCATTCAGCGAGAGGTAACCACTTGACCCATTGTGTTTTTTTATCAGATACAAAACAACGAAGATATCCTTCCAAACATTTATTTACTATCTCAGTTTGACCATCAGATTGAGGATGATAAGATGAGCTATGAGGTAATTGAGTACCCAAACAAGAAAATAACTCCGTCCAAAAATTTCCAGTAAAAATGGGATCTCTGTCGCTCACAATAACCCTTGGGTTTCCATGTAGCTTTTGAATTGTGTCCATAAATGTAGTAGCAAATATACTTGCTTTAAATGGATGAGATAATGCACAAAAGTGTGCATACTTGGTAATTCTATCAACTACCACCATGATGACACTCTTTCCTTCAGACTTAGGTAAACCTCTGATAAAATCCATTGAAATGTCCTCCCAACGTTGACTTGGAATGGATAAATGTTGTGGAAGTCCTGGGGTCTTAATTGTATCAACTTTATTCTACTGGAAAACCAAACATTCCGCCACAAAATTTTGAATATCAGATTTAAGGCCATCCTAAAAAAATTCTTTCTTCACCCTGTGGTAAGTTTTTAAAAATCCTGAGTGTCCTCGTAAAGGAGAAGTGTGCAATTCCAAAAGCATCTTTTGTTTTAGTTGGGAATTCTTACAAAGATATAAGCGATATTTGTACCATAAGGAATCATTTTTCCAACTAAATGTATCAGATGTACTAGGATCTTGCTACAAATTTTGAATGAGTGTCCATACATCTTTGTCCTTCTTCCATTCATCTCTTGCTTCAATTATCCAATCTGGTTGGATAATAGAAATGGCACTAAGCAATGCTTCCACCTCTTCATTCTTTCTTGAGAGTGCATCTGCAACAACATTAAGCTTTCCTTTTTTGTAGATTATTTCAAAGTCATAACCCAACATCTTTGTGACCCATTTTTGCTGCTCTTCTGAAGATAGTCTTTGTTCCAAAAAGTGTTTAAGACTACCATGATCAGTTTTTACCTTGAAGTGTCTTCCCATTAGGTAAGTTCTCCATTTCTTTAGTGCATGCAGTATTGCTAACATTTCCTTCTCATAAATAGGTTTCTGTAAATACTTTCCTTTGATTGGACGACTTTCAAAAGCAACGGGTCTTCCTTCCTGCATTAAAACTGCACCAATTCCATTTCCTGAGGCATCACATTCCACAATAAAGGTTTTTGTGAAGTCTAGCGTAGCTAAGACCGGTGCTAAGCACATTGCCTCTTTAAGATATTCAAAGGCCTTAGTTGCTTCAGGAGTCCATGAAAATGCATCTTTCTTCAATAATGTTGTTAGAGGTGCTGCTATTCTCCCATAATTCTTAACAAACTTGCGATAATACCCTGTTAACCCCAGAAATCCTCGCAATTGCTTTATGGTTGTGGGGACTTTCCATTCCTTAATGGCTTTAATTTTGTTAGGATCTACCTTAAAACCCTCGCAAGATACAATATGACCCAGATATTCCACCTCTTGTACTCCAAAGAAACATTTGGATGTTTTTGCATATGATTGTTTCTCCTCGAATATTTTGAGCACCCTGTTAACATCTTTAACATGATCCTTCCAAGACCTATTGTAGATTAGTATATCATCAAAAAATGCTAGCACAAATTTTCTAAGGGTTTGAAAGTGGAATTCATCAATCCTTGAAATGTAGAAGGTGCATTGGTAAGGCCAAAAGGCATGACCAAAAATTCATAATGACCCTCATGAATTCAAAATGATGTTTTTGGAATATCTTCAGCATTCATTCTAATTTGATGATATCTTGAACGAAGATCCAACTTGGTAAAATAAATTGCTCCATGTAATTCATCCAATAATTCATCAATCACTGGAATGGGAAATTTATCTTTAATGGTGAGCTTATTGAGCTCCCTATAATCCGGACACATGCGCCATGATCCATCCTTCTTGTGTACCAATAAAATAGGAGCAAAGAAAGAACTTTGACTAGGTTGAATTATACCCACCTCTAACATTTCTGTAATCATACTTTCAATTTCACTCTTTTGGAAATAAGGATATCTATAAGGCCTGATGTTTGGAGGAACACTTCCTGGAATCAAATGAATAGCATGATCATGATCACGAATAGGTGGGAGTCCTTTGGGAGTTTCAAACACCTTGGAATGATTGTCCAAGACTTGTTGGAGATCTGCATAAATAGATGATTTTGATGTTGGAACTTCTAGTGAGCATAATTGTGAAATTATGCCTCGTTTTTCTTTCTTTAGAAGCTTTTTCATGACATTAGAGGTTATTATCTTTCTCGGCTTCCCTGCAATACCCCGTAATTTGACTTCCTTTCCTTCTGAAAATAATTTCAAGAAAAGTTCTTGAAAATTAAAAGCTACCATCCCAAAAGATTGTAACCATTGTACTCCTAGTACAACATCAACACCTCCCATATGAATGGAAAGCATTGGAATATTCAATACATATTCCCCCATGGTTAGCTTGATATTATGGCATTTTCTAGAGAAATTTATAGTTCCTCCATTTGCAACCATCACTTGACATTCTGGTGCTGGGTATAGGAAACAATTTAATTGCTTGGCTACCTTACAATGAATAAAATTATGGGTGCTACCTGAATCAATCAACACTATTACCTTTTTCTTCTTGATTTGTCCTTCTATCTTGAGAGTTTGAGGAGTGGTAATTCCTGCCATTGCATTACATGATATGGTCGGATTCATTTCTTCCTCTTCTAGGGCTGGTTCCTGGTGTATATCCTCTTCTTGTTCATTTTCTTCTTCCTCTTCACAATCTATGTAAAATAATTTCTTCTCAGCACACTTATGACCTTTAGTGTATTTGTTATCACAATTGTAGCAAAGCCCTTTTGCTCTTTTTTCTTCCAATTGTTGTGGTGTCAACCTTGTAGGTTGTGGAAATCTAGGCGTAGCAACACTTCCTTCTTTATAGAATTGAGTGGTAGGCTTCCTTGACACCATAATCTTACATTCAACTTGTCTTGCCAACCTGAATGCCTTCTCCAATGAATCAGGCTCCAAAACGCGAACTTCATGTTGGATGTTATCCTTTAAAGTGCATATGAAGAGATCAATCTTGTGTTCCTCTGGAATATCAGTTACCCTTATATTCAATTTTTGGAAGTCCTCAATGTGCTGCCCCACTAAACCCTTTTGTTTGAGATTTATCAATTGGCTAAAGAAGGTGTTGCTCTTTGTATCCTCATAATGTGCTATCATTTCCTCCATAAAAATTGACCAAGTGACAATTTTTTTACCGGAGCAAAGCCATTGATACCATACAAATGTATTTTGTTCTAAATGTAAAGTTGCAATGCGTACCTTTTGTGTGTTTTGCACGTTATGGAGATCAAAATATTGCTCCATCTGTAGTATCCATGTTACAGGATCCTTTCCATCAAACTTCCTCATATCAATTTTTGGAATATGGTGGTTCTTCCCGCCAACATTAGAGTTTATGAAATCACGATTAACATTTATTTTGTTCTCATCATGAGTTTCTTCTACTATATTTTCACCATTAGGAAACATTTCTTGTATCAAATTTTTCAAACCTTCCATGTCTTCTTTTAGATCATTCTTCATGTTTTCCATGTTGTCTTTTATGTCATCTATCTTAGCTTCCATGCCAACTTCCATGCCATCCATCTTATCTTCCACACCTTTCTTCAAACCATCCATCTTCGCTTCCACGCCTTTCTTCAAAACTTCCATTTCATTTTTTGTTGCTCTTTGTGAGAGCAAAATTTGGTTCACTTGCTCTTGTAATTTTGATAGATCATGTTGCAATTCTTCATCTTCATGAGTCATAGTAGAGCCTTCTGAAGGCTTACTAGGTGTTGAATTATTTTTACGAGGCATTTTTTAGAACCCAATACTAATATCAATTCTACAATATGCCCTTGGAATCAATTCAAATTGATTCTTCAAACAAGACTTATGCAATTCAGAAAAAATATACACACCTTTTTCTTGCTTTTGAGAAGCTTGATATTGAAATTAGATTATCTCTGTGACTACAATTCTTCAACTTTTGAAATTTGATATTGATGTAGCCCTCTGAATTCTCTTTCGAATGCCACAAGTCTGACATGATTTGGATTCTCCAAGACAAAGTTATGTCCAATCTCCCACAATGACCTAATTATGGACTAGTTCAGTAGAGCGAAATTATACGACTTGCCACGTGTCATTGTTTCGTCCTTCGGCTCCAAAATTGATATCCAAGAAACTATGGTCTGTGTACTTGCGACCAATTTTTACGGAACTCCAATCCGATGCTCAGAGAGAGAGTTATGAATATTTTCCCATGATCACCTCTTTGAGATGAAATTCAGGAGCCTGAAAAAGCACTACCTTCCACAGATCATATCTCCAAAAATATTGCGAACCAAGCTCTGAAATTTTTTGATGAGTTTCCTCAGGATTTATGACTCGTGCCCTAAAAGTTTTAGATTCTGAACCTTCTTAGAAAAATATTTATAGCGAAAATTCCACGATGACCTGTTTAGAACAGCGAAACCCTAGAATCCAAACCTCTGATACCAAATGTTGTGTAACCAGCTCCAAAAATAGAAGAAAAGATATATCAACACCTTAGAAATAAGCCACTTCGAGGGGGAAACCTCCAATACATTACATAAATGAACAATTCTTGGATGATACAATTTAAAAAACCTCATTTCTATATATAGGAGTCCATGGGGCCATAATGTAATCCTAGCTGACCTAACAATAATAATTTAAGGGCACAATAATAACAATATGGGGGTTACAAGGGTACAATAATAACAATAAGGGGGTTACACTAACAACAATAAGGGACTATACGAGTAATATAGGGACCTAACAGGACCTAAAATTACCATAGCAGATGTCAACATGTACCTGAATGATAGTTATTCAAAAGAAAATTAGATGCAAAAAGAAATAAAAATCCTATCAAGTCTACAAGAACTGTAAAAAACAATGCCGACCATCATCAATGTCGATCATCACCAAATGTTGACGAGGGAGTACATTTGTACACTGAGTAAAAATTTTTGCTCTTAAATTTTCATATTTTTCAAAAATAGTCTAGGATTGATAAACTACTTTAAATACTAGTTAATGCATCTTTTACCTACATTAAATTTCATCTTTTACCTACATTACATTTCATTTTTTTTACCTACATTACATTTCATTTTTTTACCTACATTACATTATATTCCATCTTTTACCCACATTTCATATTCCCTACCCATATATTACCATTTGAAATATTTCATATCACTACCCATATCCCACCCTATGTATTTCTTAATAAAAAGAATGATAAACAATAGGTCACAAGCTGAACCCATAAGAAGAATTTTTTAGACCTACAAAAACCATAAAGCAAAGATTAGCATTCTACATTAATTTTAAAAAACTTGACTATTGCATTAGTCAAATTTTAAAATTTAAAATCAAAACCAAAGTTTAAAATTATATGGTGCAATTTAAACTGAAATGGTGAGCACAAACATAATACAAAACCACGAATGCAATGGCAGTGATGGTATGGTAGTGCAATGATAAACCATGAATGCAATGGAAATGATGGCGCATACAAGTATGCATGGATATGATGGTATGCAAAACAAATCATAAATAAATACAAGCACAGTATGGGAATGATGGCACGTACAAGGTATGAGAAATGCAACGCATGGATGCGAACGTGAATGATGGAGCATGATGATATGCAGGGTGAATGATGGAGCACGATAACATGCACGCATTGAAATGTAAAAATGATAAACATGAAACGTGAAAGTAATACAGAAGGACAGGCACGATAGTCAAAGGAGGAACATGCATGCCAGGTCAAAGAGTCAATGAATGGTTAAGAAATTTAAAAAAAAAAAAAAACACTGTGTAAACAGAACAAACTCATTTCCGCTCTGCTTTAAAACCATTTCCGCTCTGTTGTAAGCATTTTCGCTCCTATAGAAAGCCATTTCGGCCATTTTCAAAACTTGGAGATCATTTCTGGAGGGAGATATTCATCATCATTGCCATTGAAAGGCTCAGTAAGGAATAAGGAGTGCATATTCAAGCACGTCCTGTTGTATGTAACCATTGTAAAAAAAACGCAAAGGAGAGATAAGTGTGAAGGCCGAGAGGAGAAAACGCAGAAGGAGAAGCCAAAGATATAGTGAGAAAGGGAAATCAGAGTAATAAGAAGCATTTATGGCCAGAATTCCGAAAAAAAATCAACGGTGCCATCCAACAGAAAGCGGAATTCTCTAAAGAAGAGGTAAGATCCAATTGTTTTTATAAATTTCGGGATTATATCAATCAGTCAAACCCTGAGTTAAAGAAGGAGTGTATTTATTTCAACTCGCAAGCCTGTCATGCAAAAAAATTCGCATTCAAATAGTTTAAAAACGTGTTGACAAAGTTTTACAAATGATCTGCCATCAGTTAGTCACAAATTTTCTTTTTGAATGAGTGTGTAAAAGAGAGGATTTGTATGGATTTAAAAACTCCATTTCAACTGAAGAAGATCACAAAATTAGAGAGAAGTCATAAAGGAGCAAGCGCATAAGAGAAGGTAAGATTCACACATCCTACTTCTGAGTTTTAATGCAAAACAGAAAATAGAGAAGTGCAATTCAAATGCATGAGCGAAAGTGTTAAGTTTAGTTGTGAATTGTTTTTAAAAACACACTCAATCTACAAATTTAGAACACAAGTTTGTGAAGATAGAATGCATAATAGATGTGTTTTGACAGAAGACTGAATTGAAGAGAAATGGAGTAAGACAGTTTACCGTGAATTTTCTTTTACAAATGATTGAAGTTTCTTTTGAATGTACAGTGAATTTGGATACAGTGTTTTGGAAATTTTTGTATGAAATAAGGAGTACTGTGTATAATTTTTTTTTTCCAATTGTTTACATAGTTCAAATCATTTGAAAAACAGAGGATGTTTTTAAGAGAATACCTTTCAAATCATTTGCAAAACAAAAGATGCTTTAGATAAAGATTCATGCTTTGAGAATAATGAAGTGGAAGCTGTTTCAGTTTCTAAAGATTCAAAAGGGGAAGATCAGAATCTTTTCAGATTCAAAGAGCCTACTGACAACTTAGAAATAAGCAGGATCATGGAAAGAAACTTGAGAGAAGAAAATGAAAATTTCAAACTAACCAATGAAACATTAGTTAAAGAGAATGAGAAGGTTAGTGATGAGATGGAGAAAATGAGAAATAAAAAGAATCTTCTTTACACACAGGATTTTGAGTGGCTTCAAGAGAAAAACTCCTGGAAAGCTAAGTATGAGAAGCAGAAAGTCAAAACTTCCATCTATAAAGAAGAGCAGGGAAAGGACATGGATTGTAGTTTTCACACAACACAACAGGAGGTTACAGGATCAGGGATTGGGTCAACATCAAGACTCTGGAGGTCGAAGAGGAAATAACAAGCATGAGGGCATGCTTGATCTTCAGTTTGGGGGAGATGTTGGGCCTTGTTTTGATCTCTTTTTGCTTAAGAAATACATTTTATTTTGCTACATTATCTATCCAATTACCATCATATTCACCTCACATAGACCTAAAGATGCATAATCAGGTATTTAATTTATGTTTTTCAATTATTAGATGTTTTTGTGAAAATTGAAATTTAAGTGCAATTTTGGACAAGAGCAGAAATTCTCGTAATAGCATGATGTTTTTCATATGTGCAAGACACTTCGACTCGAGCTAGATATGTTTCTATAAATCTCGGGAACTAGGAGTAATAGTACACCTATTGGTATAGCCATATTAAGCTTTAATAGGCTCAGTCAAAGGTGGTCAAACATGACCAATCTTTATGAAGGATCCCTAGAAACTAGGTCTACACTCTTATTTTATGGGATTTTTCCAGATTGTGATGGATATGGTAGATCAATTCGACTTTATATGATAGTATAGGGATATTTATGATTTCTTGAGATATTTTAGATCATTTTGTTAAACATTTCATCTATTTAAGCCTCACACTTTGAAGGCTTTGACATTGGAACTTGTATGACTTATTATTATTATCTTGGAGACTTGAAGACATAATAGAGGATCTGTTCTACCATATTTTGATGTTTCTACATGTTAATTTATTACTTGAAGTCTTGAGTAGCTGAGTTTACTTTCAGTGTGCAAGGCAAGGGTGGAAGGGCCCCCACACCGAGCTAATTACAATTCCTAGTTTTCATAGCTGTAATTGATTTGCTTAAATTTATTTCCTCCTTTCATGATTTTGCAATTGTGTTAATGATGTATGTAATCAGTAATTAAGGAAAACTAGGACCTCTAATATTAGAGCCTCTTGATTATTATTCCATGTATCTTAACCTATTGTTTAATTAGATTTCCTGCTTTCATGTTTTCTCAATGATATTAATGATGTATTCAATCATTAATTAAGGACAACCAGGACCTCTAAGATTAGAGCCTCTTGATTATTATTCCATATATCTTAATTCATTGTTTAGTTAAATTTCTTGCTTTCATGATTTCTCAATAGTGTTAATGATTCATGCAATCAATAATTAAGGAAAACCAGGACCTCTAAGATTATAGCCTCTTGATTATTATTCCATGTATCTTAACCTATTGTTTAGTATTAGATTTACTACTTTCATGTTTTCACAATGGTATTAACGATGTATGCAATCGGTAATTAAGGACAACCAGGACCTCTAAGATTAGAGCCTCTTGATTATTATTCCATATATCTTAATTCATTGTTTAGAATTTAATTAAGCTAATTCTTATATTTGTAATATGAATTTCACTCACCATCCATAGTTCATATTCTAAATTTGACTGCGATTGAAACCCATATACTTTGGGGATGCTTCTAAGTTCACCAACCCGGATTGATATTAAATACTTGTGTTAATTTGCAACAGTAAATTGACCCAACAAGCTCCACCCTTCAGCCTTTCACTATTCCCAATGAGCCCTTGTTGGGGAAATTATATATGTTATAATTCCGACATTAAATTATCAATCCGGGGTTCATAAGCTTCGACGCACAAGTGCAGGGAAAGTAGGATTAAAGCATCTAACCTAGACTAGACTAAGAAATCAACTTGTTGTTTAAGTACCTGATGCAGGCAGGGCCTGCAAACCCAGAATCTTTCTTCTCTGTGCATATCAGCGTGCATCTCAGCTTCTTACCCAAATCAAAAACCTCAATAGCTGGCAATTTCACACTTTCCCATTTCAACATGCGGAAGCTTTTCCAAACATATGGTTTAAAACCATTGTATAAAATCATTTCATTGGGATAAATAACACTTTCATAAGCCCCAACCTTGAGAAACCCCCAAATGCCAAATTCAAATCATTCATGCAAAAGTTTCATTAAAATTTAACCAATGATTATGGAACAAGTGAATTCCATATTATCAACTCAATTCATCCCCTTTTCAATCTAATTCTTGTAATGCACCCATTTCATATTGGTTCATTTATATATGACTGGATTTTAATTCAAATAAAAGAATGTGCTTATGTTTTTCAACCTGCAAATTCACACCACTGCCCAATCGATTTCATGCATTCTGATATGAAATCTCATACTGCTACCATCATTTCAAATAACATTGAAACTCACCTTACATATTCAACAACCAGCACACTATTCAACGCATTCTACCCATCACTTCACATATGGGTTTTAATACCGGATTTCAAATAAACTTTCCATAAAACAAATGCGCCCATGTATTAAATCTCAATCTGGCAATTACAAAACTCCAATTCATTTCATTTAACCTCGTTCACACATTTCTTCAAACAGTTTTCTGCTATGGCAACTATAAACTCAGATTTAAGCCACAACATACCTTTCCAGAATTCAGCAGCGTTCTCCCTTCTACCCAATTTCCACAACGTTTCTTCTGAATTCGATTTTAAACGTCTATGTGTTGACTGTCCCAATTTTTTTTTTAATCCAGAACTTGGCGCTGTAACTAGAATTCAATTGTTGTAATCGATCTTCCTCTCCCAGCAAATACACCTTCAATTTAACTCCAGGCTGTAGCTGCATACATGCCACACCAAACGTTCTTCCTCTGTGCAGATTCAACGCAGAAACCAATATATGTTACATACACATCGATTTCCAAAACACATGAAATTGCTTACCTCTCTACCGGGTTGTCTTCCACTGATTTTGAAAATGATGTCTATCGTTCACTACGCTGCCAATTTGCACCAAATTGAATTTTTACAACGCTTTCTTTACCGGATACAGAGATTCCATGCGTAAATTTCTTCTTCAGCGGCATCCATCCCCTTCGATTTGACATTAAAATTCTTCAGACAATTCTTTCACTGCTGCAATTCGTGTCTTTGCCAGAATTCAATTCTTCAATGCTTATGATTTTATCAAACAATATCAGGTATTAATTCACTGTATAATGTTTACAAACAGAAATCGACCCAACGAATTCTGTCTCCCTGTTATGAATTCGATTGCCCAGAAATCAATTTATTAACTTCAACAACGCTGTCATTTAGTTTAATTGTGATTGCCCATTCATGCAATTCAACCAATTTCAAATGCCTTTCCTCAGCATGTGCAGAAAAAATCGATATGAATTGATACTCAATTACAAGCAGAGTTTACAAATATCGCTCATCATCCAAGACAACAAAACATACTTCGATTACAAAATTCCTCTCATAGACCCACACGGCAAATTGTTGCTAACGTTTGAAGAGCATACATACAATTCTTCTCCAGCAAATTAAATACCAGCAATTTCACCATTTCAACACAGAAATTTAATCATACCCAATTCACCAAATTAAGGTGCATAACTCAAAAAACTAACACTTTCATTAAAGTGAATTTACTACATCAATATTTCTCCATGGCCTCATTTTTACAATTCCATTGGCCCTTACAACCGCCAGAGGCTTGCCAAATTTGGCTTATGAGCCTGTGACTCAACATCTACACTCTCCAACTATCTCAATGTATTTTTCTCTCAAACCCTTCCTATTTATACAATTATTAAAAATGATCTAATTAAATGCTCAATCCCCTTAATATCTCAACACCACTAGAATATCTCAACAAATCCTATTATCTAGAATCTTATCCCTTCATATCCTTAACTAAATAAATTCTCACATATCCTTTTAATAAAAGAATATTTACATAATCATCACTTTCTCCTATTTTATTTAAAACAATTTAATTAAATAAAATATTAAAAATTGGCACACCCCCTTTCTAACATATCTACAAGTAAAAAAATGCCCTTGATGCCCCTGCATCAGACTCCCCATGTAAGAAAATTCATGACCACCTGGTCATAAGTCTGGATAATTATTTCCTCCTGGATCCCAAATTTTATTTTGTAATCTTTCCTTGCTTGTCAATTGCTTTACTGCTGTTGTTATCTGCTGTTGTCCTCCAGGTTTCCATATTTTGTGCTGTAATGCTCCACTTGCTTTGCCTTCAAGATCTGCTACTGTCTTCCTCTTGTTGTCACTCCTTTTCTTTCTTGCTATTGTCTTTCTCTGAGGCATTTTCATCATTAACCTCCCTATCAACTCAATTTCTCTGTCCAGTATATCCTCTGTTTGCTGATTGTTTCCAGCATATTCAATAAAACATGTTGCTCTAGCTGTCACTATGGATGTTGCTCCACATGTTGTGGCCTCCCAAACTTCCTGTCCCTCTGCAACATTCCTTTGCTCATCATCTGCAATTTCATCTGCAGTTTCTTTCTCTGGTTCCAGCAAACATTTCAGTGTTTCATCAACATGCTGCAAATTAACTCCAGTATAATCTCCATCTTCCCCTTCGACAATCTTCAGAAATTGTCCATCATCATCAAGTTTTACAAACACTGTAGCTTCACCCTCTGTCACTATAGCAGCTCCAAAATTTCATACACCAGTCTTCTCTTGGCTATACAGACAAGCCAACTCTTTCTTGTCACCTATGGTAACAAATTTCTGCATATGAGACATGACTGTCTCATCCTCTACCTGCAACAGTTCTTCTTCTTCCAAGACAATCTCAAATGATGGACTGTCTTCTACATCACCTGTAAACACAATCAAATTTTCAGCATCAAAATCACAACATTCCTTTGTCGATTCAGTCACCAAGTTTTCTCTCTGCAGCTCCAAGTCTTCTTCAGGACTCAGCAAATCTTCACTAGTTTTCTCCTCAGCTTCCTCTGGCAACACTCTAGTATGCTGCTCTGAGTTACTTCCCGACTCCTCTCTCAGAACATCAGTATGCTGATTTGCATTCATCATGAGACTGTTAGCTAGTCTCGCCTTCTTACCATCATCTGCTTCATGACTGTCCTTCATGAAAACTTTCCTGCCTTGCTTCCTCAGCAAATTATCCTGCACATAAGTCCTCTTCCTCTCCAATTCTCTTCTCTGAAGATCTAGTTTTCTATATAACTCAACAATTTCATTAGGAGTAGAACTCGGAAACTTTACATAATTTTCCATACCTTCACCAGCTCTTGACTCATTATCAGCTGGTCTTTCTCTCTCTGCATCAACATTCTGATTAGACTCCTTTGTCTTCATTGCCTCCTGAGATCTTGCCATCTCATCATTGATCTGAACAGCCTTCAGATTCAACTCTTCTTGAACAAACTCTAAAGCTTGCTCATCTCCCTGTGTTGTACCTGCAAACATACACAACTTGTCAGTTTTAAAACCACAAGAATTTTCAGTCTTAACTGCTGCCTCCAACACATCCTTCTGAATAAATCTGTGTGTGGAATTTTCAAATTCCATCTCTGGTTCAAGAACTCGAAGTTCCTTTTTCAACAAGGCAATCACAATTTGCCTCAACTTCACCTGCAATTGTCGCCAAATCACTCTCTTTCCCTTCAGTGGAAAGATCCATTTTCTATTCTGATCTTCCTGCTCTTGCAGCCATTCTTCTAGTACCTGCAATTGTACCTTCATTACTGCAATCTCTCTTTCTCGAACTTCTGCAGTCATCTCATCTCTGTGGCATTCTTCTGAACCTCTTCTCTGATCCTCCATGATCACCTTCTCCATGAGTTTCTCACTCACCATGAGTTTCACTAGCCTCTACGACAACAATCTCTTCTGCTGCCACTTACCTCACCAAGCTCTCCTCACTCAGTCTTTTGGTAAGTACTTGGTTCACTGCCTCTGGAACCTTTTGAGCACTTTCCTCTGCTCTCTCTCTGGGCTATCTCTTCAACTCACCTTCTTCTTCAGGACACTACAATTGTCCTCCTTATTCAGCGTTTAGCTGAATGCCAGGTTCACTGCCATCATCTTATCTGCAACCATAAACTTTCCATCACAAAATTCAAATCAGGAAATCATCTCACCTTTAAGATCTTGCAGGATCTTGTCTCCATTTACTTCTGCCATCCTGTTCATTTGCAATTGTGTATGCTGCATATCAGATTTAAAATCTGATCTTCATCATTCATCACACATTCAAAAATACATTTCAGTTCAACAAACCTTCTTGTCCTCATTCAGAAACAAACATTTTTTCATTTCAACAGAGCCAAGCTCTGATACCAAAAAATATGATACAGGCAGGTCCTGCAAACCCAGAATCTTTCTTCTCTGTGCATATCAGCGTGCATCTCAGCTTCTTACCCAAATCAAAAACCTCAATAGCTGGCAATTTCACACTTTCCCATTTCAACATGCGGAAGCTTTTCCAAACATATGGTTTAAAACCATTGTATAAAATCATTTCATTGGGATAAATAACACTTTCATAAGCCCCAACCTTGAGAAACCCCCAAATGCCAAATTCAAATCATTCATGCAAAAGTTTCATTAAAATTTAACCAATGATTATGGAACAAGTGAATTCCATATTATCAACTCAATTCATCCCCTTTTCAATCTAATTCTTTGTAATGCACCCATTTCATATCGGTTCATTTATATATGACTGGATTTTAATTCAGCAAATAAAAGAATGTGCTTATCATCGATATGTTTTTCAACCCGCAAAACCGCACCACTCGCCCAATCGATTTCATGCATTCGATATGAAATCTCATACTGCTACCATCATTTCAAATAACATTGAAACTCACCTTACATATTCAACAACCAGCACACTATTCAACGCATTCTACCCATCACTTCACATATGGGTTTTAATACCGGATTTCAAATAAACTTTCCATAAAACAAATGCGCCCATGTATTAAATCTCAATCTAGCAATTACAAAACTCCAATTCATTTCATTTAACCTCGTTCACACATTTCTTCAAACAGTTTTCTGCTATGGCAACTATAAACTCAGATTTAAGCCACAACATACCTTTCCAAAATTTAGCAGCGTTCTCCCTTCTACCCAATTTCCACAACGTTTCTTCTGAATTCGATTTTAAACGTCTATGTGTTGACTGTCCCGTTTTTTTTTTAATCCAGAACTTGGCGCTGTAACTAGAATTCAATTGCTGTAATCGATCTTCCTCTCCCAGCAAATACACCTTCAATTTAACTCCAGGATGTAGCTGCATACATGCCACACCAAACGTTCTTCCTCTGCGCAGATTCAACGCAGAAACCAATATCTGTTACATACACATCGATTTCCAAAACACATGAAATTGCTTACCTCATCTACCGGGTTGTCTTCCACTGATTTTGAAAATGCTGTCTATCGTTCACTACGTTGCCAATTTGCACCAAATTGAATTTTTACAACGCTTTCTTTACTGGATACAGAGATTCCACGCGTAAATTGCTTCTTCAGCGGCATCCATCCCCTTCGATTTTCCATTAAAATTCTTCAGACAATTCTTTCACTGCTGCAATTCGTGTCTTTGCCAGAATGCAATTCTTCAATGCTTATGATTTTATCAAACAATATCAGGTATTAATTCACTGTATAATGTTTACAAACAGAAATCGACCCAACGAATTCTGTCTCCCTGTTATGAATTCGATTGCCCAGAAATCAATTTATTAACTTCAACAACGCTGTCATTTAGTTTAATTGTGATTGCCCATTCATGCAATTCAACCAATTTCAAATGCCTTTCCTCAGCATGTGCAGACAAAATCGATATGAATTGATACTCAATTACAAGCAGAGCTTACAAATATCGCTCATCATCCAAGACAACAAAACATACTTCGATTACAAAATTCTTCTCATAGACCCACACGGCAAATTGTTGCTAACGTTTGAAGAGCATACATACAATTCTTCTCCAGCAAATTAAATACCAGCAATTTCACCATTTCAACACAGAAATTTAATCATACCCGAATTGACCAAATTAAGGTGCATAACTCAAAACCAACACTTTCATTAAAGTGAATTTACTTACAACAACATTTCTCCGTGGCCTGATTTACAATTCCATTGGCCCTTACAAACTGCCAGAGGCTTACAGCCTTGGCTTATGAGCCTGCACTCAACCACTCACACTCTCCAACTATCTCAATGTATTTTTCTCTCAAACCCTTCCTATTTATACAATTATTAAAAATGATCTAATTAAATGCTCAATCCCCTTAATATCTCAACACCACTAGAATATCTCAACAAATCCTATTATCTAGAATCTTATCCCTTCATATCCTTAACTAACTAAATTCTCACATATCCTTTTAATAAAAGAATATTTACATAATCATCACTTTCTCCTATTTTATTTAAAATAACAATTTAATTAAATAAAATATTGAAAATTGGCACACCCCCTTTCTAACATATTTACAAAGTAAAGAAATGCCCTTGATGCTCCTCGCATCAAGTATCAATCTAAGTATCCCTTAGGACTTCAAAAAACCTTTGTTAAATCATAGAAAACTCAACTTATGGCCAAGAGTGAGACTCTGCTTGTTTCAACATCTTAGAAAAAAATGATGATTCAGCCCATAGGACACTCTTACAAACCTTAAATCTACAAAATTAAAACTCGGAAAACCCCAAAATTCCCTAGATTTATTTTTTTGTCGGTTATTGGTGGTGGACCATAAACATACATCATGAAAACAAAAAAAACTATCCACCTGGCGACTCCACTAGCCTTCGGTAGGCCTATTACTTCACTAGTATTCACATGACTCACTAGATTTGTGTCAAGCCAACGCTCGAGAAGTTTATGAATCTAGATATATATCTGTGATAGTTTACCAAACACTAAGAGAGGTCAACTTTCGGAAAACAATCCTAAAAAACTTTTACAAATTCTCCTCGATTTTTAAGTTTGAAATCTGCGTCACATAGGATCGGGTACGAGATCTTATCAGGACCCAAACTCTCCCAACATAGTTGATGAATCGAGAATATTTTGTGGCAAACTTCTAGATGCGGAAACTTAACCATAGTTGGGACTATTCACAGAGCAAGTTCTGTACTCCGAACATCTTACAACTTTGAAAGATCCCCGGTTTGACTTGCACCATATAAAGAACCTTTTCGAACCAAGTCACAAAGCGATATTGACCAAACTAACCTTGAACCCATAGATTTGCGAGCGAGTTCTAGTAGAGAAGCTCCTCCTTCCACACCACTCGATTTTCAACTTCTCCATCACTTCAACTCTTTCCATCTCAAATCTATTCGAATCAATTTGTTGGTCCAAGTACTTCCACCACATCCATCCATACCAGCCCACCTGTGCAAGCCACTCCGCTTCATCATACATCTCCTTTCACTAACCCTCCTCTTTTAAACCCTCCATTATCTCCCATCATGGCGGCTTGGTATGTTCCCTTGGCCTTACCTCAACCCCCAAGTGCCTTTTCCAAATTACTATCAATCCAAAATCCCTCGATTCACAGGATCTAAATCCATCACTTTGCCTAATCAGCATGTAGATAGGATAAAATGATGCCTTTGATTACATGGAGATAGAAGAAGAAACTATTAAAATGAGGATCTTTTCTACAAAGCTTAGGAGGAGAGGACTGGTTCAAAGCATTAACTCTAACTCAATACATGATCTCCCTTATCTCTACCAAAATTTCATAAACAAGTGGGAAATTAAGAAAAAAATCCCTGTCTAAATTCTATCCGAATATAACAATATTAAAAACGAATGTAGAGGAAAGTGTGCAATATTATTGCACCGAGTTTAACAATGTGTAAAATTCCCTCCCACCTCACATGAAACCCCCACGAGGCCTAGTGTTACATAGCAATTTTATCACCAGTCCTGCAATCCCCCATCCTCGCACATTGGAGGGCTCATTCCGTGACCTATGGGCGAGTTAAGACTTGAAAAATACTTTCATTGCATCCTACGAAGATGAGCTTTAATTTCCCCGAAGACATATCCCCCAAAAAACCCTAAAATTAGCTCTTTTTGCCATTGACGCGGTTACATAGTTCGGCCCTCGCGCCCAAGGGGAAATCCTCCAAAGAAGGCGCGCCAATTGGCGTTCACTGCTAGAGCCGCACCCGCGCCAACCATATTAAGAGATGTTTTTTAAAAATAAAATGCGGAAGTTTCATCCTAACAAATTCATCGGAGCTAATTTTCTATCTTGAGTTGGGAGGTTTGGCTACGGATTTCCATAGAGAGGAAGTGGTTTGCCACCTCTCATGGAAGCTTCCTTGATGATGGGGCCAATCCCATAATTATAGGGATCCAAACTCCCTTCCTCCTTCTATAAAAGCTTGCCCATTTCCATTTGCAAGCTAGTTCCAAAAGAGTGACGAATTTCTAAGTTCCCAAAGAGCTTTCATGCTTTCGCAAAAGCCTTCGATTCCCTAAGGCCAAATCCAAGCAAGGAGACTATTGCCAAGTATTTGGAGAGAGGCTTGTCCCATCCCAATGTGCTTTATCGAGACATGTTGTGCCGACGACCCGCTAAAGGAGAATGCCGCGTCGAAGCTATGGTTGTATTCTTCTTTTGACTCTTTAATGATAAGCGACTATCGCTTATGGTTCCACTCTTTGTTCTTGATCATGTTCATGAGTTATATCCTCTTCGACCGATATATGAGTTGTGATGCATCGGATTTTATGCTTGCGTTTGTGTTGTTTCTTGCATGTGCAGGTGTCCGATCACGGAGATCGTGAGGGCGCCGTGATACGCAAGGCAAAGGAACAGGGAGCACTACCTCTTCTACAAACGACATCGTTGGATTCCGAGTAAGCCTTCCTCGCAAGTCGGTTTATTTATGATTAGGAACCCGCATTTGTAGCGTGTTTGATTGTTGCTGGACGCCGATCCGGGGCTAGTAGGGATCGCCTCCGTCTAGCAGAGGGGGATTTACCTCCTCAACAATTTGGCGACTCTACTGAGATTCAACTTGTTCTTTGATTTGTAAACCATAGACGGAGTCCGAGCATAGCCGGATAGCCTTTCGAAATGCTTTTACTCGCATTAGCGTGAGTAGATCAACGCAGCCTTCGGTCGATCTCCCGGTTTTCGTTTATGGGCTGAACAACTTGGAGTTTTCTTGTCTTCTCTTTTACGGTTAACTTCTTGGTCTTGCTTACTTGGTCAACTCTTTGAATCGGATTTTCTTTTTTTAGTTTGTGCTTTGTTTTAGCCTTGTTTTCACTTGTTCGTGTACCGAGATTGCTTGTTTTTTATTTTTTCCATAGTAAACTTGATCGGGTCGCGCTTTTGGCGTAACGATCCCCGCCCATTGTGCGAGTTGCTTGTGTATCACCCAGTGCCATTGCCTTTTCACGGCGTTAATTTCAAGCTCACGATCGTACCAATCCTATGAGCTATTAGGGTTTGTCGTGTTTCAAGCTTTACGAGGCTGAATTGTGATTTTGATCTTGTTTTTTCGTGTGTGTTTGAGTGCTCGGAGCTTTCGGTTTGACTGGTTGGAGCCTCCTTCCTTTGGTTGTTTGCCTATTTCTTTAGATTTTGCATACGAGCCTAGGGCATCTAGAAATTGCCTTTGTGAGTCTGGCAGCTCCCTTGGGAGTTTTTGGTTTTCGTTCATTCGATCTGCTGTGGGATTGCTTCCTTGCGTTCGTTTGACGATTCTCTATCATATTGTTGCGTTTTTTGAGTGGTCGATTTCGTTTTCATTCAAATTTCGCCTCGCTTCATTTTGGGCCCTAGATCCACACGACTCATTGGTGTCTTTGGGACTTTTTCTTGGTTTTGAGAGACTTTTTTGTCGATTTGAGATCCGATTGTTTGTGCCATTGAGTGAAATTTGTTTGTTTTGATCTCTTAATATCATTTCTCAAATTGCTTATTATTTGTTTTAGTTTGTTTAGTGCATCTAGCTATCAAACATTGAAAATAAAAATCTCTTTTTGCTTTTGGTTGATTAGTGAAAATTGAAATCTTTTTTGATTTTTTACTAGTAATTAGTGAATTTGAAAGAAAAGTTTTTAGTTTCATTAGTTGCATTAGAGATATCATTGATTGTTTTCTGATCATTTTGTTTGTGTAAAAACTCTCAACTCTTCATACGCTAGTTTTTCATTGAACGAAATGGTGAGACAGCTGGCATGTAGTTTTTCATTTAAGAGATTTTTGAGACAACACATTCGTTAGGGCTCGAAAAAATGAAACGTAATTGAAGATCAACTTTAAAAATTCACTCAATTTTACACTAAGGCAAACGATTGAAATCTCAAACGAAACACATTTTAGAGGTCTAGGCTAGAGACGTGTTCGGCGTCCTTTAAACCTGGTAGCTGTCGTTCGCCTTTTGGCTTTTGACAGCGCTAGTACGAACTTGTGCTCCCCGTACCATCGCGTATATAAAGGGGAGACCCCTTTGGGGTTTCAATCCTTTATCCATAGGAAGCCGAGTCTGCTGCCCTATACTCTTTGATACACCGAACACAACATTCGGGGAGGTTGCTGCGCACGTACGGAAAGTCCTTGGCTGATTTCTCTTTTCATTATTGAAACCAAGGTGTATATTGCGGTTCACGGTTATTTGGTACACCCCTTTTGCCTAGTATTCTCGAGTAGTCATTTTGATCCTATGTGACTCCCTAAATTTGAAAGGATCACCAAGCGCTTGTCCTTTCACGCTTGTGTCAAATCCGAAGAGATAGAGTCACCTTTTCAACCATTTCTCGACTCTTAAAACATGAAACGGTGAAGTTTTCTTATTTTTCATGTGGTAAAAATTAATCACCCATGATTACGCGCTACCGTTAGATTTTCTTGTTGGCCGCTTGATTGTGTGCCTTGGTTTTTTAGCTCGTGTGCGGTTTTGAGTTGTTGATGGCAACTTTTCCCGCAGTTCACCAACCCAAGGAATCCCCCTCCGATGGGAATCCTGGGTCATTTTCCTCCCTTTTTGGAAATGTTGGCGCTCCTTATATGGCAACATTGTCCCTTCTCCCGAGTTAGCTGATCGTTTGCTGTTTGGTTGTTTTCAACCTCCGTGGTCTCGAATGTCTCCACTACTGCTTTCAATCGGTTCCTTCGCTCGAACAACATCATGTTGATTCTAAGGGTGGACTCTCTCCCCTTCTTCGCCCGTTTTTTCTCGCATCCTCCTCTTATACTTCGCTTGGTGAAAGTACGGATTCAAGTAACCGGGGTGGCTAAGAAGAGGAAGAAGAAGACAAAGAAGAAGAAGTCCGATAAGAGAGAGGCTAAATGCGCGTAGCTACCGCTTTCTAAAGCCCCCCCCTCTTGATAAACCTTCCAACCCTCCATGGAAAGTCAAGTTCCCTTGCATGTTGTGCCACCGGGAGACCATCTCCTTCGAGATTGCCCCGGCATTCCCAAAGGTGCTCGAAGAATGGTCCAATAGTCGTTCATCGTTGTCTTTAGTTTCCGAGAGTCGGGTTGGGGGCACGTTTTCGCGCTAGTGCTAGTAAGACTCTTAAGAAAGCAGGTAAGCTCACCAATCCCACGTAAGTTGTGTGAAGGGGAACCATGCCATTCACCTTTGTCCCTATATGGATGAAGCCAAAAGAGTCTTGGACAACTCAACCATTTCTACACCATGCCTCGCCGTCGGTTATAAACGTCTTTTCTTTGAGTCCTCCACTAGTTGATCCTATGATTGGTCGAGAGTCATCATGGTCGATCTCACTCCCTCGGAAATTCAAATTCGGGAATCCATCCCACGACCGACCATTGGTCGTGGGATCGGTTGAACTTTCCCCGTGTACGAGTGCACTGGCCTTTTCCGTTGAGAGTGGATCTCACCCCCCTCGAGGTTCTCCTTGTTTCCTCGTATTCCTTGTATTTGGAGAAGGATTCTCCTGTCCTCAGTATCTCGAAAGTTGCTCCTCCGCCTCCCGGTGATGGAGGTCCCGGGAGATACTCCTCCCAACTTCAAGATGGAGGTTGTGGAGGATGCTCCTTCTTCTTCCGTAACACTAGGGGAAGACCATCTTGGTTCGATGGTAGCCCCTACGAGTAGTTTGGTCGCTTCCTTTGATTGGAATCGATTTGCGGGATACCGCCTTTCGTCTTATGTGCCTTTCGAGATAAAAATACGAAAGTGCTTTGGTCTAGTTGCTCAAGACACCATTATGGATGAAAGCGCATCTCGTTAGTATTTTATCCTCGACTACCCTCGGCAAGATTTTGGTTCACCACCGCTCGCACCGTTACAGCACAGAATACGTTGGCATTTAACAGAAGAACGAGTCAACCCTTAGGGATCCTTCCAAGGTTGGGCATCGTTACTTTGGAGGAAAAAACCGAGTCCATATGGACATGATGGTTGTTCCGGTCCCCTTGGATTTCAATCGCATCTTTGGGGCACGATTACACTATGCCATGGGAGCGCTTGTCTCCTCCCTTTTTCGTGTTGTCTCGTTTTCCGCATGAAGGACGGATCGTGACCATTGATCAGCTTTTCGTTCTTTGGTCCTCGATGTGGCAGCGGCCCGCCATCATCCCTTCCTAGTTTTTATCTATTGCTGTATTTTCCCCACGCGAGTCAACTATGTGGCTACCTACCCGGTACTGCATGCCCGGTGATAGTGCCATTGTACATCGGAGGGTCTTGGGGCATTGGGTCACGACTTCTAGGATGTTTTCCTTCCATCGGGAGTGGAACTCTTGGAAGCGATGAATTCTTGTTCATTATGATGAGGTCGTCGAAGCATAGTTCGTTTTCTTGTGTCAAGCTCCTTAAAAAATGAAAACGAAGCCGTGCGGAGCTGAGTAGGTTCATTGTCTTGTGTCAAGCTCCTTAAAAATGAAACAAGGATGCTCGGAGCACGAGTTCATCATTGTCTTGTGTCAAGCTCCTTAAAAAATGAAACAAGGTTGTTGGAGCAGAAGTTCAAATTGTCTTATGTCAAGCTCCTTAAAAAATGAAACAAGGTTTCATTGAACTTTGTTGATACTGCTTTTCTTGTGTCAAGCTCCTTAAAAAAATGAAACAAGCCGGGCGTCGAGCACAGTTCCTTTTCTTGTGTCAAGACTCCTTAAAAAATAGAGAGCAAAGGTCTGTCTGAGCGAGTTCGTTTTCTTTCTGTGTCAAGCTCCTTAAAAAAATGAAACAACGTGTTTGGAGTAGAGTTCCTTGTCTTGTGTCGAAGCTCCCTTAAACCATGAAACAAGGTGTCCCGAGGAGTAGTTATTTTAATGTGTCAACCTCGTTAAAATAATGAAACACGTTCTTGTTCAATTCGAGGTCTTCTGCTTTAGACCTAAGCAAAAATCCCGACTGAGTCTTTCTCTTGATACTCAGTCAATTTGAACCTTCACCCATCTTTCCTTTCATATGACCGAAGCTTGGGGGGCATGTACCTCGAATTGAGTCACCATTCTCGGGGCATGCTTAACTTTTTCAAGCATAGTTTGTTTCCGTTTCAAGCTTGTGTAAAAAAATGAAACAGTTTCAAGCACTAGTTTATCTTTGTTTCAAGCTTGTGTAAAATGAAAGTCCAATCTTCGAGCAAAGTTTTCTGATTTCAAAGCTTGTGTAAAAATGAAGCCATCTCCATTTTACCCTCGTGATTGCCATTTTTATCACCCCTCGTTTTTTCCGGATGAGCCTTGGTTTTTTTCTCACTCCATCGTCACTATCTTCTCGCCCGATCATATGCCCTTCACTTGGTTGTTTTCACCCATTCCCCGAGGAACCAGCCGCGATGAGTGGTTCAGTTAGCCGAAACCCTCTTAACCTTTATCTTGTTTTGAGTAGTTCCACTCATACGCGAACCAGATTGCTACTACGTATACCACTGCGTTCCTCTAGGGAGGAGCCATCTTTCGGCTCTTTTCTTCGACTCTCTAAACATCGAAAAGATTTCCGAGGGCTCCTTGTCATTTTGATCTCGTTAAAGTGGACACGAATCAAAATCTACCCAAGATCACGTTTACCCCGCTTTTGTCAGCCGGGATGGATTATTTACGAAAAAGGAATGCCCTAGCCTATCGCGACTAGAGGTGTCTGAGCACTTAGTTTTCTACTCTTGGATCCGAGAAACTATTTACGAAAAGGGACCATTGGAGTTTAATTTTCTAGCCGTGTCTTTTTCAAACTCTCTAAACTATGAAAAAGACGCAACGAGTTCTTCCTTTGATCGACTCGTTAAACACCTGATGACATTGGATTCCGATCGAAAATGACGTTATTCGAGTCGCTCCTTCCTAGGGGCTCGAATTAAATGTACTAGGGATGGATTCGTCCGAAGGACGGATACATGTGACAAGCATGTATGTTATCCTCTTGCAAGCTTGTGTAAAAATAAAGAGGTACTCACCGAAATGGTGGGGAAAAAATGGGAACCAACATCATTGTCGTGTCTGCGGTATGTCACTCTTGAACATGGCACTTCTCTGCATGCGTGTTCGGGTTGGGGACATCTCATCTCATTATCCTGACTTGCCTCGGGCGTGGGTTTGGGTGATCTCTTTTGACCTCTCATCTACGCTTTTTGCCTCGTCATCATGACTCTGCGATCCGTTGATGTCAAACATCGCCAGAGTCCCACACGGCTATGAAATCCTTAGTTTACATGTTCAAGAGAAGTTGACCTACTCGCAAGTATCAACCGTCCTCTCGATTCTCATATGATCCCGATTCACAAAAAACAGTATATGTTCCTTTTGTCTCATGTCGATGATGTGGGAAACATTATGGCCCACCTTTGATCAAGGTCACTTCCTATTGACTTCAACTCATTATCCGTGAAGGCCCGATACTAGAGACTCTTTCATCACACCTTAGAGCCCGTACTGCCTCAAATGGTAGGTTTGTCGTCGCATTTGACATGCAGGGTTTTTCATCAGTTTGGCCTCCGATCGAGTGATTCTCACGGGTGTTCGACACCATCTCATTGATGCACACGCCGTAGATTGTACCTATAGTACGCTTGAGGGCCATTGTCTATTATTAAGGCCCCTAGGATCTCCTCTCGCGTCCGTTAACAACTTTCGATCATTAGCTCTGGTAATCGTACGATGTTCTTGCATGTTCGACTTCAGACTTTCACATATTCGCATGCTTGAACTTGTACTTTGTTCGAGTCGAGATGGAGTGCAAGATCTGCGGATTGTGTCCTGCTTCGTAATCCGGTGTCTGCGATATTGTGGATTATTAAAGTGATTATTTACATGACTCATCGATTGGATGGATGCGACCATACTCAGAGTCTATTTATCGATCACTCAACGGGATGGTCGCGTGCGCATGCCTTGGATCTTTGACTATTGTAAACTCTCGTTATGGATGGCTGCACCCATACCACGCATATATATTATGTATCCGAGACATCGCGTGTACTTCGCTCCGTGTGTTTTCCGATGGCGGTGTTTTCAGCCCTATGATGTTCTCGTAAAGCTACTTTCACCCCTCTCTCTCTTTCTTCGGGCCTCATGCTTTAGGGGGCATCTCGTTACCACAGCAATTTGTCACCGATCCCCGCAATCCCCCATCCCGCACATTGGAGGGCTCATTCCATGACCCTGTGGGCAGATAGTTAAGACTTGAAAATAATTTCATTGCATCCTCTGCGAAGATGAGCTTTAATTGCCACACGAAGACATATCCCCGCCAAAAAAACCCTAAAAATAGCCTCTTTGCTAGTTGGCACCGGCTACCATGGACGTTCAACCCTTGCACCAAGAGGGAAATCCTCCAAAGAGGGCGTGCCAATTGGCGCTGCTGTCATAGAGCCGCTTACTGGCCACCAACCATATTAAGAGATACGTTTAAAAAAATAAAAGGGCGGAAGTTTCATCCTAACAAATTACCTGGGCTGATTTCTATCTTGAGTTGGGAGTGTTTGGCCACAGTATTTCCATAGAGAGGAAGTGGTTTTCCACCCTCTGCATGGAAGCTTCGTGATGATAGAGCCAATCCCATAATTATAGGGATCCCCAACTCCTTCCTCCTTCTATAAAAGCTTTCTGCCCATTTCCATTTGCAAGCTAGTTCCAAAAGAGTAGCGAAAGACTTTCTAAGTTCCCAAGAGCTTGCGTCGCAAAAAGCCTTGTCTTGATTCCCTAAGTGCCAAATCCAAGCAAGGGAGACTATTGCATGCTATCCGGAGAGAGAGGCTTGTCCCATCCTTGACAAAGGCTTTAACTCAGAGCACATGTTGTGCCGACGACCCGCTAAAGGAGAATGTCGCGTCGAAGCTATGGTTGTATTCTTCTTTTTACTCTTTAATGATAAGCGACCATTTGACTATGGTTCCACTTCGTTCTTGATCATGTTCATGAGTTATATCCCCTTCAACCGATATATAGATTTGTATGCATTTGGATTTTAAGCTTGTGTTTTTGTGTTGTTTCTGCATGTGCGAGAAATTACAGTCACGGAGATCGTGAGAGGGTCGTGATCTCGCGAGGCAAAAAGGAAATCAGGAGCACCACTCTCTTCATACGACAGCCGTTGATTCCTGGTGTAAGCCTTCCTACGCAAGTCGGTTTGTTATATGATTAGGAACCCGCACCGTAGCATGTTTGATTGTTGCTAGACTCGATCCCGGGCTAGTAGTGATTGCCTCTCGTCCATGCAGAGATTTACCTCCTCAACACTAGCATTAGTGAAATTTCCGGGAAGGCTTTCGATCTAAGATAGCATGACATTCCAATTGAGAGAGAAAGACCTCGAAACCTTAGAAGAAATGAAAAAAGGAAGCCATTAGTGCGAGGGTCAACTTGATTGAAAAGAGAGCTGAGATAGAGATTAGAAAAGAGAGTGACCTACAAAGATGAAAACCATACCCCTCAACCTCTCATCTCGATACCAAAATGGACAACCTAATGATATGTAATGGAGAGAATGATAAACAATAATAAGCTTGAATAGAAAGGACACCTCCTAGGGAAAAACCAAGCCAATTATCAAAACATAAATAGAGCTCAAAAACTTTAGAAGAGACATTCCTCAAATCAAACAAAGGGAAAATGAGCCAACAAATCATACACTCCCTTCCAACAAAAGCATCGTGTAGATGAAGAAGAAGGAGAAATTATAGAACATCAGAAGAAAGCCATATAAACCTAATGAGGTTCGACGATAATGAAGATGATTTTTTCTCGCTAAAGAAGAACAAAGTTTCTTTTCCTCGCGATCAAATTGACACAAACTATGTAGGATACTAAAGAGCTATCGCTTGGGATTTGAAAATGCCATACCGGAAGTCCACATAGGAAATATGACCTTAGGGAGAAAAAAATAACCTAGATCCTCCCAAGAAAATCCAAATAACGACACGCTCGTTAGAGGAAAACACTTGAAAACACCTCCAAGAAAACAACAGAGACACAAACACTATGGCTGAAAGGCAAAAGTCGACCCTAAACAAAGAAAAAAATCAGCCCAACAAAATAGTGATCCAAGTTGCTCCTAGTACCTCAACTGAAGTGGCCCCGAAAAAATCTTGTTGTCTATAGTCCCAAATCGTATTCAACTAACTAAACTTGCGACATGGCAAAGGTTATACCTTCGAGAAAAACATGACATAAATCTGAATAAAACACAAATACTTTTCAATTTTGAGGGAGAGATTGCTAAAATTAAGGTTACCATTCCTCTCCCCTCGAACTAATTACCCAAGGCGCATACAAGTCTCAAGTTCGAAAGTTCTAAACATGGGAAATGATGCCGATACTTTACCTTGGTCGATGACAATACTCGAGCTATTGTTTGGACCCAAAAAATAGAAGTTGAGAATACCAAGAAGGGGCCATTTGCCCCTTTCTATGTCATCCTAAACATACATGACAAAATCCTACATAATGCCATGCTAGATTCCTAGTGTCACTCTCACAATCTCATGCCAAAAGTTGTGATGGATAGATGGGCCTCCAGAAATAGCTAAACTAACTTACAAATACCGTACTCCTTTCGATTCAAGTAGGGTCAAGGGATTTTTGGGCTTCGATCAAGTGACCTTTGTGTTAACTTGCACTAAGTGTCCGCTAACAGAATCTTTTCATGGACATAGTGGTTGATAACATTCACTCCTAAGTATGGGATGCTTTTTATCTGATCTTGGGGAGCCGAGCTCTCAGGGTAACCTTCAACTAGACATGTTTGCTTATGCCACCATCCCTATTTTTAACCAAACAAGGAGATTATCACCGAGAGTCACACACATGGAAAATATATGGTTAGTTGTCAAGAAAGGCCGGACAATACTCCCTCTTTATTCTATTCATTCAAATCTTGATTCTTTCATCTTATGTAATGTAGAAGACATTAACTGAGCAAGTAAGTCAGAAGTTGAGATAAATCTAAATACACATAGCAACAGCCAAACCAATCTCTAGCAGCACACGAAGAACCATATAATGATAAATTCAAACTTAAATCTCTACAAACTAAAAATGACCATTTCAAAAACTGTGAAATCGCTTAGAATATAAGTCGGAGTTATGTTCAAATGAAGGAAAAACCTCTAGAATAGAACTTTTCCTTTTCATCATCTAAAAGAGATGAACTACTCTCACATAATAGAAAAAACTTGGGGATATCGAATCAAAAGGTGTCTTATGTTTTTGCCTTATCTGAGACACCTCATTATCGTAGAAGTGTTGTCCCTCCGAAGAAAATTTTGTTGACTCTCACAAATATTGCTATGAATCCTAAAGGGAAGTCTCGATAAAACTAATATAGAGGAATATAATATAGGCAGACTCTAAGAAGACCCAAAGAATGATGAAGTTTTTCGAACCTTATCATTACACAAAACTCGAAATACATAAGGTTATGCAAGAAATTTCAGGGATGTCTTGTATATAGGAGTAAAAGTGCTTCAAAAGCCTCACAATATAGTATACTATTCCTAAGGGGTATTCTTTGCAACAAAAACCATGCAAAAACTTGAGAAAATTATGTCACTTACGAAAGAAGCAAAGGGATGCGAATGTCCGTAGACTTTAGGTAGATTAGGGCAAAACCTCCATGAAAATACAAAAACCCTTTTCCCAAGATAAATTATCCTAGCGACAAGGGTAGAGGTTTCTAACAAGATGACATTGTGATGGTAATGTTTCGAGTTTCTAGTCGTGACTCTGATACCACCGAATCAATCAACATAAAGACATTTTCAAAAAATTCCTTGGAAAAACTACATGTTTAACCAAATGCTTTCGAGTTATATGTGACGCCTTTGAAGACACCTTCCAAAAAGCCATCGCCCCTCGTTTTGCAACTATCACTATGCTATACATTGATGACATCATCATCTCGTTTTGAAGTTGACAAAAAAGCCACCTTTTTTACCCAAGGAGGACCTTTTTATAGAAACAAATATGAGGTGCAAGACTCCAAGAAGGAATACCAAGGAGAACATGGATTGTTTGAAAAATTCTAGAAAGGTCTTTGTACTATGTTTTCAAGTGAAGGTCACTATGATTGCTACATTTACAAGAGCTGGATGGACAAAGAGTGTTAGGAGATCCTTTTGGGGATAGGGATGCTCATGTACCATAGTTGTAAGAACCCCTTAGTTTCAAAGGTTTTCATTCATTGTACATAAACATTGCATAAGGGGAAATCACAAAAGCAAAAAAAACAGAAAAGTAGAAAAAGAGAGAGCGTATTTTAAAAAGACAGTGTAAAGCCCCATACCCGAAAAAATAGTACTCACTAAAAGTGAGAAACCTTAAATTCCACTGCTTGCTTCCGAAAAAGAAGAGGCTTGTTTCGGTACCATTCAGCCTAATCATGGTTGAAACATGTGTTTTCAAATTATTGTTGATAAGTTAGTAAAAGATAGCTTTGGTCAAATCATTCATAGAAACTTGACTTGTCGAAAGGATAGGTTAGGAAAAGAAAGATACCGGTTTCACATGCTTAAAATAGAACCCAAGGAGAAAAAATGGGGATGAATAGCAAAGAATGTATCACAACCTCCTTATTTTTCTATGTCTTATTTTATACAAAAATAACAATTGTGTGCAGACTTGTTCTTATTCCACAAACCCATGGTGAAGTCGTATTGTCAATAATCCCCTGATTTAAACCATGTTTTCAATTTCATGTGTTATAGCTTAGTAGAATGAATCCTTTTCGTCAACTAGTTTATGTTGGGGAAAAATACTGAGAGAGAGTGAATACGGTATTAGAGCCTAGTGAAAACATTTTATTTTTTCTTTCTCTTAAAACCCATACGCTACTTTATCGAACCCTAACTACGCGTATACACGCAGATATCCTTAATAAAAACTTCCGTATTACTGCAGAGATCTCATTGTACGTATAATTCTTTACATAGCATCATTGCATCATTCATTCATTAGATATTTATTAAGCTGTCGATAGCATGTGCACGAGTAAGAACTGTTAATAAATCATCACACATAAGAAACACACATGAACACCAGGGATTTAAGGTGGAAACCCAATTCGGGAGAAACCATCGCATGTCGTCATCTTTGTCTTCAATAATTATTATAAATAAAACTTCTCTACAACCATGTATTGACGCAGGCACTCATACCAAGATGCAAGCACCCACACCATGAAAGTGCTGCACAACCTTCTCTCGTTTACTCTCACCCTCTCCCTCGGGAAGGAGCCACAACCCCTTTCTCTCGTTTACTAGCCTCTCCTGGAAAGGAGCTACAACCCCTTGCTCTCGTTACCGCCCCTCCCCGGGAAGGGAGCTACTACCCTCGCTCTCATTTACCAAACTACCACGCGGAAGGGAGCTACAACCCCCTCATTGAAGGCTTCGAGCCCTCAACACCATCATGGACCACGTTTCATCGAATTTTCACTCTGGGATCCAACTCCACACATTTAAGCTCAACATAAATCAAACCGAAACTTATACCTCATCAATTCATTCATTGAATGATGCGAAAGCATAATCGATAGTCAAACAACCTAGATCCGTATGAATACATCATTGACGTATACACGAAATAAAACAATAAATACGGATACGGACATTTCAATCCACATGCTTTAGAAAAAACCCTATATTCCATACGCACTTTTACTACTTCGAACTCGCGTATATACGTGCTTTCATAGAAACAAACACCTCGCTATACATCCGTACATATTTGATAACTAATCTCAAATTCCCATACTGCGCTTTTCTCGAAAACTAACCTGCGTATGCATGCGCCCTTTACGAATACGAACACCGTGTATAGATCTCAGCAACTTTTTCGAAAGACTATGCACTCTTCTGTGAACGAATAACTCGAATCTATCCTTTATTTCAAATGAAGAATCGCTGCGTATCACGCAGTCTAAACATTTCTCATGCACAGCATCTAGACAATACATGGTCATTTCGGATCTAGAGATCCCTCTTCATCATTTTCTCCATCATCATTGTATTCATAGGGTGCATTATATGTTCGCATCTATTAATGAACGTACTTGATTCTGATGCGGATATACTTCGTGAGTGAAGTATTCATTCACTACTCGTACACATGCACACCCTTGCACTATGATCTTCTTGCTCCTTAAATAGATTTAGCTTTTACCAATACCATGAGCCAAAACCACACAAATTCCAATCGTATTCTTGGACGTAATCAAATAAACCATATAGCGCTCTTCGATGTCGTGTGCCAAAACCATGGTAATGCCCCGTGGTATTCTAATTTTGAGAGCGCAAAAGGGCATATGCTACTTGTCACGTACATTTCTGCGTACATACGCTACTTCGCCTTTACAAACCCGCATATGCTTTGTGACATACCATTTTCATCATTGCTATCCGGCTCCTTACAAACTCATCCAAGTCAGTTTCATCAAGGACAACTTTATCACGTAGGTTGCCATCAGAATTTATCAAGTAGGTTGCCCATCAAGGACAACACTACTGCATCATATTGCGAACAATCTCCCCCTTTGACTCTGATGGCAACCATGATGGTGTTTGACCACCACAACAGATATGTAGATACATTTATTATAACCATTATTCAAACACCATGATCCTCTCCCCTATTCAAACACCATGATACTCTCCTTTGACATCAAGGGCAAAGCGCAGCATCAAAGCCAAAACAAGGTTTTTCTTCTCTTGTAGAAAAGAAGAGCTTTGTAGATCCGATGTGCATCGAAGTTACCATGCTCCCCCCGAGTTCACATGTCGAATCTTCAAACATATTTTTCAATGAAGTACTATGACTCTCATGACCTTTCCTATCACCAAGGACTCAAACTTACATCAATTTTCCAACCAAGTGGATTTACATATGTGACTCGAGTACCCAACCAAGTGGGTTTGCACACATTGAAGAAGTCCTTACATGATTGAATATAACAATTTACATCATAGGTCTCAACATGACCTTTTCATCAAATTACAAATATGACTTTTGTACGACTCAACATCAAAAAGAGGCTTAAGAGAGATCATATTTCGGAACAATCATAATGCCAACAATGCATCCTTTCCACATGACCAATGCTCCCCGCTAGCTTGTGCATCCCGAACACTTTCAATAGCAAATCATCAAGGGCATCTTCATCAAATATCGAAATATGAGAGTTGAAACATCACGTAGACATACCACACAAGACGGCACTATGTGTACATGGTACATGCTGACCCAAATTTTTTTTGTCACCAAACACCTATATGCGCTTTTACGCTGTATAAACTCGTGTATATACACGACTGTCCTTCGGAAATCCGCGTATCCAACTTAATCTTCTCGATTTTAAGTAGATCCGATCTTACGAGAGTGCGGAGACACTCCCTTACATCGTCCGAGATATTCGAGATCGCTTCCCCGGAATATATGAGAGAAGAAAGATAGGACAATGTAGCTATGTTTTCAGAAGTGTCAGGTGCAATAGTTGTAGCATAAGCACATCAAAGTAACCAAGTCTCTTCGGGCTCTTTGCTGGGTATCAACATATTCTTCTAAAGAGGAATTATCATACAGTAACAACTTCAAGCAATCATCAATGTGATCTCGATATCACCAAGATCTTCATGATTCATAATCATGCTTGATGTAACATGTGTAGGAATTATGTATAAAAGGTCTCAACCCAGTGATAAAATTCATCATCAACAAACTCTCGCATGATCTAACCTTATCTACTCGAATCATAAGACTTCCATCTCATCCGATGTGTGAAAACAAAAGATACTCTTCAAATAAAAAAGCAATCTGTGGCTCATCCATAATCTCATCATCAGAAACCATGTATCATGTCACCATCATTTGAGCATGAGTATTACTAGAACTAAGAATAAGAAGATATCTAATGCAATCATTAGTAGTTATATACTAATGCTCCCCTTGAACTCCGTGCTCTTGATCTTTAGTCTGAATCATTGTTTTTCTTATAAAAAATGCATATCGCTCTGTCTCCAGTGAACTCACGTGTATACTGCGGCTTTACTTCATGAAACTCTGCGTATGGACAAGTCAAATACCGAAATGCCACGACTCCATCTCCCCCGAATCTTATGCCACTGCACCTGTGTCCTCTTCACATCGCATGCACATCGTCAAAAATAAACATAACTAGAATTACCAAACCAACCATGAGAATCACCATACATTGCTCCCCCAGTAGTGATACATTACTAATCCCTAGAATGTATCTCACATCACTCCCGCAACACATTATGAGAAGTAAGTTTTATAAGCGGATGACCGCGATGGGGTCAATATCTCCCTACATTTCCGATCGGTCCTCCTCCCTTTTTCCGAGCCTTTGCTTGAAATTTCTTGTTGTCCAGGCTGGAAATCGTCTAATTCTCTTCGTATCTATTCATCCTGCATTCTTTTTCTACATGTGTCCATACGTTGTTACAAGCATAACATCTTGTGTGACCGCAGTAAGCATAGGGATCATAATGTGTTTTTCTATTCTTTCTTCTATGTGCAATCAACCGCTTTGATGACCAAACTTCTGTCGCATGAAAAACAATATCCCTTAAAGAAACCCGAGTACCTATTTCTTGTATGAAGCTGAAATTTGTTTGAGATCGAAACATGGCTCTGCTTCTACAATTGGCTGCAACATGCCCATAATTATGACATTTCGAAACATTCAACATTATTGATCAAAGGAGGGAGTGATTTCTTTTTGAGAGTTCATGATTGTTGGTCTGACCTTTTGTTTCTTTCAACACTTCGCAGTTTTGTATTGATATCCTTTGAATCTTTAGTACTTTTCTTGTGAACTAGATTCTCCTTTAACAGCTTTCATGAAAACCAAGACCAAATTTAATAGTATGAGACCTTTGACTACTAAGAATATTGTCCAAAATCTTAGTACTATCTTGAAACCTCAAGAGTTTATTTTTTTTCTTCTAATTTACAACTTTAAAATGTTTACCTCAACTTATCAATCTTTGGCATTGCTTCTTCATACTTTCTTCAACCCTTCTTCCTTCTTCTACTTCGATCATTCAATTTTAAGAATCTCTTCCTTCAACCCATTTTCTTGTTCTTCGAATGTTTGTAGAAGTTCTTCATTCTTTTTATTTTTATTTTTCCGCATCTTCTTCGCAGAGATGATTTTTGCTTCAAGTCTTTCACTTTCGATCAAGTTACTTTATCCTGCAGCTTTTTGATACATTTCTATCGTACGACATTCATTCTAGAGATCACATCTTTGTAGACATGATTCCTTCCTTTTAAATTCGATCCCAATCATTACTTTCACTTTCTTTTTATCTATCTTCACCATTGCATGCACAAGGGGAAGTGCAAATTACAAGAACAATAATCGAGACTGTGATTCATTATCTTCATTTTCTACCGCACATGTTTTCTAAGATACCTCCTTTCTTTGAGCTAGCCTTCTTCTTTTGCTTCCTTCCCATTGTGACGGGATCTCCTTCAAGTGATCAAGATTCCGTAGAAGGACTTGATCCGATACCAATTGTTGGGAAAAAATACCGAGAGTGAATACGCATGTTAGAGGATTGACTCGAAAACATTTTACTTTTTCTTTCTTCTTAAGAAACCCATACGCTTTACTACTATCGAACCCAACTCGCGTAGTAACACGCATATATCCTTAATAAAACTTGCGTATTACCGTGAGATTTCTATTATGCGAGATAATTCTTTACTTAGATCATTGCATCATTCATTCATTATATGTTTAGTAAGCAAGTTAGCAGTGACGATAGATACATAATAAATCATCACACATACAACACACTTGAACACCAAGATTTAAGGTGGAAACCTAATTCGGGAGAAAACCACCGCCGTCGTTGCCTCTCCGTCTTCAATATTTATTATAAAGAAAAATTCTTACAACCATGTACCGGCGCTTGATTCATGCAAGACGCATGTACCCACCGCGAAGGCTACAACCTTCTCTCTGTTTACAGCCCTCTCACGGAAGGGAGCTACAAACCCCTCGCTCTCGTTTTACCGACACTCTCCCGGAAGGGAGCTACAACCCCCCGGCTCTTGTTTACCAACCTCTGCGTGGAAGGGAGCTACTACCCCCTACTCTCGTTTACCAGCCCTGCTACCACGCGGAAGGGAGCTGCAACCCCCCTCCATCGAAGGCTTCGACCCTCGGCACTGCATCATGGACCACGTTTCATCAATTTTCATACCGGATCCAACTCCACACATTTAAGCTCGACATACATCAAACCGAAACTTATACCCCCATCAATTCATTCATTGAATGATCAACATAATCGAGCGATTGAGCAACCTAGATGCCGTATGAATACATCATTGACGTATAGCAAAGAAACAGATGAAATAGATCGGACATTTCAATCCACATACTTCAAACAGAAACCCATAGATTCCATACGCGCTTTTACTTCACCGAACACGGCGTATATCACGCGCTTTCACGAGCTTAAACAAACCCGTGTATACATCCGCACATATTGTAAGAACTAATCTCAAATTCCATGTCGACGCTTTTTACGGGAAACTAACTTTCGCGTATGCAACGTGAGGGAAGCGAACACCGTGTATAGATACCCGTAACTTTTCGGGACTATGCAACTATTCAAAACGCGATAAATCAGATCTCCTCCTTTTACTTCAGCGAAAGAATCGCCGTATCGCATATCTAAACATTTTCATAAAGCATGTATCTAGACAATACATGGTCATTTCGGAATCTAGATATCCCTTCTTCTTCATCATTTCTATCTTCATCCATCATTGTATTCATAGGTGCATTATATGTTCATATCTATTAATGAACAGTAACCCATTCCCATGCGGAATATACTTCGCAGTGAAGTATTCATTCAATACCGTACACATGCACACTCCTTGCGGTATGATCTTCTTCTCCTTAAATAGATTTAGCTTTTACACAATACCATGAGCCAAAACCACACTAACTTCCAATGGTATTCTTGGACGTATCTCAAATAAACCATACAACGCTACAATACTGTGTGCAAAACCATGGTAATGCCCTTTCGGTATTATAATTTTTTGAGTGCAAAAGGGCATAGACTACTTGTCACGTACATCTCCACGTACATACGCTACTTCACTTGTACAAACCCACGTATGACTTTGTGACATACCATTTTCATCATTGCTCGTGCCCCTCACGAGAATTCCTTTCTCCATTACATTATGAGCTGCTCTATAGATACATCGATTTCACATCATTAATAAACTCATGCATGGAGTCGCTCTTTCCATCAAGGGACAAATTTATCACGCGGTTGCCATAAACTTTATCAAGTGAGGTTGCTATCAAGGACAACAATATGCATCATATTGCCAACAGCTTTTTAATCTTGATGGGATTGAGTAGTCTAGGTAGAGAATAAAAAGTTCTCATTAGCATAATGCGAACTTTTGAGTGAAATAAGATAGATATGGATAGTTTATTTTTTCTTTCAAAATAAAAAAATGTACGAGGGTTTTGCTATTCCAAATGCACCCAAGGAAGAAAAATGTTAGCAAGTAGGTTGTGGATGGAGGTAGAGTGAAGATGATCCGAATCATGTTTTTCAGTATTTATTAAGATCACAACTCAAAGCAAGCATCAACAAGTAAAAAAGAGGTAAAAATTTTCCCAATGGATGAGGCACTGAGTATCCAAGTAAGCTGTGAGAGATCCGAAAGTTCGGGACACCTCCCGAAAGAGGGAGCTACCTCCCAAGTGGAGTGCACTATTAGTCATCGGTAATTTTTTTCCTTCGTAGATGACTAGTACAATGATTTCCCTAGATTTCTAGAAAGCAAAAGTTCATGAACATTGTGAGTTCTAGAAAATCTCACCGCCTTCATTATCCTTAAGATAAAATTTCCACTCATTTCATCATCCCATCATGTCTAGCCCACTCACCCCATCCCGTAAGACCCACTCATGGGCTCTATGTCACTCATTTTGTCTTTGTTGTGTCTACCTTCGCACCTCAATCCTCTCTTTTATTTTAAGCCTAAACCCCTCTACTCGCTACCTAGGGCCACCAAACAACCACAGCCCTCCTACATTTCCATAAAATGCCTCAAGCATTTATCGTCTCAAAACTGCCTTCTCGTACGCTCTTTAGATAAATCAAGTACATTCGGATTTTGGATCTTCAATACATTACTCTATCATAAACTACTGTTTTACACCCTAAAGATCCCAAAGTCTAAGTTTTCTGGGTCAAAAATCCAGAGTCCAAGGAACCTTCCACTAGGTCACCTAGGGTTTTCTACAGGTCATAGGGTGGATTTGGTATCCTAAAATATCTCTGTCTTTTATCCTGTATAAGGAGACCGCATTCAAAGAAGAAGAGGGGACAAGTACATTTGTCCCGTGAAATGATCAAAAATCCATTCAAGAAAGGCTTCCACTTGGCACTAAAGCACAAATTCTACGAGGACTGCCTTCCCCTAGCTCACATTTCGCAAAAAAGATAAAGATGGCCACATCCACCTAAAAAGAGGTAAGGTAATAGGGTAGAAATCATCACAACAAGTACCATCTCCGCAACAAATAGGAAAAGGGAAAAGCAGACTGCCCTATGTTTAAAGAGAATCGTGGTTTTTATGACTAATTGGAAAAACAATGTTGCCAAAGAAAGAGAAGCAAGTACTAAGGACCACAAGGGTAGAAATCACCTCAACACCACCAAGTACACATTGAGATATTTTACAGAAATAAGAAATGAGTTTTGAAAGGTTATAGAGAAGTTAGAAAACAACTTTCTGTCTACTTTTATCTAACAAATTTTAAAACCTAGGATTTTGGAAAGATAGATAGAACAAGTTCAATAAAGATGACAAACCACTCCTTAATAATAGAGCAGATGGCTTCAAAAGTTATCGAAGGTGTCCCTTAGGTATATCCAATAGGATAACACTGCCTCATACCGCACCAAAGAGAGAAATGGCAAAGAATACTTTAGTTTAAGAGAGCTAACTGCAAGAATACTGGAGTAAAAGGTCTTCAAAGTAAAAGTGTGAAAAAACGAAGACCCGGCCACAGGGTTAAGTATCAAAGAGAGAAATAAAGTTTAAACTATGAGGGATACCTGTTCGTAGAAAATGAGGTATCAAACTCCAAAAAAGGCACTTAGGGATCAAAGGAAAATGTACTATAGGAACTTGCAGAAAATCAGAAGTGGCCAAGTGAAACCATGGCATGGTATGAATTGTTTTAAACTCTGTGTCAAAATAGGTATGTTACTGCCTAAAAAAATTAGTAAAGAGATAAAAGGACATGTTCAGGTCACCTACAATAAAAAATTCCGAAAAAGGGACAAAAATAGTGTTTCCAGTTATCTAAAGCATGCCAAAGGATAGTTTGGTAAGTGCCCAAATTTTCAAAGGTAAAAGGGGTGAAAAAGGACATCTACATCAGCCAGCCATCAACACAAAGAAGAAAAAGTACCTTGAGAAAGCCTTCAAAAACTCCTGTAAAATATAAAAAGTTATCAGTCAAAGAAAAAATATTGAAAACATAGTAAAGTGGGTTTTCAAGTTTAATTTATTTTTATCAAGGAGTATAAAGGGTTTTAATCTCACTTGGAACTCATTTGGCACTTGGTGGAAGAAAGAAAGCATCAGCAGAAGAAACAAAGTGTTTTCGGGCTGTTTTCTGGGCTAAGTATTCAGGCACTGTGCAAATCACTGGTGCTGCGCAAACACATGCTGACGCTGTGCTAACAGGCCTCCCACCCGTTCAAAATTGCACTGCGCTACGCAAATATCATCGGGCGCTACACAAACCCCGGGCACTACGCAAATGTAGGCCTGACTCACCCAGGGTCGACAGAAACGACACGACCGCCCAACACACTGCACAACTGTTTGGGCGCTATGCTAAACAGACCGCTCGACACCTCTACACGGGCCCAGCATTTCACCTGACTCGCCGAGGGGATCGACAGAAGGTGCACACCTGGGCAATGTTCTAATCGTCGTGTAGACCCTGTCGGTGCTCCGCAAACAGCCCGACCCGAAAGGTCGGGTAGGGCGTTGCATAAACGCATAGAGCCTTGCAAAGGCCAAATATATTTCCCTAAATTGATTTTTTGTCTTCCATTTGTTTCCAAAGATCTAGAAAAGGTCAAGAAATGGTAAGTGGATGTCTCCCATAATCCTCAAGTAAATTTAAAATTGTTTTTAGTCTTTTGTGGCTTCTAAAGGTAAACACTAGGTCTTGTGTGCAAAGGAGCCTCTATTTAAAACCTCCTAAAACCAGTTTATATGTCATGTAAGGATCAGTGAGTTAAGGTGTCTGCAAACACAGTTGAGAAGGGCTTCCTTAAGCTCCAAAGCCACTAAACCCTAAGGACCCTAACCTCCATATCCTTCATTCACCAAATTTGACCTCATCATCATTTTTCACTCTGTCTTCACCAAACCCTAAGTTGTCAAACAACCTCTCATATCACTATGTCAGGGGCTAAAAACAATAGTGGTAGTGAAAGGGGTCAAAGGCCTTTGAAGCCAAAACATAAGGGAGGAAAATTTAATAGATTGGAGCCTCAAAGCACTGTAGCCATCACCTCCTCTCCTAGGATCCTGTCATGTTTCCAGAATAAAAGATGTTTTCAGTTTGTGAGAAGGTCAAATAGGTGAAGAGCCACCCCGAGCTCACAAGGCTCCTCATTCTCAACCTGCATAACAAGCACTCAAACCTTGAAGGAGTGAATTTTGAGATTTTAGCAGGTGCCACCTCTAAAGCCACAGGTATTCCTTCAGTGGGTGAAAAATGGTTTAAGAAGGGTAAATTAGAAAAATATTTATTTGAGCCATTCAGCAAAACAAGGTATAGAGGAGGCAGCAAAACAATTTTTTGATTCTCACACCTCAAGCACATATATGCCTCTTTGATGTTGGTTATCATGAAGTACTTCACATGTGAGGGGAGGTACTCCAGGCTCTATACCTATCATGTCAGACTCATGCATTTTACAGGGGTTAAGGTGCTAAAATTGCCTTACTATCTATATAGGAGCATGGAGAAAATGTCTTCTGTTGTCTGAAGGAGGAATCCCACACAACAAATGCATAGCTTATTCCACCATTCCCTGGTCAAGATGGTGGTCTTACATCAGTTTGAGTAGTAGGGTATACCTTGGAATGTTTTCGTAACCTATGAGGACTTTACAGACCCACAACCTTCTCATCAACCAAATCTACCTTCCCCATCTGCAAAAGTACCCTCATAAGAGGCAAACCTTACTTCCTCTCCTTCTCTTGGTGCATCAGGTGAAGTAGGAAGTGGCAATGAAGGATCAAATAAAGATGATAGTGTAGATGATGAAATAAGTGGGGCAGAGTCCATGGAAATAGATAATGAAGAGGAAGGAATGAGAGAGAAAATAGTGAACAAAAGGCAGAGTCCATAGAAACAGATAAAGAGAGTAAAGAAGAAGAAGAAGACAATGCACATGGCAGTGATAAAAATGAGGAAATGGATATTCAAAGAGGAAATATCCTTGGTCATGAAAACAGTGAGAAAATTCATGAGTGTGATAGTGACAATATGAAAGAAGATGATGAGGCAGAAACAGAGTTTGATGAAGAGGACAGTGACAAAGAAAATGACACTGATAGGATAGTCAGTGAGGAAAAGGACAACAAAGGAGAAAGTCATCATAGTCATGACAACTTTCATGATAGTCATGACACTAATCAACCTCTTAGTGACAATGAAAATGACAACAGTGCACGGAATGATGAAGAAAAGGACCCTAGTGGTGAACAAAATTAGAGTGAAGCAAGTGCAGAAAATGATGGTTCAAACAAAGACCAAAGTGAAAACATAAGGGGCAGTAAGGAAGGTGAGGATGATGATGGTGCTGAAGGAAAAAAAGACAATGATCAAACTAAGCATGGGATGATTGATAAAGATCATGATAAATATGAAGGAGTTGGTGACAACACCAAGGGTCACAGCCCTGATGAAAACACTTCCAAAACCACCATCACTCCTCTCACATGCACATATCAAAGGGGGTCAAGGAAAGTGTTTGCTGCCTCCAAAAGGCAAGTGGCCTTTCCATCTGCATCAACTTCAAGGCTTGACAAGGGTAAGGAAAATATGGAAAAGGGTAAGCAACAGGTAAAGGTGGAAGAAGAGGATCCTGAAGTAGAAAGGGAGTTGAACTTATTCATATAGACAATGATGAAGAAAATGAAACAATAATTTTGACCTCCCTCCTCCAAAACAAGAATGCACAAATAGAAGACCTAGAAGTTGAGTTGGAAAGTGCAAAAAATGCCATTCACTTCTATCAAATGAAAAACAAGCAAATGAGTGCCCAACAAGCCATCTATGAAGCTAGAGCACTCAAATCTCGGAGAGAAGCCAAAAGAGCACAAGTCAAACTAGAAGAATACATGGGCCCATATGAAGAAAGTGAAGGTGAAGAGGAACAACCTGGGAAGAGACCAAAAACCATGGGGTTAAGGAAAGCATTGGAAAAATAGAAAGAAGAGGAATCAGTCGTAACAGAGCAACTTTCCCTCACTGAACTCCTTGCTATGGAAATTGAACATGATTAGGAGTCATGGCTTGAGAGGGTGAACATACAACTAGAGGCCAAGCTAAATAAGGTAAATGAAGGCTTAGAGCTGCATAGAAAGATGACAAAGTATTATGCCAAGAAGCACAAGCTTGTTTGTGCCAAACTGAAGGAAGCCCTCCATGAAGCACAAACCCTAAAAGAGGAAAAAGAGCATGACAACCTTGGATTTTTGGCCAAATCTTCTCAGGATTTTTCCACGACCCCTTAAGGCAAGTCTCCACCAATTTTGAGAGGATTTGGAGCCAGTTGTTTTTTTGAGATTTTTGAACCTCATTTGCACAGCGCCACTGGCGCTATGCAAACACATGGAGCATCCCAAAGCGAAGAACTTGAAATTTTTAGATTTCTCTCAACTTTCACATCATTCTCACCAAATTTTAGATGATTTGGAGCAGGTTTGACCCCTCAAAAGGTAAAAAAACCTCACTTTTTCCACCTTTCTGCCATTGTTTTGGGCTTGGCGCTGCGTAAATGAAAGTCTGGATATTTTTTGGTTTTTTTCTAATCTACAGGTGCTCGATCTAGAAAATACAAGAATTTTTAGAAATTAGACTCATTAGTCTTTCCAACGATCCATCACGGAGCCAAATCCGACATCGGGAAGGGGTCCAAAACTTGGTCACAAAAGACCCTATTTTCTGCTGAAAGTGGCGTTGCGCAAATGGGTTGTGTAGTGTGTTTTGGACCAAAAGTCAGCAAAACACACTCATTTTTTGAAAAATGATATTTTTGAGTTTTTTGAGGCAAAAAAATCTAGAATTAGGTGCAAGAAGTTATTTTGGCATTTATTTCTTAGGATATTATGTGCCTTTGGCCTTGCATGGTCTCTTAGCCATAAATGATATTTATGGGTGAATTTGACATTTTCCTACCTTATTTAGGGTTTTTTCCCTCTCTTGATAAGATAAATGGAGCATGAGGGCTTCATTGTAAACGTTGGCATTTAATTAACTTGGAGAGAAATACATGGTTTTTATGAACTTGGAGAAGAAATTGGTTTTGTGAAGTTGATGAATGGCTTGCTTGGATTGATGATGGAGAAGCTTGTTTGCAGGATTCCTAAGTTTGGTTAATGGTGATGTATTCTTAATTTGTTTATGTTTTCTTGCTATCATTATGTTTCACTCTTCTTAGTTTCTATAGAATAGAAAATTATAGGTTAAGAAATGCTCCTTGAAGCACCTTAGTCCTCCTGTTCGCTATGGCCTTGATGGTTTCCTCTGCTGGGTGTGTTTGAAGAATTCTTAGTTGCTCTTCAAGCCTCTTTATGCTTGTTTGTTTCATTTATGGATTAATATGCTGGTTAACAAATACGATTCATGGTAAGACCTGCTTATTTGAGACTGTCTAAACTCTGTCTTGGAACCTTTCTTTGAAGTATTGCTTGCTAGGTTAAGTCAAAGAGGTCTTGTTCTGATCTTGCCCCTTGTCCATGCCTATTAAATTGCTTTAGAGTTATTTATAGCTTGATCAACAATGTTTAGGAGTTCCCTCTTTGCTTGATTAAATTTATTGTACTATCTTATATGTTTTCCCAAATTCTGAAGGTGAATTTACTAAAATTAGAAGCTCTTATGCTTTCTATGTTTCACTGGAATGTTTATCTTGGATATTTATTTGTTTAAGTATTATCATTGAGTAAATGGTTTTCCCTATCTCATGCTTAGTATCTTTTTCTTATCATATTTAAGACCCTCTTGTTCATGGGTAAATGACAAAGGATACTTCACTTTCCTTTTCCCTACCTTGTTTTTCCCAAACTTGATGTCCACCCCACCTCACACATTACCTTAAGGATCCATTAACCTTGCTAGATTGGCCCCGCAACACACTCTGATTCATCATTTAGACACTCATGACTTTCATTGACTCCATAGCCCAATGATTTAAATACCTCTCACTCCACCTATTCTACTTGATCATCTTACCCAACCAAAACAATCAACAAACCCTACTCTTAAAAATTAGCCTAAAATCAACCATATAAAGCAAACAAGAACACATATTTTGCATCTAATAGAGAGATCCCTCTCTGAGTCTAGGAAGGCTAGGTCCTAGGACTCCAAAGACTGGTTCCATGTTGCCCTATCATCTGGTATACCAATCTTCCAAATCATGAGACCCCAACAGTCTGAACTCCATGGTGTAGGCAAAAGAGGGTTTTGAAGGTATTTCTTTTTGAAATCCTCCCAAAAGTGTTTGATAAGCTTTTCATGCCTCAAGGAACAAAGGGAAAGGTCAAAATCATCATTTCAGTAACCTGCATGCAAACATTGTAAGAAGGTTAGTGAGAAAAAGATGATGTTGAGCTCCAATATGGAAGTAAAAAAGGGATTTTGAGGCCGCTGTTGTGTCAAAATAAATATGTCAAAGTCTCCAAGATCAAAAGAAAAAAAAATGTCATAACTCCAACAAAATACCAACCAAGGTGAGAAAAACAAGTAGAATATTGTAATGGAGACCACATAAAGTTTTAGAGGTGCCATCATGTGTGATCTAAGTCACAAAGATGCCAAAATGAAATTTTATGTCTCAAATACCAAAAAGAAGAACCACCTCAAATGATTTCTGTCACTTGCAAACAAAAAGTCAGAGAATATCAGTAAAAAAGAAAATGACTTTTAAAAAACATTAGAAAGTGGGTTACAAAGTTAAAATCAAATCCATGAGCCTATAAAGCACATCTTACACTTCATATGAGTCATTATTCACTTGCAGAGAGTTAGAAGTTTCAAGGAGAGAAGGTTTTTTGAGTTTTTAGATCGAAATTTGGCTAAGTGTCTTGACGCTGTGCGCTCAGACTGGTGTTGCGCCCTTGGAAACCAACACTACGCATTTGACAATTTATCCCCATACAAAATACACAGGCGCTGCATGCCTGGGATTGAGCGCTGCGCACTGGGGAAGGCACAATGCCCTTGCCCGACAGGCCTGGTGAAGAAAGGTTTGAGCGTTGCGCGTCTGGGTTGAGCACTGCGCGCCTGTGTCTGAGCGCTACGTGCTTGGGATTGAGCATTGCACCCTTGGATTAGGCACTGTGCTCTTGGCCAGGAGGGCCTTCTAAGCATTTAGACCATCCAAATCAAGTCAAAACACCTCCAAATCTCTGCCAAGGGTCTTTAAAGCATTCTTAAGGGTAAGTACCATCACCTAACCACATTTTCAAGCTATTTGGTGTTTTCTAAATGAATGAAATCAAACCCTAAGGATAAAACCCTAAAATCCATGCTTGAAGTCACTATTTAAACCTCTTTCCATATGCATATGAAGAGTATCGGTCAAAACAAAGAGTGATTTCACAACTGGGGTTTTTCATTAAGTGTTTTAACCTCTCACTCAACCTAATGTACCTATACCCTCACTTACTCATTCCCTCATTAGCCTAAACTGCCATTTCATCACCATATTTTCATTCCATTTCCATTTACACTCCAAGGTTGGAAAAACATAGTATAAACATGTCAGCAGAGGTTTGTCATTGAGTTGTTATCTTATCCCTCATTCTCATATACTTACACCCTCACTCATTTATCTCATTCACTTGTAAAGGCTGCCATTCCACCATCCCTTCATCTCATTTCCATTTGCAGTCCTAGTGTTTTCTCAAGGCAGAGTTTTCAAAATGTCAAGAGAGGGAGATAGTGACAATGGTGGAGAGTCTCAAATGCCAAGGAGGCATGAGCACAAAGGTCAAAAAATCAATAGGTTTGAACCCCCCAAGACAAGGGAGCTAATGGCATCTCCCCTTACTGTTGAATGTTTCAAGTATGTAGGATGCTTTGATTTTTGTGAGAAGGTACAACAGGTACAAAACCACCCTGAACTGACCAAACTTTTCATCATTAACTTGCATGAAAAACAAGTTAACCTTGTAGGGGTCACCTTTGAGCTGTCTTGAGATGCTATTGCCAATGCCACTAGGATACCAAGTGTAGGGGAGAAATGGTTCAAGCAAGACAATATAGAGATGAGCTACTTTGAACCCTACCTAAAGCCTAGATACAAAGACCACAATAAATCCATTTTTCCTTTCTCACATTTTCTTGATAGATATGTACCTATGATGAGAATCATTATGAAGTATTTTACATGTGAAGGAAGATTCTCCCGCATTTACTCCTATCATATAAGGCTACTCATGCACTTTACTAGGGTGAGGATGCTGCACCTACCCTATTGCCTCTACAGAATAATTGACAAAATTTCCTATATTGTACAAAAGAGAGACTATCCTTAGCAAATGCAAAGCATCATTCACCACTCTCTTATTAAAATGGTTGTTATGCATCAATTTTAGTAGAAGGGTATTCCTTGGGAAGCCTTCATTGCCAATGAGGTGTTTACTTCTCCACAAGCCCAACAAGAGCAAGATTCCCCTTCATCTTATCATCCTCCCATTCCTCCATCCACTCACATTCCCTCACCTCATGGTGACTCTTCCATCTCACCATCCATTCATAGTCCTTCACATCATGATGAGCTTCCTCCTTCATCACCTTTACATAATCCCGCACCATCATCTTATGGTACTAGTGCCTCAAAAAATGAAGAAAGTAATGAGGAAGAAAATAGTAAGGGAGATGACAATGAGGAGTCAAGCAATGAGGCAGAGAGCAGTGAGGAAAAGAGCAGTGAAGAAAAGAGAAATGAGGGCAGTGAGGCACATATTAGTGAGAATGATGGCAATGAAGCAGAAATCAATGAGGATGATGATAATGGGTCAAAGAGCCATGAAAGCAGCGACGGTACCAAAGATAATGACAGTCATGATGGCAACAATGATGGCAGTAAAACAAGTGGCACAAAGATGGTGAAAATTGAACCTTTTCCTTTGACGTACCAGAGGGGAAATAGGAATGTGTTTGCTACCCTTAAGAGGCAAGGGGTCATGCCTTCTACATCAACCAAGAAGCTTGATAAAGGTACGGAAAAGGTCATTAATGAACAAGAAGAGGACAAACATGAGACTGAACAAGAGTTTCAACTTATTCATGTTGACAATGATGATGAAAATGAGCAAAGGATCACTAACATGTTGCTTAAAAGAAAATATGCTCAGATCAAGGACCTACAAACAAATCTATGTAGGGCTAAGAATGTAATCCACTATTTTGAGGTTGAAAACAAGCAGCTGGAGGCACAAAAGGCTATCTATGATATCATAGCTATCAAAGCTTGGAAAGAGGCTGCAAAGACAAAGGCAAAGCTAGATGAGGTCTTGGGCGCTAATGATGACACTGAAGAAGAGGAAGAACAACTTCCTAGGAGGAGGCCAAGGACAATTGGTTTGAAGAAATCTTTAGCCAAGGAGAAGGAGCAAGAGACAACATTGGTAGAGAAGCTCACTCCAAGTGAGCTGTTTGCCATGGAAATAGAATATGATCGGGAAAATTGGCTAGAGAGGGAAAATGTGTACTTAGAGGGTCAGTTGGAGAATACCAAGAGGGACCATGACCTCCAAAAGAAGATGGCAAGGCATTATGCCTTAAGAAAAAATATTGCAAGGGCCAAGCTCAAAAGAGCCCTTGCAAAGATTTAAGCCCTAAAGGAGGAAAAAGGAAAAGAAAATCTTGAAATCCTTGCTGATGCATCCCTACAAGCATCCCAGACATGATCAGTAAGGCAAATCCCAATTTTGAAAGCTTTTTGAAAATTTTTAAGTTTTTGGAAATTTTGACTGTTTTGGAGGGCCAAGTGCACAACACCACTAGTGATGCACTATTTTTTGGGGCATCCATTGGAGGAAAAATTGAGATTTTAAAAATCCTTATGCCAAGGACATCACCCTCACGAAATTTCAGATAATTTGGAGCAGAACTGGTACTTCAAAAGTGCCAAAAACATGCAAACAATCAACTTTCTGCCCTATTTTCAAAGCTGGTGCTGCGCCCTGAGTAATATTGGGAGAACGAGTTTTTGAGAAGGTAAATTGAGTCCAATCAGGAAAATAAATCCAGTTTTGGAAATTAGACAGGACAAGATTTCCAATGAGCTATCATGGAGCTGATTTGGACACCGGGAAGGCCTCCACAACTCAGCTACAAAACAAGATATTTTCCCAGTGTTGGCACTGCGCCCTTGCCAGAAAGTCAACAAAATACACTCAAAGTTAATGAAAAATATATTTTGAGGGTTTTTGAGGCAAATCACTCCAGAGTTAGCTTTGAATTTATGTTAGAAGTTATTTTGCATTTATCGAGTTAGGATATTTTGTGCCTTGGGCCTTGCATGGACTCTTTGGACAAAAATGGCATTTATGATATAATTAATGATATTTTGGAGACCTAGATAGGGTTTTGTTCCTCCTTTGAAAGTTAAATACTGCATGGAGGCCTCATTATTTTTGTTGGTTTATTGTTAAACTCAATACATAGACTTGGATTTGAGGAGAAATTGGCTTTGGAGTGTTATGAATGCTTTGATTTGGATGACAATGGAGAAAGCAAACTTGCAGGATTCATGAGCATGGCTAATGGTGATGTATTTCTAAATTAGTGCTTCTTTTCTTATGTTTTTCATTTTTTTTCATCTTTCTCATGCATTAGAACACAAAGTTTAGGTTGATAAATGTTGTTTAGAGGCACCTTAGCTCTGTTTGCTTTTTATTGCTTGTATGTTTTCCTCTGCTAGGTCAGTTTAGAGAATTCTTAGTTGCTCTCTAATCCCACTCAGCTTGTTTACCTCAAGAATGATTTAATGGAGTCCATGTAAAAGAAGTTTATGGTTAGACCTGCCTTTGGTATGACTTAAAACATTTTTTTTGAGGCCTTTTCTTTGAATTATTGCTAAATATGGTTTGATTGAAGAGGTTTATGTTTTCCCCTGCCCTTTTGTCCATCTTGAATGGTTTCTTTGAAGTTATTTTAGTATGATTAAGGAATTTTAGGAGTTCCCTTCTCTTTGATCATTAATATATGTGATCTTGAATGTTTTATTTACTTGAAGGTGTAATATTCCCAATTAGCCTAAGATAATGGGAATATACAATTTTGACTCAATATTTTGTTTCATGAATAAAAATGTAAAGGAGGATCAATAAAACTCCTAATCAGAAAAATAAATCAATGCCACATGTGAACATGGACAAATTTGGGCTATTTACATAAGCACACGTAGGTTTGAAAGAGACTGGGGCACTTGACCAACTCAACCAGGACCAAATCAACAACACTGTCTAGATATAGTGAATCTCCTAGAGGCACAACGCAATTTTAGTTGGAGGCTTCTCATGTGAATGCAGTTAAATCATTGAGATGGTTTAGGGTTTTACAAGAATTTCATCCTATAAGAGGAAGAGGGGGACAACATAAGAAGGTTGTTTATTGTGTATATTTCTGAATATATTGTCTGTTTAGACATATATCATTCTCTGCTGTTTAACCGAGGATAGTGTTGTTTAGCACTTGGGTGTTCCTGTTCGGGAATCCCACCTCTTCCATTGAGGAGCTCTTGGGAGAGTCTTGCTGATCTCATCCACTATCAGGCATTTGGCCAAGCTCATCTTCCAACTACAACACAAATCCTATTGAGGGTTTGATTGTCCTTGCAAGCTGCATCAAGTGGAGGCTATATATTCTTAGATTTAGGCTATTCTAGGGCCTCTTTTCACTGGGAAAGTCTTCTATCCCATTGGAAAGAGAGTTATGAACCTTTGGAGTTGATATTTTAGATCTTGGCATCATGCTAACCCAGTGCTTCAACCTACAACGTAGTTTCCCTTCTAGGACTGCGTTATTTGCAAGAAGGAAGCGACAGGGTGTTTTGACACACTTTGAGGAGAGATCTATGGTGCTGGGGTTTTTCCCTTCACTATGGTGATCCATGGATTAGATTGCTGATCCATGTTCTGTATAGATCTGATCTGTTTCTATTGCAAACATCTTCAAAATTTTCTGAATACTACTACAGGTCTGCTACTTTAGATCTCAGATCTACTCTCTGTGTTGCGTGATTTGATCAAAACCCCGAGGGGATCTTGTAAAGGAGCCTTTCTAGTGTACAGATCTAAAATAGATTTGATATTTTGTACACAGATCTGCTCTAGATATGGAGTGTAATATACAACTGTTGCAGCTCTTACAATAATGTTGTAAATCTATTTGTAGTCAATACATGTGTTGCAACCCTCTTTCTTGAGGAATTTCTTCTATTCTTGTCTTCTACATTATGTTGTATACTATAAGGGAATCATTATGGCTCTGATTTATTATTGTATATATAAAATTTGATCCCTCTTATTGGTCTCCTACTCATGCTCTCAAAAACTACATTATTTTCCTGTAGTACTGTTGCATATTGCTGCAGCCCCCTTCTTGGGTGTTTTTCAACTATACTAGGTGTGGGAGGTTTTTTTACCTCACCTAGTTTGATTTGTTTTTGCTCCCATTTTGGATTTAGATGCTAGATCTCCAGATCTAAGGGATCCAAGGGCTGCAAACTCATTTCAGTGCACATTCTTCTAGAAAGTGCGTTATTCCAGCAGGTATCACTGAGTGTTCCCATTTGGGGATATTACAGTGGTATCAGAGCTTCTTTCTTGGCACAAATTGTACTTTCATTGAAGAGCCAAAGCCAATATGACCTCAGAAGAATATGAGCCTCTCATTGACAGAGAAAAGAGGTATCTGAATAGAAGACAGAAGAAATTTTATTACACCAATGATGATCAAGATAAGGGTAAAGCCCCTGAAACTAGAAGTGATAAAGAAGGAGAAGAGTTTGCAAGAAATATTTTGGTAGCCATGCAAGATATTTCTAGAGAGATCAAAGAGATGAGACTAGAAAGGCTTAGGGAATCTCCTAGGAGGTTTCATCCTGGTGAAAGCTCTCGCATGTCTCACCACTGGAATGATCAACCAGTGAACCTGTCACAAGCTCCACAACGCTCTACTATGCCTACTTTCTTGGCTGTGGAGAATGAAGGACCTCATGAGAAAGCATCCCTCGAAGACTATTTTGAAGAGTATGAGTCCTAGAATCAAAGATTCAAGGACCACCTGAGTTTTCAAGAGTTTTGTCACCTCAAGGACAAAAGAAGACCAAGGCATCAATATAGAGATGGTGGATTCACTTAGAATCATGATCAACATGACTCTATGGGCAGATTATTTTTACCCAAGTTTGATGGGTCATCCACTAGTTCTACCAAAGCATGGGTAGAAAAGCTAGATATATATTTTCAGTTGAACAAAGTCCTTGAGATGGAAGCTATCAAGATTGCAACACTGCACTTTGAAGGTGAAGCACACAACTGGTGGTTCCATGGGTTGTCTACAATGGGCCATGCCAATGTGACTGCCCATTCTGATTTTACTAGAAGACTGGTGGAGATATTTGATAGAAAGGATCCAGAAGCACCTTTCATGAGCCTTGAAAAGTTGAAGTAGTCAGGTAATGCAGAATCTTATATCTCTGAGTTCTTGAGATTATCTGTTATGGTTCCTCATATGTCTGCAGCAAGGAGGGTGTGCATGTTCATCGATGGCTTGGATGAACCTCTGCACGGGTTGGTTAAATCTACCAAGCCCATTACATTTCATGATGACATTGATAGGGCTAGAGACCTTCAATATGCCTTGCCAAAAGCAAAGGAAAACTTTCAGAACAAGCCCTCTTACCTTTCTAAAGGGAACGATGATAAAGCTGCTCCTTCCAAGGAGAGTTAATTCAAGAAGCCTCTTGATATTGAAGTCCAGAGGGATCTAAGGAATAAGAGGCTATGTTTCACTTGCCAAGAGTCATGGGCACCTGGACATAGATGTGCTGCTGGAAAAGCACACTACATAGAAGTCTTCTCAGATTTTGAGGAGGAAGAAGAAGATGATGAACCAAGGAAAGGTCATAGCGCTGGCAATGTTGAGGGAGATCCAACACCATCAGGAGATGGGAGTGGAGCTTTTGCTCCTATTGGAGGAACTCTTTCATATCTAAGGGGAGTACCTAAGCACCTGGCCTTAAGAGTTCATGGTTCAATCATGAATCAGAGGGTATCTGTTCTTATTGACAGTGGGGTCACCCACAGCTTTATTGATGCTCATCTTGTGCGAAGGAGGGCCATACTCACTGATAATTTTGAAGGATTCTCTGTTTTGGTCCCAGGAGATAGAACAATGCAATGCATGCATTATGTCCCATCACTTTCAGTCACCATGCGATCCTACACTTTGGTGGATCAATTATTTGTAGTTGACATACCAGACACCAATATTATTTTGGGTGTTCAATGGCTGATTACATTGGGGAAAGTCACCACTGATTGGGAGGCTTTGCAAATGGAATGGGTGGACAAGAAGAGTGGTGCACCTCAAATGATCAGAGGCATGCATTCTTACCCCTCACATCATACTTCCACACAAAAAACATAGATGGATTTGCACAGTGGAAGCAAGGACCTCACTGTCCCTTCTCATGTTCATGAGATTCTTGCAAGGGACACTCTCATCTAGTGGAAAACCACCTAGGAGGCCACCTGATTCAGTTTTAGTGGGAGATAGCTCACTAATTGATCCTCCAAAATCAGATCCAAGAGGGAGGGGAGAATTAGGAGACATAGCTACAACACTGGAAGGCTTGGGAAAGCATAATAAGGAGGGAGATTTTCCTCTCTCATCATCCTCACCATCCTTCATTCCTGATTCTGTGTTGTTGGAGGAGGAAAAGGGAAGGTATGTCCTTCCTACTTGTACCTTCGGCATAAGAAGTGTCAAAGAAGAGATCAGAAACATGGCAGAAATTCCTATTGATGCATCATCAACACTATCTTTGTTGGGGAGTTTATATCTATATTGGAAATCCCAACGGTTGGTGGATTATTCCAAAGATCTCTACACTTGTATGATGCTTGATGACCAGCTGCATGGAAGGGGCTATCTAGTCCATGAGGGAGTCATCTATCATCATGATATTATCTTCTTACCTAGAGCCTCCAAGCTCAAGGAGAATATTCTACAAAGGGCCTTCAGAGAGTTCTGTTTCAGCCCTACCTATTCTATGAAGATCTACAACACTATCATGAGATGCTTTGAATGTGAAGGCTTTTGAGGAGAGATACATCAACATTTTCTAGAATGCAAGATCTATGTGGATTTGGGGTAGCCAAAGGACTCTATGCAAGAATCATTTCAGTCATTTCTCCCTTCTCTTGAAAGGGGAGAAAAATGTGTGCACAATTCCATGTATAGAGGGAAAATTGATGGTGAAAAATTTGATCATGTAATACAAGCTTCATTTTCTGATTTGACACATTATTTCACCATATTTTTACAGGCCAGGACTCCCAAGAGGAGTGTTGTATCTTTTAAATCTCATGGAAAACATTGGGCCACTGCAATTTCTGAATTTGGCCACTCCCCTGTTGTGCAAAGGGAGATTCTTTTTCATGATGGGTGCTTACCAAAGGCACCAAACATATCTCACATTTTCAGCCATGGTGAGATAATTTGTGCAGCAAGGAAGTGGTAGGGAAACCACTTACCATACCTTGATATAATGTACGCAGGAGATGCACTGCGCTGGCACCATATGTCGGACTATGACCCACCTCCTCATGCTCAAACTTTTGTTTGTGTATATGTAATAATGCTTCCATACTTGGATGATATAGTTGTACTTTTCATGGGATTGTATGGAGGGAGGATGGGAAGTTTGTATGTACCACATGGGTTGGAAAATCTCTATGTACCTTATGCTACATGCTTTAGAGAGAGTATTGGACCCACCATGTCTGTTTCTGTTGAGTTCTTGACTCCTTGTGGGATGGATTTTATGTATCTCATGATGAATTTGGAGAGACAGTTCATGGAGGCTTGGATTGGTGAACACTTAGCTTATGATGAAAGCTTGATCTTTGATGGTGTCACCAATGAAGAAGGAGGAGTGTTGAAACACTCACCCTATCAGTTGCTTGAGGACAAGCAACATTTTGGAGGGGAGGACTGTAATATTCCCAATTAGCCCAAGCTAATTGGAATATAAAATTTTGTCTCAATATTTTGTTTCATGAATACAAATGTAAAGGAGGATCAATAAAAATTTTAATCAACAAAATAAATCAATGCCACATGTGAACATGGACAAACCTGGGCTATTTACATAAGCACACTTAGTTGTGAAAGAGACTGGGGCACTTGACCAAGTCAACCAGGACCAAATCAACAACGCTGTCTAGATACAGTGAATCTCCTAGAGGCACAACACAATTTTAGTTGGAGGCTTCTCATGTGAATGCAGATAATTCATTGAGATGGTTTAGGGTTTGACAAGACTTTCATCCTATAAGAGGAAGAGGAGGAAAACAAAAGAAGGTTGTTGATTGTGTATATTTCTGAATATATTGTCTGTTTAGACATATATCATTCTCTGTTGTTTAGCCGAGGATAGTGCTGTTTAGCACTTGGGTGTTCCTGTTCAGGAATCCCACCTCTTCCATTGAGGAGCTCTTGGGAGAATCTTGCTGATATCATCTACTATCAGGCATTTTTCCAAGCTCATCTTCCAACTACAACACAGATCCTGTTCAGGGTTTGGTTGTCCTTGCAATCTGCAGCAAGTGGAGGCTAGATCTTCTTAGATCTAAGCTATTCTAGGGCCTCTTTTCACTGGAAAAGTCTTCTATCCCATTGGAAAGAGAGTTATAAACATTTGGAGCTGATATTTCAGATCTTGGCATCAGGCCAACCCAGTGCTTTAACCTACAACGCAGTTTCCCTTCCAGGACTGTGTTATTTGCAAGAAGGAAGCTGCAGGGTTTTTTGACACACTTTGAGGAGAGATCTCTGGTGCTGGGATTTTTCCCTTCACTATGGTGATCCATGGATTAGATTGATGATCCATGTTCTGTACAGATCTAATCTGCTTCTATTGTAAACATCTTCAGAAGTTTCTGAATACTACTACAGATCTGCTACTTTAGATCTCAGATCTACTCTCTGTGTTGCATGATTTGATCAAAACCCCAAGGGGATATTGTAAAGGAGCCTTTCTAGTGTACAGATCTAAAATAGATCTGATATTTTTTACATAGATCTGCTCTAGATCTGGAGTGTAATATACAACTGCTGCAGCTCTTATAGTAACACTGTCAAGCTATTTGCAGTCAATACATGTGTTGCAACCCTCTTTCTTGAGGAATTTCTTTTATTCTTGTCTTATACATCATGTTGTATACTGTAAGGGCATCATTATGGATATTATTTATTACTGTATATATAAAATTTGATCCCTCTTATTGGTCTCGTGCTCATGCTCTAAAAAATTGCATTATTTTCCTGCAGTATTGTTGCATATTGCTGCAGCCCCCTTCTTGGGGTGTTTTTCAGCTATACTAGGTGTGGGAGGTCTAATTACCTCACCTAGTTTGATTTTTTTTTGGTCCCCTTTTGGATTTAGATGCTAGATCTCCAGATCAAAGGGATCCAAGGACTACAAACTCATTTTAGTGCACATACTTCTAGAAAGTGCATTATTTCAACAGGTATTGCTGAGTGTTCCCATTTGGGAATATTACAGAAGGTGAAATCACTAGAGAATTTACAAGTTTGTTGCTCTCTATGGTTTGCTGGACTGTTGTCTAAATGTTTATTTTCTAGGGTTTGGTCAAAGAAGCTTGTGGTATGCCCTGTCTTTGGTTGTTTATTTATGCATAATGTTCTTAAAGACTTTTCTTGTTATAGTACATGTTAAAGGATTCTTGACTGCCCTTTAAACCTACTAATCTCACAATTGATTGTTCACTCCACTCACATAAGCCTTGAAGATCCATTTGGCTTTGTTACACTTGCGCTCCGAAATACCTTTGACCTATTGTTTTACTTTTCAAGACCTTTTGCAGACTCCATAGCCCAATGGTCTAAACCTCTCTTACTCTATCTATTTTGCTTGACAGCCAATCCAAACAAAAAAAAGAAACAAACATACCCTAATCACTATAACTAGCCTAAAATCAAAACCCTAAATTCAATCAAGTTACATCTTATACACATTTATAGAGAGAGCCCTCTCTAAGTCCAGGAAGGCTAGGTCCTAGGATTCCAAAGACTAGTTTGATGTTACCCCTGTAAATTTAGTCTTGCCAATCTAACAAATTACGGGGACCTAACAAATCCATCTAGATCCAACCACTGATTTTCCGACTAGTCTTGGGGCAATCTCACATGCACTGTTATTGAAAATGGAGTCATACTCCTCCACCATTGCATCAACCCAAATTGGCTGCTGCACTGCCTCCTAAAAGGAAGATGGTTTAGTCACAATACATTTTCTCATAACAACCATGTATCTAGTAAAAACCATAAAAGGGATGCATAAAATATTCAAAAGGTAGTTCCAATATGCCCTTGTTCTTGGAAGCTTTGTTCTGTCATTGCCTGATATTCCCAAAGACGCTGCAAAGACAAAGGTAAAAGCAGTCTGGAGACTGTCTCTGTCTGCGCTGTGAAGTAGGGGCTCCTACTTTCTTTGCAGCATAAAGTCTCAATCTATCAGCTTCCGTGGTGCGCCTTCTACCATTTCTGATGGGTGGCTTTACATGAGTGTTTTATACCACTCCATGATCCTTCGCATGTGGCTGATCCACATCTTGAGGCTCATCCTTAGGAACCAAAAGTTTCTCCTCTGCATGCAAATCCAACTCCCTCTCAAGCGACAATCGCATGGCTTTATCCTCATCAAATTTTATATCCTGGCGCACAATAGTCATTCTACTATTAGGAAAATACACCCAATAGTTGTGGGGAGTTTCAGTGTACCCCACAAAAATCCCAATCTAAGTTGTTGGTTCCAATTTTTTCCTGCCATCTTTGGTCACATGCACATTAACATTTGAGCCAAAAATCTTAAAATGTGAAACATCAGGTTTCTTACCAGTGAAAGCCTCTTCTGGTGTACTCATGCCAAGTATCCTATGAGGACAACGGTTTTGCACAAATATTGCAATGTTGCATGCCTCCGCTCATAGATGCATCAGTAGGCCCTGATCATGCAACATCACTCTTGGTACACCCATAACCGTTCTATTCTTTCTTTCAGTGACCCCATTCTGCTATGGGTTATGAGGCACTATCAGTTCTCTTCAATTCCTTCTTTGCTGCAGAATTTCTTGAATTCGTTAGAGATGTACCCACCACCATTATCGCTCCTAAGAGCCTTCACTTGCTTCCTGGTTTCTTTCTCCACTAGTGCTTTAAACTCAAGAAACTTTGAGAATGTCTGATCTTTCTTCTGCATGAAGTAGATCGAGCACTTACGAGAAAATTCATCAACAAATATCACATAGTACTTATGCTTTGCTTTCAAATCAATAGAGAATGGCCCACACACGTCTGTGTGAACTCTCTCAAGGATCCTCGAGGCTCAGTTCTCCTTCTCATGAAAGGTGGCCTTTACATATTTTCCCATATTACATCCCTTGCATGTGTCTGAATATGAAAGTGTACCATTGGGAAGACCCATAGAAATATGCCGCATGACTTTCAAGGCTCCGTGGCGAAGATGGCCCAATCTCCTATGCTTTAACTCGCCCTAATCCCAGCTCACTACTTTGTCCACCTTTCCCATCAATGCTACACAACCATCTACATCTATCTTGTAGAGATTCTTAACTCGAATTCCAATCTTCTTGGCTTGTCCTATTTTTTTGTGTTGTAGGAAATATTTTCCTTCACTAAAAACAACATCATAGCCTCTATCCTACAACATTGCAACTGAGACTAAATTTTTATTCAAACCTGGTACATGAATTACATATTTTAATTAAAAGAGTTTACCTGACTGTCTCTGGAAGGTAATGCTACCAATCTCGGTAACACTGTACCGCTCGTCATCACCCATTTCTATATGCATTTGGAGATCCTTCTCCTCCAAGCTATTGAAAATTTCCTTGTCTCCTGTCATGTGAAAGGATGCACCACTATCCAAAAAACACACAGATCCCAATGCAATTGGCACCATGCATGCGATCAATGAGAAGTGAAGCTCAAATTGCGAGGCCAAAGCCTCACCAACTACAGATCCTGAAGCCTTCTTGTTCTTCTTATTTTGTGGAAAGTTAGTAGCATAATTCCCATTTTCGTGACAACGAAAACACTTCACCCTAGACATGTCTTGCTTCTTGCCATATTTGGACTCAGATTTGGAATGGAATTTCTTCCCATTCCATTTCTTTGCCTTGGCAGCGAAATCATAATCTTCTTCATCTTCATTCTTAGATGAATATCCATCTTTGGCATTCCATCTGAAATCCTCCTGCACCAAATCCGACCACAGTCATTCCCAATCTCGTAGATTTTCCCTTCCATTGACAGAGTCTTGATAAATATGCCAACTCTTGGGAAGTCCTAGGAGAGGTAGACTCACCAAATCATCATTAGCGATAGTAATTCCAAGGTTCCCTAGTTCATCCCGAAATTGGACAAAATTTGTTAAATATTTTGGCATGGAGTCGCCTTTCTTCATCTTGATCTTCCTGAGTTTATCTTTCAGTGCCAATTTTGTATGGTCACTATTGCTATGAAATAGATCTGTCAAAGATTTCCACATAGCATATGGTGTCTATTTTCCATGGAGGCTTGAGACAATGTGGTCTCGTACTCCCTCCAGTAGGATCCTCCTCGCCTTTTCCACTTTCTTTTGCCATGCATCAACATTTGCAGCATCTGTCACAACAAGTTTAGGAACATCATTTTCAGTGAATTCCTTCAAGCCATTGTCTTCGAGTACTGCCTCCATCCTATCCTTCCAATAAATATAGTTACAACTGCCCTCAAGTGCATACTCCAATATCAAGCCATTTAAATCCATTTCGATCTTGAATCAGTTGTAGCACCAAGAAAGTCTTTGTGCAAATTCAAATTCTATTCAGTCACCAACTCAACTCCTCCTTCACTATTGTGATTTCCTGTGCTCCGATACCATGTATAAATTATACAAAAAATATGTATATCATGGATTCAATATAATCTAACATTGTGCTAAAGATAGATACTGATTCACTTCTACAAATCAATTGTGGAATTAAAAACACAATTGCCAATCACATGAAGCAAAGAAGAATCAATCAAACCACAACACAGATAATTTCCCAGGGAAATATTTCCGCTCAAAACCCCACTATATTCTATTGTATATTAAACATGGATACATGAAACAATTACATACAAATATTCTCACAAGAGTCCTTCTGTACTCATCTAACTGTCTCACACTATCCTAGATAAAATTGACCAATACTTAGTCAATTTTCTTCCTCTTGACAAACTTCTTTTCTTGTGCAATTCATTTGGAATGAAATCCCTATTCCATAGGAATTTTGGCCTTCCTTGACTGCGTAAGGATCATGGGAAATCCAATGGGTGTTTGGTTGCATGGGTGCAACCCAATAATCCTACAATTGATAGTCAACTTCCGTTTCACCTAGATCTCAACTGGGTCTCCATTGGAACTGACATGCATGCAAATAATAATAGTAAATCCTCAGTTGCATGTAATATTACTGATTGTGAATTAAATAATATTTAATTCACTTGATCTCTCACTAGTGTATCAAACAGTTACAACTGTCACAACTGATTTTAACTCACTTAACTGAATTAAACTGATTACAACCTGCATTAACTAATGCACCACTGCACTTTGAACTCTGTTACATCTAGAATTACTCTGCATGCCTCACCAACTACCCTCAACTCGAAATTCATGATCTAACTGAGTTTATCACACTCAATTAACTATTACAAGTTATTTTGAGATTATATTACATTTGATTGTCCATCTTAATTAAGGGATAACTAAAATAGACATGCGCCAAATTTAGCCCACACTAGTGTAGGTTCTGCTAAGACTTGTGGTCCCACACTAGTGTAGGTGCTGCTTGGACCTCCTGGTCCCACACTGGTGTAGGTGCTCAAATTTCTTGTTGAACTTCAACAACCTTATTGTTTTAGCCTTCTCCATGATTCTTGGACATTTAGCAGATTTATTCCTAGACAAGGAATAGAGGTAGACAAGTGATTAGTACATAATATAATCAAAATATTAAACAAGTACATGAAGACAAATAGAGGGAGTGAGATACTTACCTTGAGGTGTTGACGTGGGCTCCCTCCCAAGCTTGAGGGAAAACCTAAAACTTATAAAACAAAGAAATATATTTCCAAGAATATTTTAAACCTATACTACATAAAATATACAAATGAAACATAATATGGAAGGGGATTAGTAGTGCAAGTCTCTTAGTTCTTCTTCAGTCATTTATTTCTTTGGGGATGATGTTTCTTCAAACATGTTTGCTCTATTTTCTTGTTCCTAGGGTTTTCAGGAAAACCACTTCTATAGTGTCGCTTATTGTGACAATGATAACACTCGATCTTGGACATGTCTACCTTCTTCTTTGGCCCTTTCTTCTTGAATCTTCATTTATGATGAGAAACATAAGAATTTGATACTTCTTCATTGTTGGTTACCATGGAGACCTTTAAATATTCTTGAATGCATGCTATCCATATCTCTTGAAAGGTGGGTGTTTCTTTCCAATTGTTGAGGGATGAGGAAAAGGAACTCCAAGAAGATGGTAGTCCCAGAATGACTGCAATTACTAGTTCTTTATCTGGCACTATTTCATCAATGGCAAGGAGCTCATCCCTTATCCTTTCTATTTTTACAAATAAAGATGAAAAAATTTCCCCTTTTTTCATATGAACAATTCTCAAATAATTCTTTAGGTTTTCCACCTTTCCAATTTTCTTGATAGTGAATAGTTTTGACAAAGGCTTATACATTTCTCGAACACGATAAATATTTGCTATGAATGGGAAAATCTTGTCCTTTATGCCTTCAACAATCAAAACCATAACTACCAATTCCAATTCTTTGTACTTTACCTTATCAACATCACTTGACTCTTCTGTAGGACTTTTCATTTTTCCTCTGTCTAAATCCAAGACCTTGTTATTTTCAAGGATGATGTCAATCCTCTTCTTCCAATACCTATAATTTGAAGCTCCTTCAAGCTTTTTTTATCCTTTGATAGTGTTAGAAATTTTCTTGAAGATAATTAAGAATTATTTATTCTAGTGAACTCCTTCCTCGATCAAGTCCTTGAGACTTCATTTTTCTTCTTCTTTCACCAAAGCTTTGAAATCATGTTAGAGAATCATAAAGGTAGAAAGATCCTCTTGTTATTGATAATTTACTTGTTATCTTATTTAGTTATTATTGTGTTCTTCTTATCCTTTTTCTTATTTTTTCATCACGAAAAAAATAAATAAATACACATAGATCAAGGACACCATATGTAGGCTAACAGTCAGGGAAAAACCCCCCTCGAGGGGCAAAACCAGTGAAGATAATTCTTCCTTTCAATAGTGATTCTTGAGACTTTAGACCTTGACCCGGACTTTCCACACCAAGTAAACCTTCCTTTTGATCCTTCCTGAATCTGGAAACAACAATAACACTGGAAATTCAACCTTGCTTCTTGAGACTTCAATCTTGAGGTAGAGGCTTCGATCTAGCTTCCAAGACTTCGCTTTATGCCCAATACAACTTCTCCAAGCTACATCATCCAATAGAATCACCTTCTACTTCTCCTTCACATAGCAGAAACAACCTGACAACAACTGGTGCAACAACTGCAGCGAAAAAAACCTTGAGAAATTTGATCTCCCAAACTATAGCTCGGAATGCAGTGAGAGTAGTGCCAAAATTTTTATTTTCTTCAACTCTATAAGTGTGCCAAAACTGAACCCAGAAAGTCCCTCTCCAATATTTTTCAATTTCTCCTTGTAGCAGTTTCCAGATCGAATTTCTGTGTTGCAGATTGTTGTCTCCAAGTGAGTTGGATGCCACTCTATATATAGGCTTATGATGGGTTCAAATTCCTTGAGTTGAGGCCGGATTGATCACCTTTAGGCCGACTTGGTGTGGAGGCTTAATAAATTATATTTTACTCAATACTTGACCTAATTGTATGATTAAAAAGCCCAACGTGGATCGATTTAAAATTGCAATAAACTGATAGACTTAGAATAAGACCTAGAAGTCCACAATAGGAACTTTGACCTAAAATAAATATGATCCAAGCATGAAACCCATGATTTAATAAGTCATTCAATATTAATATAAATTTCTTTTCTTTATTCTTTTGACAATTACAATAAGTATCAGACTCAAGTACAATTTATGAAGACTGAAACTAGTTACATTCTTCAACATAAAGGAGAGATTATGGTGGGAGAACCCTTAGTTTCTCTCTATCCACCACAACTCACCACTAAAATGAGTGGTGATCTAGGGTGGATAGGAAGTAGAAAATGGTGCCCCCCTCACATGATCTACTTCTTTAAAAAAAAGGTGTTGCAGATTTAGGTTGTGAAAGGGATGAGGGGTAGTGGTATTTTTTTTTGGTAAGGGTGGGGGCCGGTGGGATTCCATGAATCACCTCCCCAAAAAAATTCCATGGAATTAACCCCTAAAATGTTGGGATTTCACCCCAAATTAAAATCCATCTCCATTTCTCTATCCTCCCATCACATTGCCTCTTTTTCAAAATGGCCCCAAATGTTCAGGTCGAGAAAAAGTATAGAAAAAATGCTAAGATGGAGAATTATACTTTGAGCTAGTGGCATAGGTGTGTGGCCACTAATATCCACATAGATAAGTCCTCCCCCCTTAGGAAGCAATGATATTCATTGCATTGAGGGCCCTCATCATATCATGGGGTAATTTTTGTTGAACTTGGCATTGGGTGAGCCACTTGCCTTGGTGTAGGAGCTACTTTTCTTTTAAAAATAAATAAATCTAGATACTCTATTATCGAGTTCCCTTAACTTGTGTTTCCATGATCTGATCAATGGTTTCTTGTTCCATATAGTCATTTTTGAGCTCTATCAGTGTCAACTACTCTACTATCTCTGATTTTTCCAATAATGGTGGAAATTATTGTCGAAGGAGGTCCACATGGAACACCAGGTGTAATCCAAGGAAGGGGGTAATACTTAGCCCAAAATAATTTTCACCCATAGTTACCTTGGTGATGGTGTAAGATGCATAACAAATTGTATGGATATTTCGATGGGGTCCTGTAAGGAATTATTTTTGTAAATGCAACCAAGCCTTATCTCCCACTTAGAATTTGTGTGGCACTCAATGTTTATCATGACGTTACTTGTACTTAGTGTTGTATTTTTGTAAAATATCACAAAATTTTTGACAAATGTTTTTGATCCATTCAATGGATTTAGTGGCTTTGCTGGCCTCAAAGTGAGCATGGGAGGACTCCGCCTGTGTGGACGCAAGGGGTAAGATTTACATCAATATGACCCAATGGTTGAAATCCTAGGCCCACCTAAAAAGGTTTGTGGCTAGTCGAGTAATGGAGGGATCTATTGTATCTGTGCTAAATACATGGGATACTTTATTTTCACGTGTGTGGATGCTTGGATTTGTACATGAAAAATAGATGCATGATCATCCTATTGATGACCTCTTTTTTTCCATTAGTTTGGGGGTGGAAGACAATGGATTTGGTGAGCTTAGTGTCAAATAGTGCCAAATGTTTGACTAGAAAATGCTTAGGAAACTACTACCTTGATATAATATTATGGTTTATGGTATCTTAAAATGTACCCACACCTGTTCAAAGAATACGGCTCGAAAATGGCCTTTACTATGACATTCTTCTTGCAGGTTGTGAGAATGCCCATCTTAGAAAATGATTTAAAAACCACAAAGACAAGAATTTTCATGATTGGTTGAATGAATAGTAGACATGTAGTTCATCAATATGGATTTACATAACTTGTCGGGAGTAGGAAAAGAGGTGTACATGCCTTGATTCTTAATAGATAGTTTGGTAATGACATAGGGAGTGCAGGATTTGATATACTTGCTGATAAACTGTTGAAGTTTCGGTCAATATAAATATTTTGTAGCATGACCACTATATTTTCGATGCTAAAGTGTATTTCCATCTAACTGTAGTGAGCTTTCAAAATTAAATTTGCACACTCGCTCGAGAGAGCATAAAGACGACCTAGATGGCATAATAGTACATACTAAATATGGAAGTCAGTGACGACTATGGATATGCTTGACATCTAGTAGTTGGTAACAAAGTCGATATTACTCTCATAGAGTTGGGGGAACTCAGAGGCCTCATGTTTGCATTAGTGGAGCACCATGGTTGGCACTGCAACTAGATGTAAACTGAGGTAGTTAGTGGTGCGATTGGTGCACCTTGTCTTATATTTTATATTGATATGAAACTGCTACAAGTATGTGGACCAATTTTCATGGCAATAATTTTTCAATTTTCCTATATTTTGTATGAAATAAAAAGGCTTATGATCAATGTGGATGAATGTCTCTTTCTTGAGAATGTAATTCTTCCATTGGTGGAAAAATTGTGTAATGGAATACATCTCTTTGTCATAAATGGGGTATTTATGGATGGCATATGATAATGTATCACTATGGTAGAATATCAGATGACTGTGCTAAGTGAGGACTGCAGCCCCAACAAGGTATAAAGCATTTATCTCAATATAAAAAGGTTGTTGTAGATTAAGGAGAGAATTAGAGATGAGCACAAGTGGTGTTTTAGATCTTTGAAATATTTATGTTGTGACTGGAACTACAAAAAAATTTCTTTCCTCCACCCATGGTGACTTTTTGAGGCCCATGAAATAAGGGAAAATCCTAACTTGAACCCTAGTGCAGAGGTGCATTGGGGGTAATATTTATTGAATGCTTAATCTAATAGTGCATAGGAAGACAAGAGATGTAGTCGATCTAGATGGATTCCCATGGCCTATCAGGATTAGGTAGAGGGCTGAATAGGACTTGTTTATTAATGGATGGTTTAGAAATGGCATAGGAAATGAAGGATCTAATATACTTGCTAAAATCCTATTGAATTTTCAGCCAATAGAAATGATTTTGTAGAGTGACCATTTTATTTTACATGCTAAATTGTCCTATCATCTGAATTTGGTGAGCTTCCCAAGTCAACATTGCACAATTTCTTGATGGAATGTAGAGATGGCCTAGATGGCAGAAAAATATGTCTTGAAGATGAAAGTCGATGATGACCATGCCTGTGCTCAAGATTTGGTAGGTGGTAGAAAATCAGAATTTCTCTTATGGAGTTGGGGCCATCTTGAGGCCTCATGTGCACAAGAGTGGAGCAACATGATTAATACTGCAATTATAGGTCGACTGAAGCAGTCAGTGGTGTGATTGGTGCTCCCTGTATTATATTTGATATTGAGATGAAACTTATACAATTATGTGGAGCACTTTTTATGAAGACTGTTCTACAATTTTCCGTCTATATTCATGAATTACATAGGCTTGTGATAAGTGTCGATGGTTGTATCCTTCCTGAAAATTTAATATTTCCATTAGCAGTATGCTTGTACAATGGAATACATTTCTTTATTATAGGTGGGGTATTTACGAATGACATGTTATGATATATCACTATGGTAGGCCACTAGATGAATGTGATGTGTGATAACTATTCCCACGACATAGTCCAAAGAATATATCTCAATATCAAAAGGTTGTTGTCGATCAGGTGAGGAGAGCATCGGGGTTGAGCACATGAATGTTTTAGATCATAAAAATATTTCTGTTGTTGGCCAAACCACAATTATTGCCTAAATCCACCTTAGGCTGAAGGAAGGCGGGATTCAGGGTAACACCAAACCACGCTCAGTCTGGTAGCTAGCCCTACCAGAACAGGAGAGGGCTCTCTCCGGGTCAATCTCAGTAAAAATGTATCAATAGGCCTTGAGATGACTGAAATGAGTGCTAATTTTAGGCTAGGTATATTAATCAAGGAGTTGGAATGATTTTTAGGGGTTTTTTGTTGGAAAAAGGGAAAGGCAATTTTGGGCTTGGGGATGAGGCCAAATTCTTGCAGAGTTCAAGTTGGGGCAGGGAAGGCAATGGCTTTGATGTCTTAGATTCAATGAATGGATAGAAAAGACTGCTAAGGAGCTGAAGAGGGCAGGAAGGTGCAAGGATCCTCTTCAAACGGAGGAAAACATATAAAACTAAACAAAATTTTAAGGCAGAGCACCAGCAAACTAATGAATTCTACCTTAGTTACTCATTTGTTTAATTCAGAAGCAAAGAGAAGGGAAATGGCATACATAAACATTAATGAAACTTATAGATACATGGAGAAAAACATCATCAAAACTCAGAGCCACAAGGATCCCAACAAGTGCTGCAAAACCCTGGTCTTTCCTTTGCCAAAAATCTGAAATGAATATACAATGAGGTGCCAAACTATTCCCAAGAGTCCAACCTCTGAAAATGATTGAGAAAATACATCATATAGACCATCCTAACCCCTTCCCATGCCTCTAGGGGTCGAGATCATCCTTCTAGGAGCTGTTTCAACCAATTCTAAACATGGAACTGAAATCTAGGCAGCCAAACAACTTGCCTCTATATGCTAGGAAACTGATCCATTCACTTAATTTTCACTTTTTAGTGAATGAATCCTCTAGAACAAGTAAATATGAGCCAAATTTACATCATAGCCACAAAATTACATCAAGATAGATCAATAATTACATCCAAAAGTGAAACTAGTCAAACTGGCCGAATTTCTGAGCTGAAAAGTGAAAATTGGGCAAAATTCCTCTATGCGCCGCGCCAGAAAACTCAATGCGCCACGCCACTTTGATCCTGTTTTTTAGGCACTTCCTAAAGTCCAAATTAATCTCATGATAGCTCGTTGGAAAGCCCTGGATTTCTGCTATCCAAAACAAGTGTAATTTTTCAATTTGGATGTCATTTGCCCCTCCAAAACGGCAATCTCCCAAGACTGGTTCCTGCTGGTGCAAAAAGTGGCAGAAAGGCCATTTTTGGAGTGTTTTTGACCTTTAAGACCACCCAGAACTTCATGAAATCTCTCAGCCATTCCTGAGCATGCATAATTTACCATAAAAAATCCAAAAATGTAAATTTTTCCTCCAGAAGATCTCTCAAACGTAAGCGCGCGTCGAGTGGCGCGACGCGTCGGGCAGAAAAACCTGTTTTGCAACCAAAATTTCAAAAATGACAAAATTTTCTCCAAATTCCTTGAAATTTGGGCTGGAGGTCCATAATCAAGTACCATGCTCATCCAAAGAAGCTTCGGCCAAGATTCGGAGTCTATCCTCCCTTTTGCGTCGTTTCAGTGCCCTCCTGGTGCATGCAGTTCAGTGGTGAAAACACTGTCTTGGTCATATGAGCTATCTGTGTCTGTCTCCATGGTGTTGAAAGTCTATGTCAAGTGAATGTTTGACCTGTTTGAGATGGAAAACAACAATTTGGTGTATTTGCCTTCGATTTCCAAATGTGTGCCAAAGGGAAGGGACTGTGGTAAAAATGGAGCAGTGGGAACAATGAAGTCTTGCCAAGTGGTAGTTTGCCCTTTGAGGATTTGACAAACTTTGGAAGAGGGGACAACCACTTGAATTTTGGAGTAACTTGGGATTTTGGGGATTTTTAACAAGTGAGATGGAAAGAGGGAATGAAGGTGAAATGATATGACTTGGGATGGAGAAATAAGGTACGAGATGATATGAGTGGTTTGGAATATAAGGGAATAGGGGATTAACAGTGATAATAGGATTACACTGAAAGGAAGGGATGAAAAAAATGGGAAATGAACAAATTTTGCACCACAATCACTTTAAAACACCAATTATAAAACCCTAAGGGAACAATTTCTAACAAGTGAATAGGGTTTATAACTTGACATTCAAATTCTCATATTCCCTTTCCAAACGAAAAAAAACGCTGGCATAATCACATTTAAAAAACTCACAAACTTATTTTAAACATAGAATATTGAGTCAATTTTGAGTTTTCATGAAGCAGAGGCAAAAATTAGGTGTTCTGGCCCAATGTGTCGTGCACCAATCCAATGTGCCACGCCATAAATAGTTCATTTTGCATGAAACGTTTGGAGGCCTTCCCGGTGTCCAAATTGGGCGCATGATAGCTCGTTGGAAAGCGCGTTGAGTCTACTTTCCAAATAAAGTGGAATTTTTCAATTTGGATTTCACTTACCTTGTCAAAAATCAAATGTCCCAAGACTATTCAAAATGAGCAGAATGAGGTTGCCTCAAGGCAGAGTGCTGTTGCAGTCAACTTTTGAAGGTCTTCCTCAACTCAAAATTGAGCTCATGATAGCTCATTGGAAATATATTTGTGTTTATTTATCATTTGACTCGTCAAGAAAGTCATTTGGCCAACCAAGCTAGGAGGAATCTTGATTTTCCCAAGGTCACTTCAGAGGTGCATCAATTCTCCTGAGGCAACGGTATTTTTTAAATTTCTATAAAACCATTACACCTGTGTAAAAAGTGAAGGATTTTTTTCTTCCTTGGCCTGTTGTGGACAAAAACCTCTCTCATGTTTCCCAAATTCATCTTGTATTTCTCTGAAACATCATTTTAGTGAAACCTATCCCGATGTGTGGAACAAGGGATTTGTCGAAATGAAGCGAAATGAAGGGGATAAGGGGCTTCTAAATTCTTGGGGAAATTTTGGGAAGTAGGGAGGGATGTTAGGAAGCAGGGGAAAGTGGAATCTCAGAGATTGAGTGAGGGGAAGGAGTCCAAAAGGGAAAAACACAGGCCTAGCCTAGAAAATTGCCAAGTTGTGGCAAGAAACTAGGGTTTGTGCAAAAATGAGGAATTTGGGGGATCTCAGTGATGGGAAGTGTTTAATAAGGTACATTAATGATAGGGGAAGGTGTATGAAAATCAGGATACAAGTTTTTCTAATGATTTGACCATCCAAGAGAAATTACCTCCAAAACCCTAGGAGAGGGAAATGGACCTTACCTAGGCACAACTGAAGCATGAACAAGATGTAAAATGACCCAATGGAACTTGACATGATGATGAAAACCCTCTGAATGATGGTACAATCAGCTGAATGGTGACATGGACTGACATTTGGACAACTTTGAAAAGCGTGAAAACAAACCCTAGACCTAATGCCTAGTGACCAAATTTTTCTTGAAGACTCATTGAAATGACAAAATTTGACCTTGACACCTTAAAATCACTTTGTAAGAGCATGTTTGATCACTGAAGGAAAGCTGCAAAGGCTGACTCTAACATTGGCTCCAATGGGGATGGTAGCTCCTTGGAGGTGCCAAGAACTTCAGATCTTTGGGAGAGCAGACAATGCCTCCATCCATTGGGCAATGGAGTCAAAAACTCAAACTGAAATGCATGACTGAAAACTGATGAATTGATGACACAAAATGACTCTCACTCAACTAAAAAATGACTTGATACTTAAACACAACTGACAAACTGGAAAATATGCTCAAAGTAGAGCTTATTCACCTACTCTAATTGTTCTTTTCACCACCCGATCAAGTGTAATGGAACAACCAATGCAACCATGTAAGCATCCTGGCTGCTTTTTGATTTCTTCCCAAATTCTTTCTGATGCGCATGAAAAGGGAAGAATCGAAAGGCAACTCCCATGGAAACTCGGAATCAAGTTGATTGCTGATAAACTTGCAAAGCATGAATTGACTGGATGACTTCAAGAATATTGCGAAACATCATCAACTACGAGCAATAGGATCATCAAAAACTTAAGAAAGGCTAACTGCGATGTATCCATTGAAACTGTATGACATCCTACTAACTGTTCATCTTTTCCTTTAGAGATATTACGAAGATTTTTCTTTATAAACTGAAATGCTTCGAAAAAAAAGGGTATAGAATCCTCTTGCATCATTAAATCATGTATTTCGGCTTCCACGCTTTCATCCACAATCTGCCCTTCAATTTCATTTGGTGGTTGCAAATCGATGCTCACAGTGCTCCAAGGGCCCCGTTATCTGTAGTTCCATCAACATTAACAGAGGAATTGTTGGTTTCTTACAGTGCTCATTTGAAATGATTTACCATGCAATTTACGCTTCAAAACTGAAATGATTCAAAACGAAAGTCTGAGAATCATCTTGTATCATTTTGTTGATCTACATATGTGCCGAAACTTCCAGTTCTCATACGCAACTTGACAATCAATGGGTTTCGAGGCTGCAAATCTGAATATGAGAAGTCTTGAACAAGGTTTCCATTGCGCTCAAGATGGTCTAGATCAAGACTTGTTGACATTTGATTTCTGATTGCATGGTAGTTATCTCTGATGAACTGAAACGAATAAAAAAAAAAGGCAAAGATCCTTCACTTACTTCAAAATCTGCTGCACTTTCCTCGTCATTGTCATAGCTGATATGTATCGGTTGATCATTGTACACAAGCTGCTGAAAGTGAACTTCTTCCTCCTTCCACAAACTAGTTGTTGATTTGTCTGCAAGATTAGCTTCTGTTTGGAGAACATAATCATCATCATACTGATCGAACTGAGGCAAATCATCAGTATACAACACATCATCAAGCATACATGTCATATCAACAGCTCTCTCTTCTTCAAAATGATCTATAAAACAATCACTATGACAACTGGGATAAGAAACAAAATGTTTTGGATCAGCCACTGGTTCTTCTTCAATCAGCGACCCATGGGCTTCAACATTATACTCATTCCTTGTGGCGTTCTTTTGCATCATCTCTTCTACTGCACCTACCAACATGTCAAGCTTTACCTCTAGAGATTTTGATTCTTCCGGATCTATGTTTTTCATTTCTTCTTCCTTCAACCTTTCCCTTCGGATCAACAAATGAGCCTCTACATTTACTGCACTGTTCTGCATCTCTACAAGTGTTGCAATATTCTTTTCTCTCAGCTGAAACTCTATTTCTGGATCAAAGGCACCTGGGTAGTGCAAGAGAGTAGATCTAGGAGAAGGTCTTATATCAGCTAGCATCGAAAAATATACTTGGTTAAATCTGGCAGAAAATTGTTGTACTATCTCCCCTGGTAGTCTTTTCAGCTGGGCATACTCGTCTAAAATAAGGAAAGGATTATGTCCGATCATCCACCTGTCGAGGACAACTTTGATGAACTGCTGGAAATCCGAGATGCTCGCATCAAGCAGGGCTTTGAACCAACTCTTGACTTTGCCTTGCAAAGAAAGAGCAAAACGTCTAATACTAACATCTTCATCATCAACTTCAAAAAGATCTAGAAAAGTCTCAACATTCTACACATGTTGCTCAGCGTTGACATTGTTACATTCACCATCAAATCTTGGTAGATATAGGTCATAATTTTTAGGGAAAGCATGAAGAATAGAAGGTAAAACAAGAGGTTTATACCTATCTGGGACTATATAAGGTGTAGGAGTATATACAAGAGCTACGGGATCAGTCTTGTTTTCTTTAGGCTCATCACTCTGAAGAGAGTCATCATAAGATGTGGGAAAAGTAAGGAGGCCAGGATCAAAGGGAAACTTAGTATTTACACTCTTTGAATAGGTCGAGTGAAGATTTTGATCACCTTTCTCATACAACAAATTCTGAAAAACTTTCAGGACAGCTTCAAGAACAGCGAAGAAGTAATTTACAAGAAAGCAGACTAGATCCTGAATACCATTCCACTTTGGATACCTGAACTTTGTGTAAGATCCTTCCATTTTCTCAGAGAAAGAGTTAGTCCTCTAGTGGAGTCTCTACATTGAGTTGGAGTCACCAGGTGAATGATTTTCAGCCTTCTTATGTCTGATCGTTGTCCACCATCAACCATCATATCTGAACTTGATACATGTACTGGGGAAATTTACAAGTCAAGTGTCACGTTCACAAGCTAGACCGGAGATTGACTAAAGCAGCATTTATCTACTTCCGCTAATGCAAAGCAAAAGCGTTTCGAAGGCTACCTGGCATAACTTCAGGCTCCGTCTGTAGCTTATGAAACAAATAACACCAACAAGCAAACCATTTTCTTCCCCAGTATGGTCGCCACTATGTTATTGCCTAAATCCACCTTAGGCTGAAGGAAGGCGAGATTCAGGGTAACACCAAACCACGCTCAGTCTGGTAGCTAGCCCTACCAGAACAGGAGAGGGCTCTCTCCGGGTCAATCTCAGGAAAAATGTATCAATAGGCCTTGAGATGACTGAAATGAGTGCTAATTTTAGGCTAGGTATATTAATCAAGGAGTTTGGAATGATTTTTAGGGGTTTTTTTGTTGGAAAAAGGGAAAGGCAATTTTGGGCTTGGGGATGAGGCCAAATTCTTGCAGAGTTCAAGTTGGGGCAGGGAAGGCAATGGCTTTGATGTCTTAGATTCAATGAATGGATAGAAAATATTGCTGAGGAGCTGAAGAGGGCAGGAAGATGCAAGGATCCTCTTCAAACGGAGGAAAACATATAAAACTAAACAAAAGTTTAAGGCAGAGCACCAGCAAACTAATGAATTCTACCTTAGTTACTCATTTGTTTAATTCAGAAGCAAAGAGAAGGGAAATGGCATACATAAAAATTAATGAAACTTACATATACATGGAGAAAAACATCATCAAAACTCAGAGCCACAAGGATCCCAACAAGTGCTGCAAAACTCTGGTCTTTCCTTTGCCAAAAACTGAAAATGGATATACAATGAGGTGCCAAACTTTTCCCAAGAGTCCAAACCTGAAAATGTCTCAGAAAATACAATATATAGGCCATCCTAACCCCTTCCCATGCCTCTAGGGGTCGAGCTCATCCTTCTAGGAGATATTTCAACCAATTCTAAACATGGAACTGAAATCTAGGCAGCCAAACAACTTGCCTCTATATACTAGGAAACTAATCCATTCACTTAATTTTCACTTTTTAGTGAATGAATCCTCTAGAACAAGTAAAAACATGCCAAATTTACATCATAGCTACAAAATTACATCAATATAGATCAATAATTACATCCAAAAGTGAAACTAGTCAAACTGGCCGAATTTCTGAGCTGAAAAGTGAAAATTGGGCAAATTCCTCTATGCGTCGCGCCAGAAAACTCAATGCGCCGCGCCACTTTGAGCCTATTTTTGGGGCACTTCCTGAAGTAAAAATTGAGCTCATGATAGCTCGTTGGAAATCCCTGGATGTCTGCTATCCAACCCAAGTGGAATGTTTCAATTTGGAGTTCATTTGCCCCTCCAAAGCTGCAATCTCCCAAGACTGGTTCATGTTGGTGCAAAAAGTGGCATAAAGGCCATTTTTGGAGTGTTTTTGACCTTTAAGACCACCCAGCACTTCATGAAATCTCTCATCCATTCCTGAGCATGCATAATTTACCATAAAAAAATAGTATAATTATATGCAAAAGGCCATTGGCGCGGGTTCGTGCCCGATACCCGCGCCAATGGGCGAAGCCCTAAAATAATAAAAAATTCTCCACAGAAGTCTAATAAGCAATGGAAAACTATAAAAAATGGATTAAAATAGAGTACAGGGAAGCACCTCTTACCTGGAATGAATGGGAATCTGAATGGTAGCCTGGATCAGTCGCAATCGCCGTCAGAAGTTCGCACACAAACAGACCAATGTTTCTCTCCTATGAGGTAAATAGTAAAAGTAATTTTGTTTTTACCATTTGAGACTTATTTATAACTTTTGAAATCCCATTAGGTTTTAAAAGTCATTTTTTATTAATATTTCAAGGTATTTTGTCAAAAATGGATTTTACACTTGCCTCTGTGTGCAGCAACAGGTTTTTTACATGACTTAAACGGTGAAACGAGTTGTATTTTATACTTTTTTAGACTCGGTAAAGACACGAAAAAGTCATTTTGGAGTCATCTTTCAGCTCTTTTCTGACTCTCTAAACATGAAAAGATTGCCGATGCCCTTGTTGTTTCGATCTCGTTAAAGTGGTTGCGAAACGACATCTACCCAGTATACGTTTACCCATTTTTCGGGCTGGGATAGATTATTTACGAAAAAGGAATACCCTAGCCTATCGCGACTAGGAGGTTTTCTCAGTCATAGTTTTCTACCTTTTTGGATCTGAGGAACTATTTATGAAAAGGGACCACTGGAGTTTACTTTTCAGCTACCTTTTCAAACTCTCTAAACATGAAAAGACGTCGAGTTCTTCCTCTGTCAGACTCGTTAAACCCTGATGACATTGGGTTCATTCATAATGACGTTATTCGAGTCGCTCCTTCCTAGGGCTCGTTAAATGTACTAGGATGGATTTGTCCGAAGGACAAACTTATATCGCAAGCATATGCTATCCCCTTCAAGCTTGTTATAAAAAATAATTGGGGTACTCACCAGAAATGGCGAGGAAAAAATGGAACCAACATCATTGTCGTGTCGGCAGTATGTCGCTCTTGAACATGGCACTTGTCTGCATTCGTGTCAGGTTGGGGACATCTCATCTCGTCTCTCGCTTGTCTCCATGGGTTTGGGTGATCCCTTTTGACCTCTCATCTACTCTTTGCCTCGTCATTATGACCTCTGATCTCTTGATGTCAAACACTGACAAACTCACTGTCGTGCCATTTATATGCTCAAGAGAAGTTGACCTCTGCAAGTACCAACCTTCCTCTGATTCTCATATGATCATGATTCACAAAAACATTATGTTCCTCTGTCTCGCGTCAATGATGTGGGAAACATTATGGCCCACCTTCGATCAAGGTCACTTCCTGTCGACTTCAGCTCATTATCTGGGAAGCTGATCTAGAGACTCCCTTCTGGTACCTTGGAGCCTGCATGCCTCAATGGCAGGTTCTTTGCATTCGACGTGAGGTTTTCATCATTGGCCTCCGATCGAGTGATTCTACGAGTGTTTGACGCCAGCTCATTGATTCACATGCCGTAGATTGTACCTACAGTACCTTGAGGACCATTGTCATTAATGGTGGTACCTCTCGCGTCTGTTAACAACTTTCATCATTGGCTGGTAATCAGACAATGTTCTCGCATGTTCGACTTTAGCCCATTTATTCACATGCTTGGACTTGTACTATGTTCGGGTCAAGATGGAGCGCAAGACCCTAGATTGTGTCTGTTGTAATCCACACTGCGATTTTGTGGATTATTATGATTGGTCACATTACTCACTCACTGGATGGCTGCGACCATACCTGAGTCTATTTATCGATCCTCACTGGATGGCTGCGCCCATACCTTGGATATGGACTATTGTATACTATGTTATGGATGGTTGTGCCCATACCGCATATATATCATGTATCTAAGATATCAGTTGTACTTTTCCACGCAGGTTTTCTGACGTCAGAGTTTTCAATTGGACACGTTCTCGTAAAGCATTGCACCCCTCTCTCTCGCTCGGGCCTCATGCTTTAGGGGGCATATGTTACACATTAATTTGTCACCATCCCTACAATCCCCGTCTCACACATTGGAGGGATCATTCCGTGACCTGTGAGCAGTGACATGTCTTGAAATCACTTTCATGACATCCCTCTGAACAAGAGCTTTCATTGCCTTGAAGACATCTCCTTGTGAAAAACCCTAAAAATGGCCCTTTTTGCATTGGCGCGGGCAGACAGTTCAGTACCCAAGCCAATGGGGAAAATCCTTCAAAGAGGCCGCACCAATTGGCGCTCTATCCCAGAGTCGCACTCGCGCCAGCCAATTTAAGGAGTGTTTTTTAAAAATAAATGGCAGAAGTTTCATCCTAACCAATTCATGAACTGGTATCTATCTTGAGTTGGGAGGTTTGGCTCTGGATTTCCATGTAGAGGAAGTGGTTTTCCACCTCTCATGGAAGCTTCCTTGAGGATAGGGCCAATCCCATGATTATAGGGATCCCAACTCCCCTTCCTCCATCTATAAAAGCTTGCCCATCTCCATTGCAAGCTAGTCTTCAAGTTCCCAAATTCCCAAGAGCCTTATACTGCAAGAACCTCCATAATTCCCTTAAGGCCAAATTCAAGCAAGGAGACTATCATCAAGATCCGAAGAAAGAGGTTTGTCCCATCCTTGATAGGCTCTTCAAGACGTGTTCTGCTGGCGAACCTCCGAAGGAGAGTTCAGCATCAGAACTTGGTTGTAATTTTCCTTTGATTGATTAATAATAAGCGACTATTGGTTATGGTTCCACTGTTGTTATTGTTTATGATGATGAGTTATGTCCTTTCTGACTGACATATAGTTGCATCTACTAGATTTTACGCTTGTGTTTTTTTTGTTTCTCGCGTGTGCAGGTGTCCTATCACGGAGATCGTGAGGATCGTTATCTGCCAGAGCTAAGGAATGGGAGCGCTACCTCTTCTACAAGAAACAACGTTCGATTCCAGGTATTCCTTCATCACTAGTTGGTTTATTTGCAATTAGGAACCTGCACTATAGCGTGAACGATTGTTGCTAGACCTGGTCTGGGCTAGTAGGGATCGTCTCTGTCCGTAGAGGGGATTTACCTCCACAACAACTGTTGTTCCCTCTAAGGAACAACAATGTTTGTATGAATTTTATTTTTTCTATCCCCTTTAAGGAACAGTTGTCATTCCCTCTAAGGAACAACTGTTGTTCCCTCTAAGGAAAAAAAAATTGTGTGAAAATTTTCTTGTTGTTCCCTCTAAGGAACAACTATTGTTCCCTTTAAGGAAAAACTTTCATTCCCTCTTAGGAACAACAATTCCGTGTGAAATATTTTTCTTCTTTCTGTTGTTCCCTCTAAGGAACAACAGTTTCGGTGTGTAATGTTTCTTCCTGTTCCCTCTAAGGAACATCAATTTTCATATGAATTTTCTTTGCTATTCCCTCTAAGGAACAAATATTGTTCCCTCTACAGAACAACACCTTTTTTGTGTGTTTTTCCTTGTTGTTCCCCATAAGGAACAACACTTTTTGTGTGACGTTTTCTTTTGCTATTTTAGCACCTTGTGAATACTTGTGTGAGAACACCTTTCTTTCCTTTGCCCACTTTTTATGATCTTCTATAAGGCACAAGGGTACAAATATATATGAAAGGATATAAATCTGAAGTTTACTGGGACAAGCAAATATTGAACATTATCATCTTTATACAATATTGCTTGGTATTGATCGAAAAAGAAAGTACACAACCATCTATATCACTTCACTGTCCTCATCTCCATTATAAATTAAAATAATTGATTATCTGTATCATGTTGGTTCTTCCTTGTCTGTATAACTCTCTCTATATATTATTACAATTATTATGGGTATATTCCTATTTTATATTGATATTTCAAACTTCTTCCACCATCCCTACTCTTAAGGAGTGATGAGCCACCCTCTATGTACAAAATGGGGATTAAAAAATAAAAAATAAAAAATAAATGTACATTTACTAATTATTTTATGATTTTCCACAAGCGAGGACAGGGGGTCACATCACGAGCCATCCTACCATGATCATAAGGAAGAAGCGAAATGGCATTCCCACTATGGCCACCACACCAGAGATATTATCCAATGGATGCATGAACAAATGAAGTCCTTGTAAACAAGAGATTTCATCATGAGCTGGCCTGACCACTCTTGCTACTTCCCAATGAATGGCAGTGTGCTCACCTGGTCACCAAGCCAGTACATTGGTCTCCACTATAGAAAATCATAAGACATTTCCCCAGTTATAAATAGAGGACCATGGTTCTCAAAGGTTAAAAAGAAACTCTGTCGAGGCTGTTAGCGCTCGAATCTGCCTCAGGCTGAAAGAAGGCGAGGTTCAAGGCAACATCAAACCAGGCTCAGCCTCGTAGCTAGCCCTACGAGGATAGGAGAGGGCTCTCTCCGGGTCTATCTCGGCAAAAGGTTTTCAAAAGGGGCTGAGATGACTTATAATGGATACTGATTTTAGGCTAGTAAATAAATAGGAAGGTTTGATTTAAATTTTTAGGGTTTTTTGTTGAAAAAATGGGAAAAACAATTTTGGGCTCGGGGATGAGCCAGATCTTTGCAGAATTCGAGTTGGGGCAAGGTAGGCAGTAGTCTTGATGCTTTTTGATTATGTGTATGGATGGATCAGAATGACAAGGAGCTAAAGAGGGCAAGGGAGAACAAGGATCCTCTCCAAACTGGCGAAAACATATAAAACTAAACAAATTTAAAGGCAGAGCACTGGAATCAATGGATTCAACCTCATTTACTCATTCATTTAGTTTCAGAAGCAAAAGAAGGGAATGGCATACATTAAACATTAAATAACTTACAAATAACTGAGAGAACACACCATCAAAACTGAAAGCCACAAGAATCCCAACAGGTGCTGCAAAACCTCTGATCTTTCCTTAGCCAAAATGCAGAAAATATGTACAATAGTGTGCCAAACTTTTCCCAAGAGTCCAACCAGTCCAACCCTGAAAGTGTCTCAGAAAATATAATAAATATACAAGTCTAACCTCTTCCCATGCCTCTAGGGGTCGAGCTCATGCTTCTAGGAGCATTTTGAACCAATTCTAAACAAGGAGCTAAAATTTAGGCAGCCAAACAACTTGCCTCTATAAGGAGGGAAATTGATTCATTCATTCAATTTTCACTTTTTTTGTGAATGAATCCTCTAGAACAAGTAAATAAGTGCCAAAGTTACATAATGTACATCAAATTACATCAATAAAAACCAAAAATTACATCAAGAGGTGAAACTAGTCCAAACTGGCCGAATTTCTGAGCTGGAAGGTGAAAAATAGGCTAATTTCCTCTATGCGCCGCGCGCCAAAGCTCTATGCGCCGTGCGCCTTTGGACCTGCTTTTGGAGCACTTCCCTGAGTCAAAATCAAATTCATTATAGCTTGTTGGAAAGCCCTGGATGTCTGCTATCCAACCCAAGTGGAATTTTTCAATTTGGAGCTCATTTGCCCCTCCAAAACTTCATTCTCCCAAAAGTACTTCCTGCTGGTGCAAAAGGTGGCAGAAAGGTGATTTTCATGGTGTTTTTGGCCCTTTTGATCATCCAGAACTTGATGAAATGCTTCAGCCATTTCTGAGCATGCATAAATTACCATGAAAAATCCAAAAATACAAATTTTTCCTCCAGAAAGTGTCCCAATCATAAGCGCGCGTCGTGACGCGCTACGCGTTGGGCGGAAAAACCTGTTTTGAGACCAAAATTTTCAAAAATGACAAAAAATTCTCCAAATTTGCTGAAATTCGGAGCGAAGATCCCTCATCATGCCTCATGCTCAGCCAATGAAGCCTCGGCCAAAATCCGGAGTGGATCAGGCCTCTTTCGCCGTTTTAGTGCTCTGCTCAACCTTCTCTTCAAGATCTTCATTTTTTCTTTGCAAATGTGCATGCGGGCCCAATAATGACCTTTCATATGACGGAGCATGTCTTTGTCTCTATTGGCCTTTGCCAACAACTTCTCCAGATGAATGTTAACATGCATGAGTTGGGTCTCTCGCTCAATTGGTGTCATGTCACCAGGTCTCTTCCGGGCCAATTGTCGATCTTCACGGATTCGCCGCAGCTCTACAAGTGTGTGCTGATCCTCCAGCTGTTTGTTCCACTGCTCCAAGTACTTTATCACCCACTGTGCTCTCTGCAAATTCTTTGTCAAAGTACCAATTTCAGCTTTCTGCTCCTGGATGACCTCCCTCAGTTTCGAGCTAGGAGAGCTCGCATCAACATCGATGAGTGTAAAATCAGTGTCTCGGCCTCCTGAAGGGCCCTCATCATGCATAGGCCTCTTGCCTCTGTCCTGAACCTGTACCTGTGCTGATGAAGAAGGCGAGACCCCTTCCACCCCGGGTGGAGATAGTACTCGCGCTGCTGATGAAGTCAATGAGACCCCTTCCACCTCGGGTGGAGATAGTACTCGTCGTGTAGCTGCAAATAAGGCTCTGTGGCCTCGCTGATATGTCACATACACTGGAGCGCTGATATGCTCAGTCTCAGGAATATCAAGCTGGTGTGAAGGCTCTCCCTCATCATGAACTACCTCGGGAGGCGGCTGTGGCGCTGCAAAGAAGTCACGGGAGATGAACTCATCCCATGCGATGCCTTGCTGTGTGAGCTGATGTACCACCATGATTTTGATCAGCGCGTAATGATATATACTATTATACTGCTGTGCTGGGGTCTTCTTTTGTACAAGAAATGTCATCCGCTCTATGTTACAGTACATGAAGTATGGAATGCTCATCATACGTACCCTCGTGAAATGCATCAACAAACGGATATGGTACGCATAGAGGCGCGAAAATCTGCCCTCACAACTAAAATATCGAATGATCAATCTCATCAATGGTGCATACTCATCCCTCAGAAATCGGAATGGAAATACCCTGCTCAGCTGCCTCATATATCCAGGTCTGATATAGGGCTCATAATAGTATTTCTCTAGCTACTGTCGTTTGTTCCATTCCTCTCCTATGTTTGGTATCCCGGTGGCCTGAGCAATGGTCTCTGGTGACAGAATGAAGTTTACTCCGGCAAGGTTTACACGGCCATCATGTAAATGTAGAACAAATAGGCGAGCTAGCTCATGATGATGCTGAGTTTGGGAAATCATCTCACAGTATTGGAAACATGACTGATGCTGAAAACAATCCATTGCAAGCGGGCAAGCCTGCAATTGAACCAAAGAAGTAGGTTCCTCCCTGACATGCCTACCACTTTTGCCACTTTTATGAGACCTCCTTGGCACATTAACCTCTGCTGTGGAATCACTGTCATACCCCTGCTCATAAACTGAATCCGTCTCTGACATGGCGCTGAAATCAAGATGTTTGAAAAATATATGCTGATATGGTAATGATGAAAACAAGAATTCAGTGTATGCTCTAATCCCAAATGTGTCACATATGTATCAAGGTGCTATAGGAAAACCACAATGAGGAAAGTACTGTCAAGTGTGAGGACAGCCACTGTTTGAGGGATTTAGGAATATGGACAATTTACAAGTGATATAGGAAAACAGTGATAGTGAGGGGAGTATTTTTGGGAATGGGAATGGGTGAAATGACAAAATGTAAGTGAAATCTAAGGCATAATCCTTTAATGTTGTGGAAATTAAACTTTTGTAAATGGAGGGAAGGGATAACAAGTGATAAATTTCGATTTTTACCACATAGGAACAAAAGGGAATGAAGGATGTGAAACAATGGTATAAAAATGGGACTGTGGTATAATAACAGTGATCACAGCAGTGAGGAAAATGATATAATGATAACAGTGATAAAAGCATACATAACAATGGCATAAGAGTGTTTTGGCAAATGCAAGTTTTGACACCAATTTAAAATGACAATCATCACTCCTCAAACCCTACGGAGCAGATTTCTAAGTGGACATAGGGTTAATTTTTGCACCATTCAAACACTAATATCTTTGCTTCTAAACCATAGGACCATAGCCCAAAATAATCATACAGGCTTTGACAAACTTACTTGGAGGTGAAAGAGCCAATTTGAAACGAATTTTGGTGAAGGAGGGTAATTTTCCGGCCTTAGAGCTCTATCCGCCGCACGCAAACCCAGTGCGCCGCGGCCCTTGGGTGCGCCGCGCGTGTAAAAACGAACTGCTGGTTTTTTCCCAATGCGCCGTGCTTTGTTCCTATGTGCCGCGCACACTGTCAACACACAGTCACGGCCCTTCAACACTTAAATTCGCTATTCAACCTCCAAATTCGGCTTTGCTCTAAAAATTTGTGAATGTAATTTGACAAAAACAATTTACATAGCCTTGGAACATATCTTGCAAGAGTTGGGATTAATTTTTACTTCCTCCACAACCCACTTTGTAATGTTTTTCATTTGGCACTTTATCCTTTCATTGAACTTCTGTCTTTTGGCTTTTTCATTGATTTTCTGAGTTTGGACTGATGAAATCTGGTTGTTTTTGCAGGGATGTTGGCGTTTGGACTTCGGCAAAGACCAGAGGCTGCATTGAAAATTTTTTATGGTAGAAAAAATACATGATTGTTACATAAAATGAATTTGACAATTTCTTGTTCAAAATAGAGTTTTGAACAAAAAATGTCCTCAGATGTGTTTGATGATGAAAATTTGAATTAAGAACCTTTTCGAAACCATCCTCATGGCCTGCGGGAATTTATTAAATATATCAAAAGACTGAACCCTAGACTCTAAAACTAAAAGACTCTTGTTGACCAAAATAATCATTTATGACCATGAATGACGTGAACTAAACTTCGATGACTTTTGAGGAGTTTTAATTAGCCCAGAAGGTACAAGCATGAGGGACTACAAGACGGCCAAACCCTCTCGTCAGTCAATGGCATGCCCCTAGCGAAGTGCAATGAAGTGAAGTGAGTGAGACACCTAAAAATGATATGCAAAAAGCAAAATGATCTCTAACGGAGGGCTATAAAGACCGACTCTAACATTGGCTCCAATGGGGATGGTGGCTCCAAGGAGATGCCAAGAACGGCAGATCTCTGGAAGAGTTAGACAGTGCCTTCATCCATTGGGCGATGGAGTCATTATTTCAACAGATAACACAAAACCTTGGACACATTTATTGACTGAAAACTTGACTGAAACCTGACTGAAACCGACTCAAATTTAAAACTGAAATGACTGATAAAACTAACTTGAAAAACTTCAAACCAACTAACCTCTTTCTTCAGAATTATAGCCTTCACTTCGGGCCCCAGACCGAAGAAAAGAAATTAGTGCACACTTGCGATGAAACAGAAGTAGAACGATATATACAATGACAATGAAATCAGCAGAAAATACTCAGAGATGGTATCGCTTGAGCAGCCGACCATTGATCAGCCCTCCAGGACAATCATCCCCGTTCATTTCCTTGAGAAGAAAGGTGTTCTGACCACGATACGTTGCAATCTTAAAAGGACCCTTCCAAAGGTTTTCAAATTTGTCGTGCTTGCCTTTTTCCTCATTCCGAGCATCCCACTTCAGGACCACCTCATCCAACTGAAACTTATCTGCTTTCGCCTTCTTGTCATAAATCTTCTTAATGCGCTCCTGCAACTTGAATGTATTTTGAAAGACCTCCTCCCGTGTCTGCTGTAAATGAATCATCTGATTTATCCTTCGCTGCATGGGATCTTCCTCACTACCGGCTTCCTGAAGCAATTTGACTACCGGGACAGCAAGAGAAGTGGGAAAAACTGTGTCTACTCCATACACCAACTCAAAGGGAGACATACCGATGGATTTTTTCTGACTTACCCTATCAGCCCAAAGTGCATTCACTAATTTCTTGTGCCAGCCTTTCTTATTGATTTCCAGCAATTTCTTAATGATATTTACCAAAGACTTATTTGAAGATTCTGCCAAGCCATTTCCTTGCGGATGGTAGGTAGTCGAATGTCCCAAGCTGATGTTATACTTGTTGCAAAATTCAACCATCCTTTTAGACTTGAAGGCCACTGCATTGTCTGTGATTATCTTACTAGGACAACCAAAACGTGACAGAATGTTATTTTCAAGAAAAGAAATAATTACCGCATTCGTGGCTTGTCATGTGGGAATCGCCTCGATCCACTTCGTGAAGTAATCTGTTGCTGTCAATATCCATCTATGCTGACCTGAAGATGCCGGATGGATTTCCCCAATGAAATCCAACCCCCACTGCTGAAATGGTGCACTGACCTCAATTGGTTTAAGAGGCAAAGGCTGTAATTTCTGCTTCCCTTCGAAAATTTGACATTCGTGACAACTCTTAACAGCCTTATATACATCAGAAAATAAAGTAGGCCAATAGTATCCCGCTCTCAGAATCTTATTCACTATGGCTTTCCAAAATAGATGGCCCCCGCAGTCTCCTCTATGAAAGTCCTCCAAAACTCTTTTGGCTTCTTCCTCTACCAAACAATTCAATAACATTCCACCAGGGTCTTTCCAATATAATGCAGAATTCAATATTCAAAACTTTGCAGCCCTCAACTTCAAGGTTCTACTCTTCTTTCTAGGCATCCCGGGTGGTGGAGACAAATTCTGAAGTACATATAAAATGTCAGCATACCAAGGGGAAGAAACAAAAATATCAGATACCTGAAATGACGCACTTTCCTCATCCTCATAAGACATAGCAGCGATCAAATTTATGTCTAAAGCATGCAGATTTGTTTCAGCCATGAGCTTGGCTAGTCCTTGTCCTTTTATCAGCTTGGTCGGTTTAATCTCCACATCATATTCTAACAACGCAGTGATCCACTTACCCCGTCTTCCTTCCGGATCTGCTTGTACCAAAACATCTTTGACAGTTGCATTAGGAACGTAAGCTATAATGTGGGAATGCAGTATATACACACAAAAATCCTTCAAGGCCTTCACAAGAGCAAGTGCTTGTTTCTCAATAATGTTATATTTCAAAGCTCTGTCCCTTATAATTCGACTGAAAAAGGCAATGGGCTTCTCAACTCCATCTCTTTTCTGCATTAAAACAGCTGCCAAAGTGTGCTCAGAAGCAAACAAAAACAAAATGAAGTCCTGTGTGTAATCCGGGCTGATTAAAATGGGAGCTGAAGAAAGAGCTAACTTTACCAAATTGAATGATTTCACCACCTCTTCTGTCCACTTCACTTGACTGTCCTTTTTCAGCATGTTTGTGATTTCTCTAAGATGCTTAGCAAGATTTGGAATGAAACGACGCAGAAAATTCATTTTACCATTAAATGACTGTATTTCTTTCTTGTTCCGGGGCTGTTCAATTTGCTGGATTGCTTCAACACGAATGTCGTCTTTCGATATTATGTGGCCAAGAATTTTGCCTTCATCCATGGCAAACAAGCTCTTTTTCGGATTCAGCGAAATGCCATATTTTCTGCACTTCTGAAAAATAACTTTCAAGTGATATAAATGTTCTTCATCAGAATTTGAAAACATCGTCAAATCATCAAGGTAAACAACCAAAAATACATCTTTCTCATTGGCGAAAGCCATGTCCATTGCACGCTGAAAAGTGGCACCTGCATTTTTCAAACCAAACGGCATCTTGGCATAATGAAACATTCCCCATGGAGTGGTGAACGCGGTTTTGTCACGATCATCCTCATGCACTAAAATTTGATTATATCCTGAGTAGCCGTCGAGTAGTGACATCCTTGATGCTCCAACTACTCGCTGCAATATATGGTCCATTTTTGGCAGCGGATAATTGTCCTTCAATGACACCTTATTCAAATTTCTGAAATCAATACACAAACGGATCTCACCTGTCTTTTTCCTCACGGGCACAAAATTGGAAATCCAATCAGAAAATCTGATAGGTACAATGATTCCTGACTTATACAACTTGTTTACCTCCTTCTCAATCGATGGTAGCAGCTTCGGATTGATTCTCCTCAACTTCTGATGGAAAGGCTTCTGATTTGGTTTAATAGGGATCGTATGCTGAATGATATTAGTGTCATACATTTTTAAATCTGAGTAATCCCACGCGAAAGCATCAGGAAATGAAGACAACAATCTCACATACTCAGCTCTTACCTCCGGTGACAATGACTTGGATAACTTTACCATCTTGGGGTTTTCACCTGTCCCAATATTTACTTCTTCAACACCTTTTTCAGTCAGCCTCAATGTCGGTTTGCGGGCTACATCGTCTTGATCAAAGAGTTCCTCTAAAGGAATCAATCCTTTACGAATGATGTTATCCTTAAGTTTCAGCACTTCCATTTGATTTATCTGCATATCATCATTACCATCATCATGTTTTGTATCTATGGAGGTATCTTTAAACTTACCCTTGTTTTGCAGAAAATCACTAATCTCCTCATCGTCCTGAAAAACTTGCCAACATCTCTGATTATCCGGGACGGTAGGGCGGTGCTTCACATGGATCTCGAACTTATTGCTGGAATTCATTGGGATTTTTAAATTGCTTGCTGCCTTAGCAAGTCCATCAGCAACACCATTTTGTATGCGAGGCACGCACGTCAAGGTATAATCTGAAAATAACTTCAAAATGTCTAAAACTGCATTATGGTAAGCCCTCATGCGAGGATGCTTGGCTTGAAACTCACCCTTTACCTGTTTTATCACCAACTCGGAATCACCATAGACTGCAATTATTTTCGCTTTCAGCTTTCTTAGAATCTTTAGGCCAGCAATCAGAGCCTCATACTCAGCCTCATTGTTAGAACAGTCAAATGCTAGTTTGTAGGAACATACTCGCACATTTCTCGGGACCTTATTCGGAGCGGAAAATGGACTACGTATCCAAACACCAATTCCAGCACCATCACTACCCACTGTGCCATCGAAATCCATGGTCCAAAGACCATCTTCATCATCCTCCAAGTGCTGAAATTGCGCCAGCTCTGTTTTTTCTGTTTGCTGCCCATCGTCTTTAGCTGATTGCTCAACAGTAGCTTGTTTTTCTCGTCTTTCTTTCTGCAAAACTTCTTTGAAATTTTCAGTAATCTCTGGTATATCTTCTACTTGAACTAACTTACTATCTATATCATTAAAACTATCAGCAAACAAAACAAAAGACTCTAAGTCTGTATGTACATAATTTACAGGATGATTGATTGGTTTCTCCTTGCTTGTTATCATGTATTTCATCTTCTGCTTTCGATATAGCTTTCTCATTTGGCCAAAGACAGGAATTGTTGCATAGGAGAAATCTAACTGTAGTGTACCTTTCAACTTTTCTCCCCAAGATCTAGAAAGGAGCATCCCAAAATGAGGAGGAATGTCCGCCACAACCACGTCCATCAAGACATTCTTCGCAGGAATCTGATCTAAACTTACAACCAAATCTTTGATGAGTACGATACATCTCACTCGGCTGGAATCAAATGAGTACAAATTATGGTACTTCCTTGTAATATCTAAACCCAACTTTTCCATGATTGCTTTTGGCATAAGATTGTGCGAAGCACTGGAATCGAACATGGCATTATGCAATACATATTCATGCAACCTCAAACTGATATAAAGGGGAGGAACATCACTGTCAGGGGACTCACCATCTAAAGCAGGCCCAAATATCAATTCGGGATGATCATCTTCAATATTCACCATGTCAAACATTGGATCAAAATTCAGAATTTTAGAGACTTGACCTCTATAACTGTTGTTCTTCATAATTTCTGTCAAAGGAATAGATACCTTCAATTTAGAAATTTCATTCTCTAAACTAAAAGCTGAAACCCTTTCAACCTCTTTGACTGGAACTTCTTTCCTTTCAGCCTTATCCTTCATTATGCTCGGCTGATTTGACTTTTCTGCTGATGATGATTTGTTAGCCGAGGGATCAATCATCTATTTTCCTTTCTTCTGTGGTATAGGTGAATCCATCTTCGGTGCTGAATCCTCTTTTCTCTTCTGAATTGGGTTTATGGGAACATCTCTGCTTCTCAATGAGTATTGCTTCTGCTGAGCGGACAAAGCATTCATATACCCTCTTTGGTATTCATCTGATTCTTCCTCCAGAGCTACATCATTTGCTAAAATAAAATCCTCATCCTTCTGTGCAGCTGAACTTTCTGCATACTCTTCATCTTCAGTGATGTAAATGGGCAGATCATCGGGAGTAAAGAAGTGGTTTTGCTCCCCTACTATATCATCGTCATCGTCTGAATCTTGACTCACAAAATTCTGCAGAAGAGGTGTTTTAACTTGCTGCTGGGCTGCCGGCTCTTGTACTATCTGTTCACACTGCTTAATTCTGAACTGTGGCTCTTGCTGGCCACGGTAGTTGGGATTTCGAATCTGCGGTTCTGGCTTATCAAGCGTCATTCTTTTGAACATTTTTTCCATCTCACGAAGCAAGTGCTGTTCTGATGTAGATGTGGAAGCTTCTTCTTTTATGGTCACTCTCTTCTCTGCTTTCAACCTGGCTCTCTTATCATTTAGATTTTCCTCAACACTAATAGCAATCTTCTGCATATCTTCCAAGGTAGGCGGATCTCTGTCTCGTAATGAATAAGCCATCTCTGGATCGAAACCATCCAGGAATTTAAGGAGAGATGACTTTCTAGATGGTCTTAAGTCGTCTGGAATTGCATTATACACTGTATTGAATCTGATAATATAATCTTGAACGGACTCACCAGGATTACGCTTGATGCTAGTATACTCGTAAGTAATTTGCAGCGGATCTTTCTTCATCTCCCACCGATCTAGGAATTGTGTCTGAAGCTCTTGTAATGTATTGATACTTTCGGGTTGTAAAGCTCTGAACCATTTACGAACCTCACCTCCAAAAGTCTGGGCGAACAATCTCATGGACACATTCTCTTCATCTATTTCATGCAGGTCCAAGAAATCTGTCATTCTAACAATGTGCTGCTGGGCGGACACACTCTGTGGAGTGCCATCAAATATTGGAATCTTACTCTGATAATCAGCGGGCATAGGATCCAAATTTGCAGGTAAAACAAGAGGTGTGAATCTAGCAGCCATGGCTCTTGGCGGATTTATAATCTGTCTTGGAGAAACAGGTGGAATGGGAGCAGTAGATGAACGAGGTGTATGCGGTGGAGATGGAGGAGGAACTACTGTTGATTGCTGATCAGAGATCTCAAGCTGTACGGGAATGGTAGGGATAAAGGGAGGCTCAGTGGGAATCTGTGAACCGGATGCAATTTCAGATGGCCCAAGAGTTTCGGATTCAGATTCAATGAATTCAGGGATGTTGGTTGCCACAATGGAGTTTTGAAGATTCAGAATATAATTATCGATAGATCTATTTTCTTGTTCAACTTCTAGATACTTGATGAACTCAGGATTGATGACGGTAGAACCAGTAGCACTTTCGGATTTGGTTTCAAACAATGATAACTCGAACTGATCGTCAAACTCAATATCTTCAATGTATTCAAAAATAGTGGGGTATGAGTGAGATTTGACCAAAGGAATGATGGGAGCTTCTCGACGGAAAATTCTTGGGATTAGGTTGGGGTTTTCATATACTGGAGGCGGATTTGGATCAGGATTTGATCTAGTATGCCTTTTTGAAGCCAGTGTATTGATCTATTCAAAAAAAAACAAAGGACACAACCGATTATTTTCAGCCTATCGACTTCTAGACTCAATCATCCAAAAGTCTAGAACGAACAAGTGTACTAGGGTAATTTGCAAATCAAGTGCTGCATTCACAAGCTAAACCGGAGATCGACTGAAGTAACGTTTATCTACTTCTGCTTATGCATGGCAAAAGCGTTTCGAAAGCTACCTGGCGTGACTTCAGACTCCGTCTATAACTCATGAAACGAACACACCAAATGGAAAACCATTGAGATTATTCCCCAGTATGGTCGCCACTATGTTAGCGCTCAAATCTGCCTCAGGCTGAAAGACGGCAAGGTTCAAGGCAACATCAAACCAAGCTCAGCCTCGTAGCTAGCCCTATGAGGACAGGAGAGGGCTCTCTCCGGGTCTATCTCGGCAAAAGGTTTTCAAAAGGGGCTGAGATGACTTATAATGGATACTGATTTTAGGCTAGTAAATAAATAGGAAGGTTTGATTTAAATTTTTAGGGTTTTTTGTTGAAAAAATGGGAAAAACAATTTTGGGCTCGGGGATGAGGCCAGATCTTTGTAGAATTCAAGTTGGGGCAAGGTAGGTAGTAGTCTTGATGCTTTTTGATTATGTGTATGGATGGATCAGAATGACAAGGAGCTGAAGGGGGAAAGGGAGAAAAAGGATCCTCTCCAAACTGGCGAAAACATACAAAGCTAAACAAATTCAAAGGCAGAGCACTGGAATCAATGGATTCTATCTCATTTACTCATTCATTTAGTTTCAGAAGAAAAAGAAGGGAATGGCATACATTAAACATTAAAGAAATTACAAATAACTGAGAGAAACACACAATAAAAACTGAAAGCCACAAGAATCCCAATAGGTGCTGCAAAACCTCTGATCTTTCCTTAGCCAAAATGGAGAAAATATGTACAATAGTGTGCCAAACTTTTCCCAAGAGTCCAACCCTGAAAGTGTCTCAGAAAATACAATAAATAGACAAGTCTAACCCCTTCCCATGCCTCTATGGGTCGAGCTCATGCTTCTAGGAGCATTTTGAACCAATTCTAAACAAGGAGCTAAAATCTAGGCAGCCAAACAAATTGCCTCTAAACGGAAGGAAACTGATTCATTCACTTGATTTTCACTTTTTTGTGAGTGAATCATCTAGAACAAGTAAATACATGCCAAAATTACATCATGTTTATCAAATTACATCAATATGGGTCAAAAATTACATCAAGAGGTGAAACTAGTCCAAAATGGCCGAATTTCTGAGCTGGAAGGTGAAAAATAGGCTAATTTCCTCTATGCGCCGCGCGCCAAAGCTCTATGCACCGTGCGCCTTTGGACCTGCTTTTGAAGCACTTACCGAAGTCAAAATCAAGCTCATGATATTTTTTTGGAAAGCCCTGGATGTCTGCTATCCAACCCAAGTGGAATATTTCAATTTGGAGCTCATTTGCCCCTCCAAAACTTCATTCTCCCAAAAGTACTTCCTGCTGGTGCAAAAGGTGGCAGAAAGGTGATTTTCATGGTGTTTTTGGCCCTTTTGATCATCTAGAACTTGATGAAATGCTTCAGTGATTTCTGAGCATGCATAAATTACCATGACAAATCCAAAAATACAAAGTTTTCCTCCAGAAAGTGTCCCAATCATAAGCGCGCGTCGTGACGCGCTACGCGTTGGGCGGAAAAACCTGTTTTGAGACCAAAATTTTCAAAAATGACAAAAACTTCTCCAAATTTTCTGAAATTCAAAGCAAAGATCCCCCATCATGCCTCATGCTTAGCCAATGAAGCCTCGGCCAAAATCCAGAGTGGATCAAGCCTCTTTCGCCGTTTTAGTGCTCTGCTCAACCTTCTCTTCAAGATCTTCATTTTTTCTTTGCAAACGTGCATGCGGGCCCAATAATGACCTTTCATATGACGGAGCATGTCTTTGTCTCTATTGGCCTTTGCCAACAACTTCTCCAGATGAATGTTAACATGCATGAGTTCGGTCTCTCACTCAATTGGTGTCATGTCACCAGGTCTCTTCCAGGTGTCTTCAAGATCTTCACGGATTCGCCGCAGCTCTATAAGTGTGTGCTGATCCTCCAGTTGTTTGTTCTGCTGCTCCAAATACTTTATCACCCACTGTGCTTTCTGCAAATTCTCTGTCAAAGTACCAATTTCAGCTTTCTTCTCCTGGATGACCTCCCTCAGTTTCGAGCTAGGAGAGCTCGCATCAACATCGATGAGTGTAAAATCAGTGTCTCGGCCTCCTGAAGGGCCCTCATCGTGCATGGATCTCTTTCCTCTTTCCTGAACCTGTACCGGTGCTGATGTCGAAGGCGAGACCCCTTCCACCCCGGGTGGAGATAGTACTCGCGCTGTTAATGAAGTCAATGAGACCCCTTCCACCTCGGGTGGAGATAGTACTCGTCGTGTAGCTGCAAATAAGGCTCTGTGGCCTCGCTGATATGTCACATACAGTGGAGCGCTGATATGCTCAATCTCAGTAATATCAAACTAGTGTAAAGGCTCTCCCTCATCATGAACTACCTCGGGAGGCGGCTGTGGCGCTGCAAAGAAGTCATGGGAGATGAACTCATCCCATGCGATGCCCTGCTATGTGAGCTGATGTACCACCATGATTTTGATCAGCGCGTAATGATATATACTGTTATAATGTTGTGCTGGGGTCTTCTTCTGTACAAGAAATGTCACCCGCTCTATGTTACGGTACATGAAGTATGGAATGCTCATCATACGTACCCTCGTGAAATGCATCAACAAACGGATATGGTACGCATAGAGCCGCGAGAATCTGCCCTCCCAACTGAAATATCGAATTATCAATCTCATCAATGGTGCATAATCATCCCTTAGAAATCAGAATGGAAATACCCTGCCCAGCTGCCTCATATATCCAGGTCTGATATAGGGCTCATAATAGGATTTCTCTAGCTGCTGTCGTTTGTTCCATTCCTCTCCTATGTTTGGTATCCCGGTGGCCTGAGCAATGGTATTTGGTGACAGAATGAAGTTTACTCTGGCAATGTTTACACGGCCATCATGTAAATGTAGAACAAATAGGCAAGCTAGCTCATGATGATGCTGAGTTTGGTAAATCATCTCACAGTATTGGAAACATGACTGATGCTGAAAACAATCCATTGCAAGCGGGCAAGCCTGCAATTGAGCCAAAGAAGTTGGCTCCTCCCTGACATGCCTACCACTTTTGCCACTTTTGTGAGACCTCCGTGGCACATTAGCCTCTGTTGTGGAATCACTGTCATACCCCTGCTCATAAACTGAATCCATCTTTGACATGATGCTAAAAGTATGACAAAGATATGCTGATATGGTAATGATGAAAACAAGAGTTCAGTGTATGCCAAATGTGTCACATATGTAATACAGTGCTATGGGAAAAACTACAGTGATAAAGTACTGTCAAGTGTGGGGACAGCCACTGTTTGAGGGGTTTAGGGATATGGTCAATTTGCAAGTGATATGGGAAAATAGTGATAGTGAGGATTTTTGGGAATGGGAATAGGTGAAATGAAAAAATGTAAATGAAATCTAAGGCATAATCTTTGAATATTGTGGCAATCAAAATTTTGTCAATGGAGGGAAGGGATAACAGGTGATAGATTTAGGGTTTTACCACATGGGAACAAAGGAAATGAAGGATGTGAAACAGTGGCATAAAAATGGGACTGTGGTATAATAATAGTGATCTCAGCAGTGAGGGAAATGCTATAATGACAACAGTGATAAAATAATACACAACAATGGAATAAGAGTGTTTTGATAAATGCAGGTTTTGACACCAATTTCAAATGACCAACATCACTTCTCAAACCCTATGGAGCGAATTTTGAAATGAATATAGGGTTTAAATTTCACCATAACAAACACTTGTTTTCTCCACCTTTAAAACACCATAGCATATCCATGAATCATTAAGCAAGCTTAGATAACTTACTTGAAGGTGAATGGGGCGATTTGATACGAATTTGGGTGGAGTGTGATTATTCGGACTTAGGGCTCTATGCGCCGCACGCATGCCCAACGCGCCGCGCGCACTCTATGTGTCGCGCGCGTGTAAAATTACACTGCCCACTGATGCCCAGTGCGCCGCGCGCACTGTCAATACACTATCTCGGCTTCAAAATGAAATTTTCGCCCTTCAACCCTTCAATTCAATCTTTGCTCTTGAATTTAATTTGACAAATGGGTTCAAATGATTTATATAGCTTTGAAAAAATCACACAAGAGTTGGATTTGATTTTTATTTCCTCCACAACCCACTTTGTAATGTTTTTTATTTTGGCACTTTATCATTTCTTTAAACTTCTGTCATTTGGCTTTTTGCACTGATTTTCTGAGTTTTGGACTGATGAAATGATTTGATTTTGCAGGGATGTTGGCATTTGGACTTCCGCAAAGATCAGAGGTTGCATTTGAAATTTTTATGGTGGGAAAAATACATGATTGTTACAAAAAATAAATTTGACAGTTTCTAGTTCAAAACAGAGTTTTGAACTAGAAATGTCTTCAAATATGTTTGATGATAAAAATTTTAATTAAGAACCTTTTCGAAACCATCCTCATGGCCTGCGGGCATTTATTAAATATATCAAAAGACTGAAACCCTAGACTCTAGGACTAAAAGACTCTTGTTGACGAAAATAATCATTTATGACCATGAATGACGTGACCTGAACTTCGATGATTTTTGAGGAGTTTTAATTAGCCCAGCAGGTACAAGCATGAGGGAATACAAGAATACCAAACCCTCTCGTCAGTCAATGGCATGCCCCTAGCGAAATTCAACGAAGTGAAGTGAGCGAGACACCTAAAAATGATATGCAAAAAGCGAAATGATCTCTGACGGAGGGCTGTAAGGACCGACTCTAACAGAGGCTATGGATGCCTACGGGCAGCAGAAGCTCTGCTGATGGTATTGAAGCTTTATTTTACATCAATAATTATTGTAATATCCATTTCTTATAAATTTTTGCTATGGAGAGATTATGGTCCTAACATCCAATTGAACCTATATGCATGAATATTTTTAAAGTATCTTTTTTGCGTCGGATGTCCTTTTTCATTTTTCGAAATCACCTCACGACATCTCCTCACTAATTGATAATTCTCGTATATGCATTGATTTCATCACTCTGATATCTTTTGTGATCCTTTCATAAATAGGTGTACCTTACCACCTTCATCATCCCTGTACCTTGCCGTCAGCATGATTTTCCTTCATTTATTCGGTTGAAGGCAACCTATCATTTCAAAAGGGGGGCGAGGAGCAACTCCCGAAGTACTTATGCATGCATGCCAACCCTTTATTTGATTATGCAGGAAAATATGAAATTCCATAATAGTAAGTCTTAGATAACAATATTTATGCTGTAAAGTATCATCCGATATAACTATTATAACAGCTTGATGTTCCATCACTGGATTTGTCTATTGCTGTGTTACTTTTGCTAATTAACAGTTTGTAGAATTTAGGCAATATGGGAGGAAGGACAGTGCGCAGGGAGCCGCTGATACTGGTTGTTTCTGATGCCGCCAGAGAAATTCTAGCCTGAAATGGGTCGATAGCAGACTTCACACAATTTCAGCAACCCAACGAAACAATTTCCATTGAATTCCTAGAAAATTTACAAAACATCCAATCTATGGTAAGGGGCAGAAAAATCACAGTATCAGATGTTGTGATTGCAGAAGTTTCCAGGTTACCAGCTGAAGGACCTGTATGGACTAACAAATGATTGAAGTTGCATGATGCCATTAAAGCCTTTAAGGATGAAGGACAGGAGCTGATCATCAAAGGAAAATGAGTTCGACCATCGTCCCTTAGAGAACCGTTGGGAGAACTAGCTAGAGTCATCCAGAATTTAATTACATGTGACAAGAGAAAAGATGTGGTAAGGTCGCATCAACCTAAAATTTTAGCAGTCTTGAAACAAAAATGTTCTGTGAATTTACCTGCATATTTGAATTTCCTACTCCATGATTTTTCTCAAAGGATAAGAAAGTCCCGACACATAGAAACCATCGTAAGCCACCAGTGTTTAATTAGGTTGATAGTTAGCTACAGCCTTGCCCAGCAGCAAACAAGTTGGGAAGAATTAATATTTTCCATAGAAGGGGGTTTAGCTTTGCCTACACCTAACCCTGTTTTGAAAAGGAAGAGGACTACCCCTACAACAAACATTCCCCAAAAGTGCAGACATTCCTCTAGACTAAGGACAAAATTGGGAGCAGCCGAAAATCCCCAAGGTAGTAGCAGCTAGCCCATAGAATTTTCTAGTCCAGAAAATGAGCAGTATTCACAGTTGGAAGGACGGGATGACCGAGAGTCAGAACATGAAGAGGAAATAGAGCACCCGAGTGATGAGGAAAGAAATGAATCAGAACCCCCCTCAATGCCAAATATAAGTTCCCCAAGAGATTTATTGCATAATATCAAATTGGCCCAGATCTTGGCCAATATCTCTGAATTCATACAGCCTAAAAGCCCGCTCAATTTTAACATTGGAGCAACCCAATCTGTAGAGAACTCTGGCCACGATAGAAGCATACTAGAAAATGTAAGCTGTGAAGTAGAAACAAGGACAGAAGCCACTCAAGAAGAGGTGAACCAACCTTGTGATATGCCTCTGGGAGAACCCCGTCAGGTAGGCCTAAATATGGAAAATATAGACCAAACAGAAGAAATGGAAATATCCCAAGAAGACAACTACCAATCTGGGGACAAATTTCGTTTAGATCAGAGTCAAGACGAGCAACCGAGCTCGTTAGGAGCATAAATGATCAATAAAACAGTTGCTCCCCCTAGAAATTATAGGTCCAAAATAAAAAAGCTTAGGAAGGAACAACAAAAGCTGTGAAAAATAGTAAAAAGGCTCAAATGAAAAATAAGAGGGTTATCAGCAGGAAAAGTCCCAGATAAAACCTCGGAAACAATAAACGCATCGGTTCAAACAGAAGTATATGAAAGAAGAACTACAGGGACTCAAACAGAGCCCACACTCACTCAACCTATTAAGGAACAACATGAAATTCTTGCATAAGTAGCTACCCAAACAGAGGTTGTACCCTCTCACGACTTATCTATTCAAACGGAGATGGTACCCTCCTCCAGCACGGCTACCTAGACAGAGGCTTGGACCTCCCATAATAAAGGAACTCAGACAATAGGAATATCTTCTTATAACAGGGATACACAGACAACCATTCAAGCTCAAGATGTTATGACAAGCAATGACCCTGGTATATCGAATCTTCAAAGAGATTTAGCACAGGATCGGCTTGCCATAGAACAACTTGAACTAGAAACTCTCTCCCAGCAAAAATACAAAGAATTACAGAGGCATCTTTGGGACCTAAACACCTTAGAAAGCAAGACCTTCGATAAATATCGAAAGGCAGAAGAGAGGATTGAGAAAATGAAGCTCAGATTAGAAAATGTCAGGAGTCAAACGGATATTATCTACTCATTGTACACTGATGTCTTGGCATGCATATCTCTTGCCAATAATTATGCCCTATTTTTGCTAGAAAGGTACTTACAGTTGAAAATCAAAGCTGTCAGAGCTAGAAAACCGATAGAGTTAAAAAAAATTGAGGATTTTATAAATTGTTGTAAACAACATGGGGTAAAAGTTCAAATATTGCTTTGTGAATTCTACCTACATAATTTTGTATTAGAGAAATAAGTGGAAAAGAACCCCAACCCCTTATGGGGGATGTGCAATTTCAAGATTTTATCTCATTTTTTGTTAATCAACTGAAATGGTTCAAGGATAATAACGCGTTCCAAAGACAAGAGCATGGACTGGATCTGTGCGTAAGAGGTGAACCCAAACACCCTTTGCATATGCTGGCCAATCAAAAAATTTTGATGACAAGGGAAGGAGTAATAAAAGTTTTGGGGCCTATTCAGAAATAGATTGTACAAAAGGGAGTAGAATACTTCCTCTCTATTCAGGCAATCTCCTTAGCTGCAACCAAGATTAGGTGGATAGTTTCCACTAGTAATGTACAAGATAGAGAGCCATTTAATCATAAAAATTTTAAGCTGGCTGCAGAACATTTTGTCACTTACATCAACCTCATCTTAAGAGAAGGTCCTTATTGGCTAGGTTGTCGGTTCCATAGCCCTATTGTTTGGTATCCTGCCAAAGGTTATAAAGCTATAGATGAATTTCCTGAAGGACAGAAAGGGCCCATCTTTGAGCTCTTGGCCAAGAACCATGGCTTTAGAATTATTTATGACATTCCTTCTCCAGCTTATTCCTTAATATCTCTGCATACAAATTACTTGCTTTTCATGAGGACATGAAACACAGTAAGTAGGGGAGTATGTTGGGTTGCAAAATGGTTATGTATGTGCTAGTAAGTTCATCCTCGTTATCCTTAATTCTTATCTTTTTCATATCTTAATGTGCTAATCTATTAAGGAACTATGGTGAGAAATGAGGAATGATTGCAGTTGTGATTTAACTAATTTTTACCCTTCTTCATGTAGGAAAATGGACAAGGAACGATTGTTTTTCGCTATTGTTGGCGCAGCCAAATCCGACAAGCAAAGAAAGGAATGAATCATTTGCATACAAGGCTAAGAATGAATCAATAAGATCAACACAAAATAGAGGAAGATGTCTTAAATATGGAAATTTCTTACGAATCCCTCAGGATCGGGTTGCGAATCCCTCAGGATTGGGTTGCGAATCCCTCAAGATCACCCCATCCTGAGGGATCGCATTTACTATTTAATTTTTACCCTTTCTGACTATAAAAGGAAATGATTGTAGGAAGATAGGGATGCCTGTTGTTTTATCAAAATTGTAAGCGTAATTGCAAACCGTATAGTTGAAAAATGAAATTACATTGTAATGTGACTCAAGCTCGATGATTAATTAAAGTTGTTGTTTTCATTCACATCATCTGAAGTAATCTAGAAATGCCTGCTGGTGGCTAAGGGCCCGACTTCTAGTGGAATTCACTGCTTCATCTGTGTCATACATTTCCAATTATCGCAAGTGTGATGGTTTGATAGTATTATTTCTTTCTGTGATTTTATCTCCTTTTTGTTCATTATTTTCCTGTGTTAACCAAATAGTTCTGTTTTATATAATTTAAAATATTGTCATTTATTTAGTTTAATTCCGATTTCGGATTGAGTTTCTTAGATAATTTTTCTGCTCAATGTGATCAACTGTAATGAGTATTAACTACTGTTGTTAGGCTCTCAGATTGATAACATTGTTGTTTTATTTAAGAATGCATTTGATTTAGATCTAATCAGTTTTGAAAAGAAGGGTTATCACTACTGTACTCTTCACTGATACTGGTGTTATTTGAAATACTGTAGGATTTGATTTCATTAGAGAATTTAGTTTTCATTTAATTGCAATTATAATTTACTTGCAGCATCCATTTACTCTTGTATTAAAAGATCTATACTGCAATCTGTGAAACATTACTCTCTGATTTAAATAGCAGCCACATACTGTGTACACTCTTGAAATAGAAAGACTTACCCGGATTCATAATTAATGTGAGGATAATTAGGAGTTTAAAAAGGCACATGTTATCAACCAACAAGTACTCGAACAAGAAAATAATTCTGTCCAAATTTTTTTAGTAAAATGTGATATTTTTCGCTTACCATAATCTTTGGGTTTCCATGTAGCTTTTGAATTGTTTCCAGAAATGCAGTAGCAACTGTACTTGATTTAAATGGATGAGATAATGCACAAAAGTGTGCATAGTTGGTAATTCTATAAACTTCCACCATGTTGACACTCTTTCCTTCAGGCTTAGGTAAAATTGTGATAAAATCCATTGAAATCTCCTCCCAATGTTGACTTGGAATGGATAAAGGTTGTAGAAGACCTAGGGTATTAATTGTCTCAACTTTATTTTTCTGGAAAACCAAAAATTCTGCCACAAACTTTTGAATATTAGACTTAAGGCCATCCCAAAAAAAAATCTTTCTTCACCCTGTGGTAAGTCTTTAAAAATCCTAAGCGTCCTCGTAAAGGAGAAGTGTGCAATTGGAAAAGAATCCTTTTTTTTTTTGGGAATTCTTACAAAGATATATGCTATCTTTGTATCATAAGGAACCATTTTTCCAACTAAATGTATCAAATGTACTAGGATGTTGTTGTAACTTTTGAATGAGTGTCCACACTTCTTCGTCCTTCTTCCATTCATCCCTTTCTTTGGTTATCCAATCTTGTTTGATAATAGAAATTGCACAAAGCAATGCTTCCACCTCTTCATCCTTTCTTAAGAGTGCATCTGCAACAAAATTTAGCTTCCCTTTTTGCATATGATTTCAAAGTCATAACCCAACATATTTATGACCCATTTTTGTTGTTCTTCTAAAGATATTCTTTGTTCCAAAAAGTGTTTAAGACTATCATGATATAGTTTTACCTTGAAGTGCCTTCCCATTAGGTAAGGTCGTCATTTCTTTAGTGCATGTAGTATTGCCAACATTTCATTCTCATAAATAAACTTTTGTAAATACTTTCCTTTTATTGGATGACTTTCAAAAGCAATGGTTCTTCCTTCTTGCATTAAAACAACATCAATTCCATTTCCTAAGGCATCACATTCCATAATAAAGGTTTTTGTGATGTCTGGTGTAGCTAAGACCGGTGCTAGGCACATTGCCTCTTTAAGATGTTCAAAGGCCTTAGTTTCTTCAAGAGTTCATGAAAAGGCATCTTTCTTCAATAATATTGTTAGAGGTGTTGCTATTCTCCCATAATTCTTAGCAAACTTGCGATAATATCCTTTTAACCCGAGAAATCCTCACAACTTCTTTATGGTTGTGGGGACTTTCCATTCCTTAATGGCTCTAATTTTGTAAGGGTTTACCTTAACACCCTTGTGAGATACAATATTACCCAGATATTCCACCTCTTGTACTAAAAATAAACATTTGGATGTTTTTGCATATAATTGTTTCTCCTCCAATAGTTTGAGCACCCTGTCAAGATGTTGAACATGATCCTTCCAAGACCTGTTGCAGATTAGTAAGTCATCAAAAAATACTACCACAAATTTTCTAAGGAAGGGTTTGAAAATGGAATTCATCAACCCTTAAAATGTATAAGGTGCATTAGTAAGGCCAAAAGGCATGAACAAAAATCTGTAATGGCCCTCATGAGTTTGAAATGTTGATTTCCGAATATCTTCAGTCTTCATTCTAATTTGATGATATCTTGAACGAAGATACAACTTGGTAAAATAAATCTCCCCATATAATTTATCCAATAATTCATCAATCACAGGAATGGGAAATTTATCTTTAATAGTGAGCTTATTGAGCTCCCTATAATCCAGACACATGCACCATGATGCACCCTTCTTCTGCACCAATACTACTGGAGCAGAGAAATAACTTTGACTAGGTTGAATTATACCAGCCTTTAACATTTATGCAATCATACGTTCAATTTCGCTCTTTTGGACATAAGGGTATATGTAAGCCCTGATGTTTGGAGGAACACTTCCTGGAATAAAATGAATAGAATTATCATGATCATGAATAGGTGGGAGTCATTTAGGAGTTTCAAACACCTTGGAATGATTGTCCAAGGCCTTTTGGAGATTTGCAGAAATATATGATTTTGAAGTTGGAACTTCTAGTGAGCATAATTGTGAAATTATGCCTCGTTGTTATTTCTTCAGAATTTTTATCATGACATTAGAGCTTATTATATTTCTTGGCTTCAATTTGATACCCTGTAATTTGATTTTCTTTCCTTCCGAAAAAAAAAATTCAAGAAAAGTTCTTGAAAATTAATAGCTATCGTCCCCAATGATTGTAACCATTGTACTTCTAGTACAACATCACCACCTTCCATTAGGATGGAAAGAATTGGAATAATCAATATATATTCCCCCATGGTTATCTTGATATTATGGCATTTTCCATATAAATTTATAGTTCCTCCATTTGCGACCATCACTTGACATTCTAGTGTTGGGTATAGGAAACAATTTAATTCCTTGGATTCCTTACAATGAATAAAATTATGGGTACTACCCAAATTAATCAACACTATTACCTTTTTCTTCTTGATATGTCCTTCTATCTTGAGGGTTTGAGGATTGGGAATTCCTGCCAATGCATTACATGATATGATCAGACTCATTTCTTCTTCGTCTAGGGTTGGTTCCTGGTGTATATCCTCTTCTTTTTAATTTTCGTGTTCATTTTATTCCTCCTCTTCACAACCTATGTAAAATAATTTCTTCTCCACACGCCTATGACATTTTGTGTATTTTCCATCACAACTGTAGCAAATCCATTTTTCTCTTTTTTCTTCCAATTGTTGTGGTGTCAACCTTATAGGTTGTGGAAGTCTAGGAGTAGCAACACTTCCATCTTTATAGATGTGAGTGGTAGGTTTGCTTGTTGCCATAATTTTACATTCAATTTTTCCTGCCAACCTTAATGATTTCTCCAATGAATCAGGTTCTCGAACACGAACTTCATGTTGGATGTTATCCTTTAAGGTCCCTATGAAGACATAAATCATATGTTCCTATGGAATATCAGTTACCCTTATATTCAATTTTTGGAAGTCCTCATTGTGCTCCACCCTTGAACCCTTTTGTTTGAGATTTATCAATTCGCTAAAGAAGGTGTTGCTCTTTGTATCCTCATAATGTGCTATCATTTCCTCCGTAAAAATTGACCAAGTGACTATTCTTTTATGGGAGAAAAGCCATCGATACCATACAAATGTATTTTTTTCTAAATGTAAAGTTGTAATGCATACCTTTTGTGTGTTTTTCACATTATTGAGATCAAAATATTGCTCCATCTGTAGTATCAATGTTACGGGATCCTTGCCATCAAACTTACTCATATCCATCTTTGGAATATGGTGGTTATTCCCTCCAACATTATATTTTATGAAATCACGATTAACATTTATTTTGTTCCCATCATGATTTTCCTCTACTATCTTTTCGTCATTAGGAAAAATTTCTTGTATCAACTTTGTCAAACCTTCCATGTCTGCTTTTAGAGCATTCTTCATGTTTTCCATGTTGTCTTTCATTTTTTCTTCCATGTCATCCATATTATCTTCCATGTCATCCATATTAGCTTCCACGCCTTTCTTCAAACCATCCATATTCGCTTCGAGGCCTTTCTTCAAAACTTTCATTTCTTTTTTTTTCTCTTTGCAACAGCGATGTTTGGTGCACTTGCTCTTGTACTTTTGATAGATTATGTTGTAATTCCTCATATTCATGAGTCATAGTAGAGTATTCTGAGGGATTAATGGGTGTTAAATTCTTTTTAAGAGGCATTTTAAAACCCAATACTAATATCTATGCTCAATATGCCCTTGGAATCACTTAAAATTGATTTTTCAAACAAGACTTATGCAATTTGAAAAAACAATACACAACTTTTTCTTTCTTTTGAGGAGATCGATATTGAACTGAATTATTTCTGTAATTTTGGATCTTCAATATTCTAAGTTCGAACCTATAGTATCCCTCTGAATCTTATTTCAAATGCCATAGGTATGACTTGATCTGGATACTTCACGAAAAAGTTATTTAGAATATCCTACAATGACCTAATTATGGACTAGTTCAGTAGAGCACACTTGTACAACGTGCTACGTCTCACTATTTCATCTTTCATCTCTCAAATTTCTACACGGGAAACTAGAGTTTGTCTAATTGCAACCACTGTTTACAAAATTCCAATATGATGCTCAGGGAGAGAGATATGACGATTTTCCAAAGGTCACCTCTTTGAGATGAAATTCAGGAGCATGAAAAAACCCTTACTTCCACATATCATATCTCCAAAAATATTTCAAACCAAGATCTAAAATGTTTACAAGAAGTTCCTCAGGCTTTTGGATTCGCTCTGTAAAAATTTCAGCTTCTAAACCTTCGTAGAAAAAAAATTTATAGTGAAAATTCCATAATGACCTTTTTAGGTGAAATTAGGGATCTTGAAAAAAAACCTAACTGACACCGATCATGTCTCCGAAAATATTGCAACACAAGATCTAAAATTTGTACACGATGTTCCTCACTATTTAGGATTCACTCTGTAAAAAGTTAAGCTTCTGAACCTTCATAGAAAACACGTTATAGCGAAAATTCCACGATGACCTGGTTAGAGTAGAAAAACCCTAGAATCAAAAGATTTGATACCCGATGTTATGAAACTAGCTCCAAAAATAGAAGAAAAGAGAGATCAACGCCTTATAAATAATCCACTTTGAGGGGGAAACCTCCAATACATTACATAAATGAAAATTTTTTGGATGATACAAATGACAGAACCTCCTTCTATATGTAGGGATCCATGGGGTCACAATATAATCCCAGATGACCTAACAATAATAATGTAAAGGAAAAATAATAAAAATATGGGCATTACAGGGGCACAAAAATAACAATAAGAGGGATACACTAATAAAAATAAGGGACTACACTAGTAATATGGGTACCTAACAGGCATCCAATGAAACCCTTGATGGAACCAAAACCAATGTGGATTCTCTATCCATTTCCAACCACCCATTGAAGTTTACTACATAGCCATGGAATGGAAACTCTAAGACTTCCCCAAATCTTAGAATGTCATCGAGCTAAAGGTGCCCCCTAAAGAATCCATTCCTCGAGTCTGTATTGAAAATACTATTTGTCTTTCATTATGCTCTGCCACAACTCTTGCTCACAGAATAACCTCCACAAATTTGCTACCAAAAGGACGAGGTTAAAGCCACACGTGTCAATAATGTCCCAGCCTCCACATGAAATTGGTGAGGCAATGAAATTTAACCTAATTAGAGGGATCTTATTTTCTACACCAGAACCCGACCAAAGAAACTTAACCACCATTGAGTCTATATTTTTAATGACATATTGGGGAAGATGAAACAGAGTCATCTAGTAGACCAGGATGTTAGTCAAGAAAACCTTTATCATAATGACTCTTCCACCCAATGTTAGCCATATTTTGTCCCATCAAGATAGGTTTTTTTTTAAAATTTAGAAATAGGTCATTTCCAATCATTCAATAAGTACTTGTTGGGACTTATAAATAGTTCAAGGAATTTAAAACCATCTGTCATAGAGCATATTTTTATCCCAAACATAATCGTAATTTCAAGTACTTCTGGGTCATCCACAACCACAACTACCAATTAATTTTTATATTTTTTTATGTAGAGCCCAGAAGCTTTACCGAAATCCATGAAGATCCTATCAAAAGTGACCCACTTGGATATTTTTGTTTCACCATGACATAGTACGTCATCAAAAAACATTAGATAAAATATTTTGCATCCTATGGAGAGTTGGCATCCAGACATCAATGTTTCCTCAAACCTCAATGTAACTCCCCTACTCAAGGAATCCATGGTCAAAATGAAAAGAAGGGGAGATAGTGCACATCCGTGGTAGAGCCCCATATAAACTCTGATTAAATGAGTTGGCCCTCAATTAAGGAGACCAATAATAGACGTTGATGTTATGCAATACATTATCCACTTAACGTGCCTGTGCAAGAAACCCATTTTATACAGGATCATTCACAAAAACTCCCAATCCACATATTCATATGCCCCCCAAAGGTCAACTTCATCAAACATGCTTTCATATTTCTTGTTTTTACTGAGTGGATGCATTCTTGGGTGATTGATATTGCATCTTGAATCCTCATGTTAAACAAAAATCCATATTTTTGCAGGGGAAATGTTAGGAGATAGTATAGATAGAATTGCATAGTGATATAGGCCTATAATCAGAAAATGAAATAGTCTATTTTTTCTTAGGTATAAGAGAAAGAAATTTTGAGTTGATAAAACTTGGGATGTAACATGAAGCTTGAACCTCCTACGCCATGTTGATCATATATGAACCCATCATCTCAAATAAGAAAGAGAATAGTTCAATGGGCCATACATCTGGCCGAGGGTTCTTGTCACTTGCCATCTTCTTAATAGTCTGCAGAAGCCCTTCCTACAAAATAGGGTTTTCCATTGCCCCTATATCCTCTTCACTAACCATCACTCAGAAAATATTAGCAAATTTCATCTTCTTATTGATATTGTCTCCCTCATTTTCAAAAAATTGATTCTTGTAAAAATGAAAGGCCTCTCTTTTGATCTCCTCAAGAGAGGAAAAAGTGTTTCCATCCTCATTTTTAATGGTCCAAATGCAATTTATTTTCTTCCTCTTGGATGCAGCCTTATGGAAGAAATTTGTTTTTTGTTCTCCACTCTTTATCCAGGTGAGATGGATTTTCGTCCTCCAATCAACTTCTTTTGCTTGTAGTATATTGTTTTTTCATCACTAGCTTTAAGATCTCCTTTTGTTGATTGGAAGAGAAAAGCTCATGTGTTACCAGATCCCATAATCGCTCAATATCTGCCTCAATTGTAAGGAGCTCTTGATAGTTTTTAGCTCTTTTGTTGAATGTCCATTCTATGGCAGAATTTTTCAATATTATAAGCTTTTCTTTGAATCTCGTTATGGGATAATTGTTAGGTGTTTAAATTAGAGGATAAGACCATGACTGGATTTCCAATTTTTGGAAGTCAGAGTCTTCCCAGCACATGGGGTTGAAATTGAAAGGTATATTTAATTATTCCAACACATCTAACCATTCTAATGTAATAGCATCATGATCAGAGGAGTGAGAGAAGAAATCCCATGACTTTAGCCAGTGAAATTTCTGGCATAAGGAAGATTCAACCAGGAATCGATCAATTTTTTTGCAATTACCTCATTACCGGAACACGTGTTTCTCCAAGTAGAGTATATAGGGATTGAAGCGACATCTATGAGGGCTTTGTTGTCAATTTTTTTTTGAATTAGTTGGCTAATGGATCAGTTTTGGCTATGAGTCGCCAACATTCATTTATAGTCATGGTTACATTCAAATTTCCATCAATAATCCACAGTCTAATATCCAGGATGCCAGAATATTCAACATTGTCCCAAAAATCCCTACGCCTGTCATAAGGAGCATGGATGTTCATTATTCTCACTCTATGAAGGCTTCCCCTACAATGACGAGTCAAAATAATACCTGCACAACAGTTGAATGCTTTGAATTTGAAAATATTTGGACCCCAAATGGTAGTAAGACCCTCGAAATTTCCTTTTTCGTTGGATGCGCAACTCCTCTAGTTTGGGCATATCTTAAGGAGAGATTCGATTGCATTCTCCTTTCTCATTATAATATCTTGTAGCGATACAATAGAATTTATTTTTTTCTTGATATTATGCTTAATGTATCTCCTCGTGTGGTTTAATCACATGCCCTTGATGTTTAGTCACACAATCCTTGTTGTATTCCCATGGAAAGGCGAAAAAATTCTCTAAGGTCCTGGAAAATATGATCCTTCAATTCTTCATTATATATTATAGATGGGCCGAGATCAAAACTTGGGAGCAGTGCTTCTTCCATGACTTCTAATAATCATGTGTTTAAATTAGTCCCCATAACCCCACATAGAGAGAGAGGCTTTTATATTTGGTCTCTCTTTTCTTTCTTCTGCTTGTCTGAGCAAACTTTTATCTGCCCTACAACAATTCCATGTTGAGATATATTGTTTCTTAATCAACATTGTGTCAAGACTAATGCTTGGATTTCTTGCCAAAGCTTGTAGTTCCTCATCATCAGAGGAAGGGGAGGTTTTTGTCGCCAAAACCTTTTTATTACGAATGGGAGATAGTAGTGACATTATGCTTAGTTTGGTGCCTTATATTTCAATCTCCTTGCCTTTTATTTTGGGCGTGGTCTTGTCCTGTCTCCCTGGATGAGTGGTCCAATTCACCATTTCTTTGTTATTTCCTGTATCAGCTCTTGAGGGGTTTCTATTATGCATTGCTAAGATCATATTGGTATTGGTCGACTCATGGGCCATAGTGACTCTGTTTTGTGCTATTAGCTAATGGGGATGTACTTCATCACTCTTTTCTGTTGCCATCTCAGTAAAATTTCCTACTTTTCAACCAAGGATCATTAGCTTGGAATCCACTCCATATGAAGAGATTTAGGTAATTCATGAGTAGATGTCCAACGTTGTGGCGCTGAAGACAACGAAATCTAATCCCTAATAATCAATCCTTTGTCTCATTAATAATGAATTGATTAAAAATTAATTAATTAATTATGAATAAATTAAAAATTAAGTATTCTTAATAATAATTATTAAGTAATAATAATTAATAATTAATAATAATAAATAATAACTAATAATATATAATTAATAATAATAATTTACTATTAATAATTAAGTATTGATAATAATAAATAACAATTAATAATTAAGAATTGATTAACCATTAATCATTATTAAAATACTATTAATGGTTAATAATATTAATATTATTAATTAAATAATAATAATAGTAATAATTATAAGTAATATTAATAATTAATAATATAAATAAAATCTCCTTTAATATTAATAATAATAATAATAATATTAATTGTTTAATTAATAAATAATATTAATTAATAGCATTATTAGTTATCAGTAATTATTAATTATTAATACTATAAAAAGTAATAATAATCAATTCATTAATTAATAATGAGTACTATATATCAATTCAGACTCAATCTAACCCTAGAGATGGCGGTAGAACTCAACAAGCGACAAATTCGGGTCTCGGAGGATCTCGACCATATCCGTTGGGGCTATACCTCCACTGGTACCTTCTCCACCAAGGAAGCCTACAGTCTGCTACTACGGCCTCACCAGCCCAACGGAATTTGGGATAAAATCTGGCATTCTAAAAATTGGTCAAAAATTTACACTTTCCTCTGGCTCCTTAGTAAGCGTCGCTTGAGAATCTCTATTGAAAAGGATTCATTGGCCCATCCCAATGCCCCAATTGCGGGAACAAGGAGGAAACTACTGAGCATCTCTTCAATGAATGCGTGGGAGCAATGGTACTTTGGGACAAAGTGGCACTTCTTAGAAGAAGATTGAATAGAATCCCTGGGAGCATCGTCAACACCATACGGAGCTGGCCATCCACCCCTTTTCACTGTTCCATTCTCAATGCTCTATGGATAATACTCCCAGGGCACATCCTCTAGATGATATGGAAGGAGCACAATCACCGTATTTTTAAAGACCAATGTTCCTCTACTGAAACTCTATGGAACATGGTTTGTAGCAAATTGCAGGAGAATTTAGCTCTCCATCCATGGAAGGATTCAGACCTCCCCACTTTCCAAGGGGAACATATCTTCTGGGCCAATTGGAACCTCTAGCTGTAATCCTCGCCCATTTCTGAGCCCCCCTCAATCCAAATGGCACCCTCTCAGGGACATTGGTCCCCTTCGCCCTCAGGCTTCTACAAGCTGAACTTTGATGGAGCCTCCAAAGGGAATCCAGGGCAAGCTATATTTGGAGGTATTTTCAGAACCTCTCTAGGCCAAGTGCACACAATATTCTACAGATCCATCGGATGGGATACAAAAAATTCGGCAGAGTTGGAAGGACTACTTCAGGGGCTCATAATAGCTAGAGATCATCATCTCTTTCCCCTTCTCATCGAAGGTGACTCTTAGATACTCATTGACATGGCTAAGCACCTCCAGGCGGGCTCTTCAGCCACCAAAATCAACAAGAGCTGGCGCCTGGCCACCAGAATCACCATGCTCAAGCAACGAATTAGCATGGACATGGATATTGACTTCCACCATGTGCGATGCTCTGCTAACAAGGTAGTGTATCTCCTTGCGAACAAAGGTGTCCACCATTCCTCTCCTCTCTGGGCTGGATTTCTCACCTCCATTGATGATGAAGTTCTCCTCCAAGGATGTACAAACCTGGTCCATAATGACCTCCATCCCCTGGATGCGGGTGTTATCTAGTCTCGATGGGCTACACGGGGTGGCCATGTGGCTCACCACACGGTGCACCCATGTGCCATGGCCTGGGGATACCCGAAGCCTTAATTTCTCACGTGGGCTGTGCTTTAAAGTCCCATGAGCCACACTTCCCTCGACGTACTCAGCGTCTTGTTTATTTACTCCTTCCTGCGCTATGAGGTTTGTCATTCTCGCTCCTCCTTCAACTCTTCAGCCTGCTCTGCTTGCCTTCCCTGTGCTTGTGTGGCTTCGACCCCCCTCGACTATGGCTAGAAGCCTCTGGGCTCCATATTCTGTCTCGAATCTACAACAATACTGCACCTTACCCAAGATCACTAATATGCCACGGTGCCATCGGCAGCGTTGCAGGCGCGCGGGGGGAAGGGGCTTCCCTGTGCGGCCCCCTTTACCACATGCTACCCACACGGACTTTAACCTTCCTGTCGACTGAGATATGGTGGAATTTTTTCCCTCCATCCTTTCTTTGGCCTCACCTCCCGCTGTGTTTTCTAACCCTTTGACTCCTCCCTTGCAGCTCTCTTATTCATATGCACTTCCCTCCTCCTCCCGTTGCAAGAAGAGGGCTCGTAAATCCACCATTGTTGCTGAGCCTGCCGTACTCCCCCGCAAACTTAAAGCCCTCCCTGTGCAGCCTGCTTCCAGCTCTAATTCATATGACAGTGATTTTGAACTAGCTGCGGAGAAGTGACTCCCGGGGTTGAGCCATTCTGGCACCCCCTCGAAGAAATATGACAACAATGTGATGGCCTCTCTGGACAATCCAGTCGTGTTGCAGGATATTGCCTCTGTAGACTCACTGGAGGAGCGCCTCAGTCTTCCTTCTTCTCTACATGAACTGCTTGAGGACGCGAACCAAGGCCTGGACACTCTGGATTATGGTTATATCTACCACATTCTCGAAGAATCACCTCCCCCCAACGACTCACATGAAGGTTCTCCATAGAGTTCACTCTTTGAATTTATTCGTTTACTAGTTTATCTGCTATCGTTTTTTAGCTCTGTTTATCTCTTTTTGTACTGCTACTAAGGCTGGTTTCCTGCTATGGGCAGCATATTATGATTGTATTTTCAAGGTTGGTTTCCCCTCTAGGGGCAGTCTAGTTTTGGACAATATCATTTTGCATATTCCCTCCATCATGGATTCATCCATTTTCGAGGATGCGAATTGTAACTCTAGTTTGACTGCTTAATAGATATAGTTTTACTTAGAAAAAAATTAATAATGAGTATTATATAATTAATATTTAATAATTTCTATGAAATAAATAATAATAATAAATATAGAAATAATAATTAATTATTAATAAATAATTAATAATGATTAATAATAAAGGTCTAGGATTTTCAGTTGCTGGTAACCTAGTGTGAACCATGGTCAACCATGTTTATTTTAGGGTTTATGAGGTATCTCTAAAATATCTTGAGATTACGATATTAATCCTTTGGGTTTAATATTATTTTCTTGGGTTTTTAGTATTAATCCATTGGGTTTTTTAGCCCTTTGGGTTAATAATATGAATCCTTTGGGTTTTTGAATCTAAGGGTTCATATATATAGGGTATAATATTAACCATAGGGTTTAATATAAATCCATTAGGTTTAATCTTGATCAACCATGATAAACGATGGTCCAACTTCACATTTTGAAAAATATTGTCTCAATATGGAAATCGACCATGTTCAACTATCGCCAACCATGGTTAACCATCATCAACCATGATCAATTGTCGAAAACCTTGGTCAACCATCATCAAGTATCATCAAGCATGGTTGACCTTCATCAACCATGTTCAACAATTAAAAACCATCGTAAACTATGATCAATCGTTCTTAACCATGCTCAACCATCGTCAACCATGGCCAACCATGGTCGACCATCATCAAACATCGTTAACCATGGTCAACCATGGTCAACCATCATCAACCATGGTCACCCATGATCAAACATGTTTATTTTAGGGTTTATAATATTTATTTGATGGTTAATATATCTTGGGTTTATAATGTTAATTTGTTGGGTTTAATATTATTCCCTTGGGTTTATAATCCATTGGCTTTTTAGCATTAATCCCTTGGGTTTATATTATCAATCCCTTGGGTTTATTAATCTAAGGGTTCATATTCGTAGGGTATAATATTAATCATAGAGTTTATAATATTAATTATAGGGTTTAGTATAAATCCCTTGGCTTTATAATCATGGCCAACCATGATCAACCATCGTTCAATATAAATCCCATGGTCAACCACATTGTCACAATGTTACATTAAACTTGAATTTATTCAATGTAGTTTCTCAACATTACAAAATTAGGGTTTTTAATCCCTTGGGTTTATTAATTCCTTGGGTTTATAATATTGATCTCTTGGGTCTATAATATTGATCCCTTGGGTTTATAATATTAATTCCTAGGGTTTGTAATATTAATATGTTAGGTTTATAATATTAATCCTTTGGGTTATAACATTAGGGTTTACTAGTAGGACATTTGAATGGTGAATAAATCTATCCAGCGTCACATTATGATAAACATTGTCGCAATTTGAGAACCAATATGACAATCATTGTTGGAGACTTACATTATATTGTAACTTTTCAATGTTGCATTATAACAATGTTTATTTTAGAGTTCATAATGTTGATCTTAAGGTTAAAATATTTTGTGTTTATAATATTAATCTTTGGATTTAATATTATTTCATGTAGATATCTTATCTATGAATGTAATGCAAAAAAAATCTATTTAAAAATAAGTTCTTGAAGTTTGAATTTTTTATTAAATAAATCTTGCTTAAATATAACTTAAAATTTTGAAAATATTAACTTTTTTTATTTCTAAATAATGGAGAAATATAAAACCAAACGAAGTAGAATATAATTATAAGAATATAAGAATAATAAATCTGTCTTAAATATAATTTGAAAATTTGAAAATATTAGTTTTTATTCCTAATTAATGGAGAAATATAGAACTAGACCAAATAGACTATAATTATAATTATAACAATACAATTCTTATAATAGAGAAATTTTAAATTATGAGAAATTTAAAACTATGCCAAAAGGATTATAACGGAAAATTAAAATCAGAGTTAAGATGAGGGAATTCCAAACTACTATCACAATTTTTTCTGTACATACTAAATAACTTTCAATAATTTTGATGCAGGAGCATCGGAACTGGCCAGCAATGTGGAAAACTGTCCACATGTTGTGGCTTGACAGGGTGAAATTCATTGTTGTGTGTTAAAATCCAGTTTACTGAGGAGGTCGATTTCACAAATAATTAGTTATTATTGTAATAAGTGTGTCTATCTTATTGATAAGATTTGTTATAACAGGTGTGTTTGAGCGCTAATAGATAGGAGATTTATTTGTTAGAATTTTTAAAATTAGAAGATTATGTATTGATTTGTTAGTAGAGTTAAGGAGAGAAAGTTGTAATAAACGAAGAGATTTTTCTTCGTCAAAAGTTAGTTTTTGAAAGTGTTTGATTTTGTAGAGCGAAAGCTCAGATTGGAAGAGGATGGTGTTTTGTGTAGAACAGTGGCCTTTTATAGCGTAAAGGAGGCGAAAAGCCGATTTCTATTAGTTTTTATAAATGTGACTGTGATATATATGATCGAATAAAAATATCGTTGATTTAAACATTGTTTATCAAAGAAGTTGGTCGATGTGGTTTTCGGGTTGTATTTCTGTTGTAGATTCTGTGTTTTATTTCAATTTCAACGCTGTTGAATTTGGTGAGTTCGAAAGACGTTAACACAGGAATCCGGAGTTGAATTAAATTCAGTTTTGAATTGAATCGGTCAGAAAGTCTTTATTGGCGTTGTGTAAACCGGCAACAATCAAAGGAAGATATATTGTGTTAGTTGTATCGGTTCGGTGTAATTGACTTCAGAGAGAAAGTAATTACATGTCCCATCCTATCGCAATAAAACCGGAGGTAAGATTATAATCAGTTTTAAATGGATGCAATTCCAAAATTATCGCATCGGCAATGTAATTTCTACGATGGATGAATGATATGTCATTCCAGCGAATCTGCGATCCCAAATAGTGCGTGCATTAGTGTTATGGGTCGATTAAACATTGGCGAGTCGTGATAACTGTATATCGCGTCCAATACCAGTAAAAATGGGTAACGCAGATCTCTTATGATATACAGAAATTCCACAAGTTGCAATTTGATTCAATGTCATGTCAAAATTTCTGGGCGTTGATATATGTATATACCAACTGTTATAAGAGCGTTCTAACGCAGATTTAAAAGGATTTGGTATCATTTTTATTGCAGTCAGATGCAATATATGTGCGCCTCAAACTGTGTTAAAGAATGTGTTTTTTTTAAACGTTGTTCCATTTTGTTATGGTATTATGTTGGCTGCGATCTCCTTGATTTCTCAGGAGATTTGATTTTAGTGTTTTGAAAACGAAGGCTCCTATTTGTTTTTTTAATCTACTATTGTAATCTAATTGAGTTGCACCCAGATTTGTGCATCATTTTTGGTATCAGAGCCAAAGAGACAGGTGTTTGTAGCAAAGATGCCGCCAAGGAGAAGATTTGGTCGAGGAATTGGTCGAGGGAGACTAGAACCAAATGCAGTCCTGATAGAAGAAGTGCGAAGACTGCGTGAACGAATGGAGACAATGGAAACAGCCCAGAGAAGAGCGCCTAATGAGGGAGCTGAAAGTTCTTCAGAAGAATCTGAGGAAGATATGGAAGTAGAAGAAGAGAATGAAAATGTTAAATTCACGAAGATGCTGGCGAAGGTTGGAAGCAAACCCAAAATGGAGATTCCTATGTATGAAGGGAGTCTGAATGCTGAGGAGCTCATGGATTGGATCACATCCATAGATCAGTACTTCGATTATGAAGAGATTGAGGAAAATAAAAGGGTAAAATTTGCAATCACTAGATTGAAAGGTCATGCAGCCATCTGGTGGGACGAGTTACAGACATCAAGAACGAGAAAGGGGAAATCTAAGATCAAGCAGTGGGATAAAATGGTAAGCAAATTGAAAGCCAAGTTTTTTCCTAAAGATTATCATTTGAATATTTTTAAGCAGATGCAAAATCTGAAGCAGAAAGGAAATTCTGTTAAAGAGTATACAGAAGAATTCTACAGGTTAAGCATCAGAACAGGGCATGTAGAAGATGATTTGGAGAAAGTAGCCAGATATGTTAATGGGCTAAGGTATGAGATCCAAGATGAGATTAGCCTGTTAAGTTTGAAAACTATTGAGTATGCCTATCAAGAAAGTTTGAAAGCAGAGGAGAAAATACTGCGGAAACAGAGTCAAAGAAACAGAGGAAAGAGCTCAGCAAGAGGTAGAGGAGCTGCCAGATCCAGAGGAACACAACATCAGTTTGAAGCAGGAAGTTCAAGCAGTAGATCACCACATATGGGTGAATCTAGTAGAGGGAGATTCGCGCCCAGAGGAAGAGGGCGAGGAAGAGATGTTAGGTGTTATACCTGTGGAGAATGGGGACATATGTCGCGGGACTATCCTCATAAAAAATCAGCAATCCAGAGGGGTGAAAATGTGGCTGAGGCGGAGCCGGAACCACCTCGACTTGTAGAGAAGGAAGAACCACCGGAAGAAGGTGAATCATTACTGCTCAGAAGAACTTTGTTGAGATCAGAAAAGGAGATTGGAGAACCTGCGCAGAGGAAGAACTTGTTCAGAACTACATGCAAATCGAAGGGTAAGTGCTGTAAGGTTATAATTGATAACGGATGTACTGACAATCTTGTGTCTACAAATATGATGGAAAAGCTCGGATTAACAAGGAAAGCGCATCCTGCACCTTACAAATTATCTTGGCTTCAGAAGGGTCATCAAGTCATCGTGACAGAACAGTGTAATGTGGAAATGCAGATTGGCACATACAGAGATGTGATTTTATGTGACATAATGCCCGTGGATGTATGTCACGTGTTATTGGGGAGACCATGGCAATTTGACCGAAAGGCGATTCATGATGGAAGAAGAAATACATACACCATAGAAAAGGATGGAGTTAAACATACGTTGCTGCCAGTGAAGAATGATGCTGATAAAGAGCTTCCTGAAAATAGTATTATGTTGATGAGTGGCAAGGAACTACTACAGGAGGTTGATAAAAGCGAAGAGGTGCATTTCGCTGTCGTGGGAAGGCCAAAGGTAATTTTAACCTCCACAAATTTAAATGATTTGCCTGAAGAAATTCAATCTGTGTTAAATAATTACATGGATATCATTGTGGATGAATTGCCAAATGAATTACCACCAATTAGAAGTATAAGTCACCATATCGACTTAATACCAGGAGCAAGTCTACCTAATAAAGCTGCATATAGATTAAATCCTCAGGAAAACGCAGAAGTTGCAAGACAAGTTCAGGAGCTGATGGACAAGGGACTGATTCGAGAAAGTCTGAGTCCGTGCGCTGTGCCAACGGTGCTTAGTCTGAAAAAGGGAGGAGAATGGCGCATGTGCACCGATTCAAGAGCTATCAACAAGATAACTGTCAGGTACATATTTCCTTTGCCCAGGATGGATGATTTAATGGATTGTTTAAGTGGATCCAGGTACTTTACTAAGATAGATCTGAAAAGCGGGTATCATCATATCAGAATTCGGGAAGGCGATGAGTGGAAAACCGCTTTCAAAACCAACAGTGGACTGTATGAGTGGTTAGTGATGCCTTTTGGGCTCACTAATGCGCCCAGCACATTCATGAGACTAATGAACGAGGTCTTGAAAGAATACACAGGTAAATTTGTTATTGTTTACCTTGATGATATTCTGGTTTTCAGCAAAAGTAAAGCTGAGCATTTGGAACATTTGAAGTTAGTCTTGAAAACTCTGCAGAAAGAGAAACTACTAATCAATTTGAAGAAATGTAGTTTCATGAAAGAGGAACTGGTATACTTGGGATTTGTGATTTCCAGAGAAGGTTTAAAAATGGATCCAGAGAAGGTACAGGCAATCAGAAACTGGCCTACTCCCAGGAGTGTATTCGAGGTAAGAAGTTTTCATGGACTTGCTAGTTTTTACCGAAAATTTATAAAGGGGTTTAGTCAAGTTTGTGCACCAATCCTTGAGACAATCAAGGAGGTCAATCAGCCATTTCGATGGACAGAGGCAGCTGATAAGAGTTTTAATCTGCTGAAAAAGAAGATAACAGAAAAGCCAATTCTAGCATTGCCTAATTTTGAGAAAGTCTTTCAAGTGGAAACTGATGCAAGTGGAGAAGCAGTGGGTGCGGTGCTAAGCCAAGATCAAAGACCGATAGCGTATTTCAGTGAGAAATTAAATGATGTGAAAAGGAGATATTCTTCCTATGATAAAGAATTTTACGCTATTGTGCAGGCATTGAAAAAGTGGAGGCATTACTTATTGCCGAAGGAGTTCATCTTATATTCAGACAACCACGCTTTGCAGTTTATTAATAATCAACCAAAGTTAAATCAGAAGCAAGCCAAGTGGGTGGAATTTCTGCAAAGTTTCACTTCTGTAATAAAGCATAAAAGTGGTAAGTCTAATAAAGTGGCAGATGCATTGAGCAGGGTAAGTTTTCTTTTGCAAGAATTTAAAGTGGGTGTTGTAGGTTTTGATGAAATGATAGAAATGTACAAGGATGATGAGGACTTTAAAGACATCTACACAACAGTGCAGAATCCGGTGAGCCATAACAGAAGTCAATGGATGGATTACCTTATTCAAGGAGGCATGTTATTTAAAAGCAACCAATTATGCATTCCTAAATGTTCCATGAGAGAAAACATCATTAAAGAGAAGCACAGTGGAGGATTGTCTGGTCATTTTGGACAAGATAAAACTTTCGCTCAGGTGAATGCTTTTTATTATTGGCCTAAAATGCAAACTGATGTTAAAAAGTTTGTTGAGAAATGCAAGGTATGTCAGTATGCCAAAGGAAGGAGTCAGAATACCGGTCTATATCAGCCATTGCCCATACCAGATCGACCATGGGATGCAGTGAGTATGGACTTTGTTCTGGGTTTACCAAAAACTCAGAGAGGAAACGATTCTATTTATGTTGTTGTAGACAGATTTTCTAAAATGGCCCATTTTATTGCTTGTAAGAAGACTAATGATGCCACACACATAGCCAATTTATTCTTTTCTGAGATTGTAATATTGCATGGTTTACCTGTAAGTATTGTATCAGATCGAGACACTAAATTTGTAGGGAATTTCTGGAGGACACTTTGGAAGAAACTGGGAACTAAACTCAGTTTTAGTTCAGCTTACCATCCTCAGACGGATGGACAAACTGAAGTTGTAAACAGAAGCTTGGGGAATATATTAAGAAGTTTGGTACATCAGAATCCCAAACAGTGGGATTTGGCATTAGCCCAAGCTGAATTTGCTTACAATGACACACCAAACCGAAGCACTAGAATGAGTCCATTTCAGATTGTCTTTGGAATGCATCCGATAGGAGTATATGAGCTAAGAGATTTGGGGAAACAAGAAGCCAGAAGTGCAAGTGCTGAAGATTTTGTTGAACAAATGCAGAAGCTACAGGAAGAGGTTAAAGGTAAACTACAAGAAAGCAGCAAGAGATACAAGCAGAGAGAAGATCTGAAAAGGAGAGAAAAGGAGTTTCAAGTAGGATATTTAGTCATGGCATATTTGAGGAAAGAGAGATTTCCTACAAAGACTTATAATAAGCTGAAACTGAAGAAAATCGGACCCTGTAAAATTAAAAGGAAATTTTCAGCAAATGCATATGAGATTGAATTTCCGGAAGAGATCGGAATATCCCCCATTTTTAATATTGCAGACTTGTATCCATTCAGAGGGGAAGAAACAGAGTTGCAGACTGAAGCTACAGGTGATGAAGTTCAAACTGTGGATTGGGAAGAACAGGTACCAAAAACATCCAAGAAAGAAATTGAAGCTATTTTAGATCAAAGGATATCCAAGAAAACTCGAGGGCAGACATATTTTCAGTATCTTGTCAAGTGGAAGGAGCAACCAATGGAAGATTCCAGTTGGTTGACAGCAACTGAATTGCAGAAATATGGAATAAATCTTGAAAGTTTAAAGAACCAATATTTTCTCCTCCGGGAGTCTGATGCAGGAGCATCGGAACTAGCCAGCAATGTGGAAAACTGTCCACATGTTGTGGCTTGACAGGGTGAAATTCATTGCTGTGTGTTAAAATCCAATTTACTGAGGAGGTCGATTTCACAAATAATTAGTTATTATTGTAATAAGTGTGTCTATATTATTGATAAGATTTGTTATAACAGGTGTGTGTGAGCGCTAATAGATAGGAGATTTATTTGTTAGAATTTAAAATTAGAAGATTATGTATCGATTTGTTAGTAGAGTTAAGGAGAGAAAGTTGTAATAAACGAAGAGATTTTTCTTCATAAAAAGTTAGTTTTTGATAATGTGTGATTTTGTAGAGCGAAAGCTCAGATTGGAAGAGGATGGTGTTTTGTGTAGAACAGTGGCCTTTTATAGCGTAAAGGAGGCGAAAAGCCGATTTCTTTTAGTTTTTATAAATGTGACTGTGATATATATGATCGAATAAAAATATCGTTGATTTAAACATTGTTTATCAAAGAAGTTGGTCGATGTGGTTTTCGAGTTTTATTTCTGTTGTAGATTCTGTGTTTTATTTCAATTTCAACGCTGTTGAATTTGGTGAGTTCGAAAGACGTTAACACAGGAATCCAGAGTTGAATTAAATTCAGTTTTGAATTGAATCGGTCAGAAAGTCTGTATTGGCGTTGTGTAAACCGGCAACAATCAAAGGAAGATATATTGTGTTAGTTGTATCGGTTCGGTGTAATTGACTTCGGAGCAGAAGTAATTACATGTCCCATCCTATCGCAATAAAACCGGAGGTAAGATTATAATCAGTTTTAAATGGATGCAGTTCCAAAATTATTGCATCAGCGATGTAATTTCTACGACGGATGAATGATATGTCATTCCAGCGAATCTGCGATCCCAAATAGTGCGTGCATTAGTGTTATGGGAAGATTAAACATTGGCGAGTCGTGATAACTGTATATCGCATCCAAGACCAGTAAAAATGGGTAACGCAGATCTCTTATGATATACAAAAATTCCACAGGTTGCAATTTGATTCAATGTCATGTCAAAATTTCTGGGCGTTGATATATGTATATACCAACTGTTATAAGAGCGTTCTAACGCAGATTTAAAAGGATTTGGTATCATTTTTATTGCGGTCAGATGCAATATATGTGCGCCTCAAACTGTGTTAAAGAATGTGTTTTTTTTAAACACTGTTCCATTTTGTTATGGTATTATGTTGGCTGCGATCTCCTTGATTTCTCAGGAGATTTGATTTCAGTGTTTTGAAAACGAAGGCTCCTATTTGTTTTGTTAATCTGCTATTGTAATCTAATTGAGTTGCGCCCAGATTTGTGCATCAAATTTCTATCATAATTTTCCTGTACATACTAAATATCAGATATTTAGGGAGTTAATATCATTTTGTCAAGGTTACGGCTATCAAAGAAAAAATAAATGAACTTGGCAAGTTAAAATTTATATATCTATTTAAATGGATATTATATTAATTTCTCTATATTATTAAATAATGTAGTGCAAGAATAAATTATTAATGATTCAGATTATATATGTTTTCTTCTGATTGTAAAAAAAAAAAAAAAAAAAAAATTAACGCAAGCATATGGGAACTCTGAAATATGTAGGAAAAAAAATAGATTTAATGAATTGAAGAACTTGAAGAAAAAACCAAGGAAAATTATTTTATTTTTATTCTTAGAGAACTGGAGCGATCACATATCTTTTCTCAACACTGCAATTACAAATTTTGATGTTTATACAATGGAAAATTTGTGTGCGTGATATGTTTTAGGAAAAAATAGTTGATGTAAATTTACAAAATTAGTGTTCTCACTGTTTACGTGATTTAATATTTCATAATAGGTGTTGTTTTTAGTGTGATTTTTTGGAATTTTAGGTGTTGGAATCTAGTGAAACAATTTGACGTAAAATCTTGGTTTTTGTTATTTAAACTGGTTTTTTGACTGTATATATGGATTCAACACCCTCAAATTCCTCTACGACACTTTGATTGTGCAAGATTAGCAATCAAATTTCTCTTTTCAATGAATTCCTACCAGATTTTAGAGAAATTACACCAGAAAAATCCACCGTAAAAGCCTTCAAAAAATCACAGTAAAATATACTAGTTTCACAATATCCACCATTAACACTAGAAACAACCCCCACTATGAACTAGTTATACAAAGTTGGGGTCGAGTCCCATGTAGACGTAGAGATAACCATTTCGGGTGTGTATGGCTGAGCCTCACCATGAAACGTATATGGTTGACTCTCACCATTGAAGGCCAGGAAATACAAATTTTCATTCTCAACAACCTAACTTTTTAACGACTAGCTAGACTTAATATTATTATTTTATTTTATTTATTCATTTATTTATTTATTTTTAAAAATCATTTTACTTTATTATTCATTTCGTATTATTATTTATTAACTTGTAATATTGTCTCTTAAATACTTAAAATTTAAATCCTAAAATTTTAAGATTTACACTCTTCTTGTTTGCTTAATTTAATAACTAGAATTTAATAATTTTATTAAATTATTAAATTCTAAATTAATTTTGGTTAAATTTCACTAAAAATCCTAAAAAATATTAATACTTTATCCTATTAACTAACTAGTCAAATAATGGCTAGATTCTAATGGCTAGTTTCAACGTCGTTTTCTGGGAAATGACACATCCTATTATTTAATCAATGTGATATGTTTCTTTCTTCACCTTGTCCCGAGGATGAACCACATTATATGGTTCGAAACGTCGACCTAATCCTAATGATATGATTAATCTTAAAGAGATTTATCTACATTATGGATCACAAAAGTCTTAGATCTAACATAAATAAAATTATTGGTTAATATTAATTATGATTGAATTAATAAAATTCATATTATTAATTAATTAATTAATACTTAATAATGATGATGAGTGCATTAAGACCAATGCAGTCTATCAGACCTTCAGAAAGAGGAGAGAATCTATGTTTGATTCTTGAAAATAAAATTAATTAATAGTATTATTAATTATCAATAAATAATAATTAAAAATTGTTATTACTATAAAATAATAATAATAATAATTAACTAAAATAATAATTAATATTAGTAGATAATAATATTAAGCAATCAAGTCCCTTTAGCGCAACTAGTTGAGGATGGGAATCGTTAGTAATATTGTTATGAGGAATTCTAATCTAGGGATAAACTAGTCTTTCCTCAGTGTGGTGTTCCTTCACTCAGAACAACAGAGGAAAGGTAAATGTTTTTCTCTCTAATAAATAGATAAACAGAAGATGAAGAGACTTGTGATCCTTTGCTCTTGTTTTTCTTCTTTCGTTGCGTTTTTCGCTTTTGATCCAACTAAACTCGCCAGATCAAAACCTGCAATTAAAACTAGAAGACAACACATGACGATACAACAATACAATATCTATTTATCATAACCAGATCAAACTCACTAAATTTGAGAATATATTCTCATATTGAGATTCCATTCACAAGATACAAATGCATATATGGGTGAAAGAACAAATATATTTATTGCAATATTAAGAGGGACAGATTACAACCAGTCAATCAGTTCACTGTCAACCTGCTCCAACTTCATCCCATCCTCATCACACCAAGCATCAATTTAGCAGCATCACAGTACTTCAACTCTCCAATAATTGAGAATCCAACAACATAACACTACATAAATTTATTCCTCCCTTGCACTTGGATGAGTGCTCAATTTATATTTAAGTTGTAAGTAGCTTCTCAATAAATGATATTGAATGGCTTTCTAATAAGAGACGAGACATGTTTCAAGGTTTAATGGTGATGGATGAACACATGTATTCGAAGCATGACACCTATGAGATCTTCTAGAAGGAACTGGAAATGTGGAGATTCCCAGAACAATGATGTTTTCACTCCCAGGAGACCAACACACCATTAAGTGTCAGGAAGTTCTTTGTAGAACAACCTTGCATGAAGGTAAGTGCTTTGAAACACACTTATGCCTATTCAGAGGAGTGTTGAAGAGTCAATGGATCATTTTAACTATACTTCAAATATTTAAACTCATTAATTAAAGCCATCAGTGGAATGACTTCTCTAGTGCATGTAGAAACTGAATTAGGGGATGATAGACCCTGTTTGTGTTGAATTAGCAGATGATAGACCCTGTTCATAGTGGTCTTAGGGATGATGCCCAAATTGACCTATAACAGTTCCCCCCCGAAAGTATGAAGTCAAAATAATGATAATATTTGGATGAGATGCTTTATGGTGTGATGAGTAGGATCTTAAGAGGAAAGTGACCTGCATCAATTTGCAATACATTACATCATGATATCTTATACATCTTGGACATGAATTGTTGAGGAAGGCATACCCATGCTCAACATATAAACTATCATAACATGTACATAAATCAGAAATTAATTTACAGATATAGAAATGCCTACAGATATAGGTCTATGATAACATGAGCATCTGTATGTAAAGCCAACATACAGATGATGTGGTACAATTCTTATGATAACCCAGATGGATGAAGCTAGATCCGGGGTCTTTTATCTTTTTTACTCGATCGTTCAAGTACAAGTCTAACCATGTGAATATGTGATATGAAGTAGAACATGGGAAGACATCGTATGATTACCAACCAATGATGTAAGTCGTTAACAAATGCGAGAGAAACCACCATTGATGTTAATGGTTCTCAAGGTACTGCAGTGCAATTTTCAAGGCGTGAATATATTATTTGATGTAGAATGCCAAAAAAAATCTTTATGTCGAAGGTCGGCGATGTCAACCTATTGCGTGAAGCAAGAAACCCGTCGTTGATGTAAGCAAGTTCGAAGGCATTAGAAATATGTTTGTATGTCAACTTCCTAAATGATGAGCTGATGTCGACAGGAAGCGAATTGGCACAAATACGACATGAAAAATGAGTAATTATTTTGGAGAAAAAATGTGAATTGATGAAGCAATTTTCAGGGATGGCGGTCATGAAAATGAAGGTTTATAAGTATTGTAGAAGATGAGGAATTACTGGATGACTTCTCTTGAACATATCGACTACACTGAATGGATTGGTAGCATTGAACCAAAACCAAAGTGATGGATGGTATTATAGATGATAGGTATGATAAACCATCAAGAAGATTACCCAACCCAAAGCCATGAAGATGAAGTGAAAGTGTCATGTTCTAGAGTGACCTGCTAGCATAAAGTGTTTTTTTCTTTTTCCCAAACTTTCCCTAGTCATTGCTAACCAATACCTCTTTTATTTTTTAACAAGCTTGAAGAGGGTAACATATGCTTGATATATAATTCAACCCTTTGGGTGAATCCATCGTTATTTTATGATTTAACTAGTCTAGTGATAGTGAAACTCGATATTTTCATGATCAGACAAGTTCGCCAATATTTGATGTTTTAACGAGCCTAATGACAGTGAAAACTCAGTCTTCTTTCATGTTTATAAAGTTTGAAAATGGAAGAAAAGAAAACTCCATGAGTATTTTTCATAAATTTGTCACTCTGGTCTGATAAAGTGTAAAATGATACTTGAGAAAACCTCTTAGCCATGTTAGACTAAGATGTTCCTTTTTCGTAAATTTTTTACTTAGGTCCAAAAAAGTGTAAGATGATACTTGAGAAAACCTCTTAGCCATGTTCGACTAAGGTGTTCCTTTTTCATAAATAATCTGTCTTAGTCTGGAGAAGGGTTAAAATTATATTGAGTAGATGAATTTTTATTTCCTTTTATGTGCTTGAAAAGACAAGTGCTCGACAATATTTTCACATTAACGGAGTCTGAAAAGAGCTAAAAGAAGACTCCAGGGTTTCAATTTTTTTGTAATTTTTAATGAGTTCGAAAAAATAATAAAAAAATACTCATATGATTGAATTTCAATTTAATTTACCAGTAGGAAAAGACAGAAAGAACTCGGCATTTTCATGTGTTTTATGAGAATGAAAAATAACCAAAGAAGCTCGGGATTTTCATGATTTTAATGAGTCATGAAAATAATAACCAAAATGGACTTGAGATAGGTTTCATTTTTATGCAATCTTGAAAATAGAGAAAAACTATGCTTGAGAATGGTTTCATTTTTACACAAGCTTGAAACATAGGAAAACTATGCTTGAGAATGGTTTCATTTTTAAACAAGCTTAAAACATAGGAAAATTACGCTTAAGAATGGCTTCATTTTTACAAAAGCTTGAAAAATATGAAAATTGTGCTTGAGATAATTTTCAATTCCCCCAAGTGTAAACTGCATGAGCCATGCCCCCCAAGCTTCATTTCATTCACCTAAGCAGACTACTGGTTACTAATAGCTGGATGGAATGAAGATTCATCATAGGGGAGGATTTGTTTCATTTTTTAACGATCTTGACACATGAAAAGAACTATGCTCATAAGAGTTTGTTTCATTTTTTAACGAGTTTGACACAGTAAAAGGAACTATCCTCATAAGGACCTAATTTATTTTTTAATTAGGTTGACACAGTAAAATAACTATCCTCATAGGCATGCAACTAGACCAGTGAGTGTGTGCTGGAAAAGACGGAGTCTAACAGAATCATCATTCAAGGAGTTAGATGAACACCACAAATGATAAGTCATAACATACGTAGACAGGTCTTCTCTATGGTTTCCATTGAATTTAGGAATTTCAGAGGGTAATTTAAGTGGAATCACCATCCACCAAGGATAATAGCTGATGGGATCATTGGTAAGCCAATTTAAATAAGGTAATTCTAATGTTGCGACAAAGGGAAAATATCGATTCAGGTCGAGTGGAGCATAACCAGGATATGATGGAATTACTTTGGAAACATGACTTTGTATACCAACATAAGGAATTTGTTGTTGCTAACCCATATAGGGGTTATTTTGATGACCAAAAGCTTGAGGGATCTTTTGACAAAGACCTAGATAATATTGTTGTTGTTGGAATTGTTGCTGTGGCATTTTAGGCTGTGGATGCCAAGGTGATTTCCTACCAGGATTATTGCCCAAACTAGAATATATTGGACTCGGTTATGAATAGGTAAGACCGGTAGGAGCCTCTGACATCCCATAAAAGGGTAATCCAACTGACGGTTGTAATATTCTAGATACAGGTGGTTGTTGAAAACCAACTGAAGGAGGCGGATCCTAAAGGCCCAAGAATTGAGGATAATGGGTTGAAGGACCCACCTAAGACAGTTGAGGTATAGCCAAGTGAGCCTGTAAATGGGGTAATGAAGTATTAAAATGTGGGGTAGATGTAGGTGCAACAGGTTGAACCAATTGGTATGAATGCACAACTGTTTGTGGTTGAATAGGTAGGATAGGGTGCCACTAACAAGAAATCATTCTAACATTTCAGTGACCATAAAACGAAAAAGTATTGTCAAAATGGGTGACCATAGGTTGCCCCCTGAGTATGAGGAGTATAAAAATATAGATTATACTGATCTCTAAATGGTGGGAGTCCAGTTGAGATTGAACATGATGGAAGGTACCTAGATGGACTAGCTTGATGCTAAACTAAAGATGTGTATAAAGGATCAATTCGTTTAGTACTCACTAGAGATATACCAAATAAGATACCAAAAGATGACATGGGTGAATTCCATCTATTTGAGGAGGCACTAGAGTAGGTTCCAAATAATGAGTGGTAACCCGGTGGGATGGACCGAGCACCATAAATATGTGACTTGGGTAACATGGTAAACATCGACAAAGTAGCAATAGTAGATGATGTCACGACTATAAAAAATGGTACATCCAGAGATGTTGACTCAGCCATGGTAAAATGATCTATTGAATACCCTATAGGATCTACGAGAACTTGGATTGAAACAGGAACAACTGAAGCAGTGTATATTAATCTAGGACAAGACTCATAAATATAAAGCCCCGACCCAAAATGAGTTGGAGTTGAGGTTATTTATTCTTGAGGTTATTCCTCAATCAGAATCAAACCAAGTGGAAGAATTTTGTCGTCAAGCCTAAGATATATTTCAGATGGTTGATTATGCTATACAAGGGAAGACTCAATGGTTACAGATGACTGAGGAGTGACCAATACAAGAACAATTTCTTGTCATTCAACTTCAACATCTAGATGTTCTGGTAAAATAATGATGGGATCCAGATCAACTTCTAGTTAAAAAACATTAGGTTTTGGATGTATATTCATATTGATTTGAACTTAAGTTTCCATAGGTTGCGATGAGGACTCTTTTTCGATGACAGTAGATAAACCAGAATTTTTAGAAATAAATTGAGACAACTATGGCATATGTGATGAAGATGATGCACCAGAGGTACTGATTGTACTGGATTCGATAGAATAGGGTCACCTTCGTCGACCAGAAATGGCTTCCAATGGTAAAGGAGGTTTAAGCGTTATTCTATGCAAACGACGGGGAAAAGGTTGATCTTCTTCTACGATGACTGATTGATTTTATTACAAAAACAAACAAAGAAATAAAAGAGCGATACTAGGAAAAAGGATTACCAAGTAATTGTGAACGGTAGAATACCTCCTGGAAAGCCAAGATGTATAGGTAGGAAATCTCCCTAAATGTTGTGTTCGGTGTATCACAAGTTACAAGGCGACCGACTTGGTTAGCTATGGATGGTAAGCAACCTAAATTTTTCCTCCCAAATATACTGAAAGCTACATGGAGGCCCATGTCCATAATAGCGTTGTCTAATGCAAGACCGCATAGTGAGAGAACCGTAATATAATTTTCGTACTAGAACACCGCCCTACTTACCTGAAGGTACGTGGACGAGCTCTGATATACTTACCTACATAGAGTGGGATTTCAACTTAGAATGTGTCGCCGACAATTTAGCGATAGTTGTTATGCTTAAGGATGCTCGAACATGTCTCTAGCCTAGAAATTCTAAGTGTTATCATTAATGTTAGAATGCTTTCTTTGGTTGATTGAGGTGAATTTTATGTTGATCTTGCTTAACAATTTATCTTTCAGGTTCACCGTGAGATGTAATGGGAAATTCCTAAAATGAAAAATTAATGAGAAGAAATATTTTCAATTCAGTTTTTCAATGAAAACCTTAGATACTAGAGGGATAGAGCAATCATATTTTTGAGAATAGATCGAAGAACACAAAATTAATGCAGATTTCCCTAACCTGCTCCTATGCAATGCTCACAATCTCTAAATTCATATGCATGTTTTTCTTTTCAGTTTCCTTTAATGTGAATGATTAAAAAGAAGTTAAATGCACAAATCAATCAAAAAATGTTTTATTTTTTGAGAAATGAGGACTGAAACAACAATTCTCTCTTAGGAAATGAAGACTGAAACGAGAAATTTCATTTTGAAAATAGAGAATTGATCTAATAAAAAATTTACTAGGATCTAATTTTATAATTCTAAAGAAAATAGCTAATGAAAAATTGAACAAAAAACTATCCAAAGGAGGAAGAAATGGAAATTTTTATTGGTATCTAAGGTCAAAAAAACATTTGAGAATATAACAAGAAATAGGCTGAAACTGAATGAAAAAGACAAATTATGATAGAATTTGGCTGGCTAAGGGGAAACACACCCCTTAAGGGCGAACAATGCATTGCAGAGCACCTCTGAATGGGAGAAAATGACATGTAGAGCATTGTACCGTTACCAAAAATGTGTTGGGCGTAGTGAAGCTTGAAGATCAAGTAGGATAAACACGCCTCTAAGACAAAAAGTACATTAAAATGACTGAATAGATGAAGTAAATTCTACTGGTGATGGTTAAAAAGGACAAAAACACCAGGAATTATGTATTTCCCCAACAGAGTCGCCAATTTGTTATGAGGAGTTCTAATCTATGGACAAAATAGTCTTCCCTGAGTGTGGTGTTCCTTCACTCAAAACAACAGAGGAAAGGTAAATGATTTTATCTCTATAATAAATAGATAAGAAAAATATGAAGAGACTTACTTGTGATCCTTCACTTTCACTCTCCTTCTTTCGTCGCTTTTGTCTCTTTCAATCCAACTGAACTCACCAGATCAAAATGTGTAATTAAAACTAGAAGAAAGCACACAACGATACAAATATACACTATCTGTTTATCATAACCAGATTGAACTGACTAAATCTAAGAATATACACAAATATTGAGAATTAATTCACAAGATACAAATGCATATATGGGAGAAAGAACAAAAATATTTATTGCAGTCTTAGGAGGGACAGAATACAACAAGTCAATTAGTTCGCTGTCAACCTCCTCCAACTTCATCCCGTCCTCATCACACCATGAATCAGTCCAAAAAAATCACATTACTTCAGCTCTCTAAGAATTGATAATCCAACAACATAACACTACATAAATTTCTTCCTCCCTTGCACTTATATGAGTGCTCAATTTATGGGGAAATTGTAGGTAGTTTTTGAATAAATGATATTGAATGGCTTTTTAATAATAGATGAGACATGTTTCCAGGTTTAATGGTGATGGATGAACACATGTATTCTATGTATGAAACCTATGATCTCTTCTAGAAGGCATTGGACATGTAGAGAGTGCTAGAACAATGATGATTTCGCACCCAAGAGACCAACACACCCTTAAGTGTCGGGAAGTGCTTTCCAGAGCACCCTTGCATGGGGGCAACTACTTTGCAACACACTTAGGCCCATTCAAAGGATCTTTTATGATTCAATGGGTCATTTTAACTATAATTCAAACATTGAAACTCTCATGAATTAAAGCCATTGGTGGAATGACTTCTCTAGGGAATTTGGAAACTCAATTAGGGGATGATAAACCCTGTTTCTATTAAATTAGGGGATGATAGAACATGTTCATAATGGTCTTAGGGATGATTCCCAAATTGACCTATAACAAAGGTGACGTAGGATCAAATATCACAAGGTGGTTGTGCCCTATGCTAAGGAGACGAGACATACTAACAACTCCAGTGAGCTTAGGGATGGGGTGGTCAAGCTAAAAAATCTATTCAGCTTAGGGTTGGGGTGGTCGAGGCTGAGTGTGATCCCCAAGTGACTTTGATGGATTAGAATCCCTTGCACTCCTCGATTTAATTTGTTGTATTAGATTCACCTGCACTCCCCGAGTGACTTTGACAGATTAGATGTCCCTCGGTCACGTTGGGGTGGTGGATTAGTTGCCTCTGCACTCCCCGAGTGACTTTGATGGATTAGATGTCCCTGGGTCAAGTTGGAGTGGTCGAGGCTGATTGAGATCCTCAAGTGAATTTGATGGATTAGATGCCCCTTGGTCGCAACTCCTTAAGCCAATGGTCAAGCCTGAATGATTACAGATAACTTGACAAACAAAAAAGAAATAATAATAATAATCAATCAAAAATAATAATTCTTAATTATTTATTAATAATAAATAATTAATAAGTTATTAATAATTTATTATTAATTAAGAATAATTAATAATAAAATGTGGAAAACAATCATGTTCACTAATGTAAATCATGTTCAACCATCTCAAACCTGGTTAAGTGTCAAAAACCATGGTGAAAGATGGTCAACCATCATTAATCATGGTTAAGCATCATTAAGCACAACTGACCTTGATCAACTATAGTCATCTGTCAATAACCATCATCAACCATGATCAACCATTGTGAACCATTCTCAATCATGCTCAACCTTTTTCAACCTCTAGTTAATATCAGTTCAGTTTATAGTAATAATTGGTTGGGTTTGTGATTTCAATCCTTTCTTTTTATTAATATAAATATTAAATTTATACATTAACACCTATGCACTTATTTCAACCACATTATTAATGTGGTTGTGCATGTGATTTCCTATCCATGTATATGAACAACGTTTGTTTAAATAATTGTGATTATATTAGTATATATCAAATTATATTATTTCATAAATATAAAATAAATTAGCCCCTTCTTTCAGCACTGCGGGGACTCTAGTGATTGCTTGGCATTGACCATCTATTAATTTGGGTTGAACAACCAATGCATCAAATGCTTTAACTAATATTTTAGCAAAAAATTATATCAAAAACTTTTTTATCCAAATTTCATGTTCTTCCATCATTTTCCTTTTGATACATTTCTTATTAGTCCCTATTTTCGACACAACAGGGACTCTAGCGATCACTTGGAATTGACCAAATATTAATTTGAGTGGACCAACCAATGCATCAAATGTTTTAACTAATGTTTTAGCAAAAACAATCTATCAAAATTTTTTTTATCCAAAGTTTATTTTTTGAAGTCTTATTGCCGCCAAAGATGCATAATTTTCAATATCTTCAATAAAACTTAGAAAATAAGTTCTCAATTTCATTGAAACTTGATTTAATACTGATTAGGAGCTAGAATTAGTCTCACAACATTCCATGTTTGTGTTGTCAAAGTGCTTCATTAAATTTCATAATACTTATAAGTTTCTCAAATTCCAAAGTGCACAAGATTTTTATTTTTTGTAATACATTTAAATTTCTCAAATTCAATCCACAAATTTTGGCATGTACACCTGCCACCACTTTTTTGTATCTATAGCTCACAGCGTTTTTGTATACTTACAACAACAACCCTAAAATTTCCAGCATTGTGAGTATTGTCGATCACCATTTCTTGGTAAGTAATGTCCCTGAACTGGTTGGAGAACATTTTGCAAATGATTGTTCTCATAATAATATTTTCTCACTCGTGGAGTACAAATGTAATGGACTAAAGCTTAGGTGTAAACTAAATTTGGATTATATTTATCCTATTCAAAGCTAACAACACTCCCAATAATCTAACTAATAATTTATAATGCTTAATACTCTTTCCAATAATCTAAATAACCATATCTAAATGCTTCCTCCAGGTACGGTTATTGGAGGATCTACGTCTCTATATATTTATCCAACCACTTAGAAACATATTTCGAGGTAGAGAAATCTCGACTTGGCTCATAGGGTTGCTGTTGAATGAATGATGCCAAAATTTTCCTCATCGCCTTCGCGCCATTATATATCATAGAACCATCCCTCAAATCGAAATGAAATGTATTTCCTGAATATCCATGGTGGAGAAAGCATGTGAGCAATTCCATTATTGACAAACTTGGTGAGGAAGATAAAAAATTAACTGCCCAAACATGATTCACAACAACAAAACTTGCCTCACAGTCCAAATTCACGTTATAATGATGTTGTAATACTATGTTGGTCTCTTTCAAAGTAAAATATTGATGTTGTTGCTATGTACGTGGCTTCCACTTGTCGCTAGTACCTAAATATCAAGCTAAATTTCTTGCTGCTTCCACCTCTAATCTTGTTGCTAGCATCTAAAATTGAATCAAAATTTGTCGATTTATCTGAATTTGGATCATTCAAATTATTTCCAGTAAAAGATTGAAATTTGAAAGTTATAGCTTTTCAAGAGTGATTACAAGATGGGTTAATTTCAATTTCCTGCAAGTTGAAAAGTAGTTTTGATTGCAACATTACCAATATTTTTATTTATTTTAGATGAAATATCACTATTCACTCTATATTCTATTACTCAAATAGAGTTACATATATACATGAGGTATTGTCTCAAGATAGGGAAGCTATCTTAGACGCACAATAAGTTGGTTGAGAGAGTATCTCAACCTCACACCAAACTAGGAACTTAGGTTTAGCTAACTCCTATGGAATAGGAATAGACTCTATACACAGAAAGTCACAACTAAAGAAAAGTAGGAATTACACATTCCAACATACCCCCTTAATGACTACTTGTCTCAATGTCCATATGCAAAATCTACATCTGGTCCTTTTTTATAATTACACTGGTTCTATTTGGTAATTACACTTTGTATCTTATTCATGCTATTATTGATATCCATATAAAGGAGCAACCATGAAACGGAATGCATGGGTGTTAACCATTGCAACCGCTAGTCTAATAGGAAGTCCTTTACATACATGGTTCATCCAACCTCTCGATGAACTCCCCCTAGATATAAAACTTCACCTCATGGAGTCTAAAACCAATATGGCTATGGCCCACCCAAGTGTATCCATCCCGCATGACACACTCTTATAGGGTGTTAAAACTCTCTAACAGAGGGAACACATAACAAAACGTTTGCATGCCTCTCTGGGTCTTACAGCACGTACAAATAAATGACATGTAGATTTTCTCTAATTACATATTGTGTCTCATAATCTACCATGGTCATGAGTCTATTCAACAAAATAACAGAAACTCGATTGTCCATTCATCCTCCAATCTCTAATGCTATCATCTTCAATGTCACGTCTTCATTACATCTAGTGGTTAATCATTCCTGCAAATAAATTTGTCTCTTGTTGGAATGGCCAATTCCAGCATAGACTAACACATGTGACAATAGTTGGCTAGACTGATTGTCAAACATTCAATCCTTTCAACCAAAACTATAACTTGACTTTTACCATACATTATAACCAAGATGCCCCATCATAGAAATAAGGGGCATTGGAGCTTCAATGACCACCAGAGTTAGGCACACGAACTTTGTTCAACACATCCAATATTGCAGTCACTCGCCAACCTTGGAGCAATTTTCTTCCATCAATGAAAGTCTTACATACTCTCCATTTCGTCCCTCTTGTTTAGCACAGCGCCGACCTCGGCCCGGCTTTGGCCTCGTAGGCTCCTCTCAGTGGAGATATTGCCTCTTGACACCGTTCCTCCTGCAGATGCACATTCAGTTAAGGTTGTGACTTGGAAGCACTAGATCAGTAGTAGTAGGCAGTGTAGATCACTCCTCTAGGTAGGATGGTAGGCAACGTAGATTGCTCCTCTAGGTAGGCAGAAAAGTAGTGTAGATTACTCCTCTGGGTAGCAGTAGGCAGCGTAGATCACTCCTCCAGGTATGCAGGCAGGCAACATAGTATCTCCTCTAAGTAGGTAAGTAGGAAGCAATCCCCCTCACACACCAGCAATGGTGGCAGCGCAGATAGGTAGGCAGGCAACACAATGCTCCTCCTCACACAACATCAACGATGGAAGCGTTGATAGGTAGGCAGACAGTGCAAGGCTCCACCTCACACAACAACAATTTCGACTTTGCGGTCTCTACAAACAGAGAAATCCTTCTCTGCAACTCCTCCTCGGATCCAGAAATGTTGATGCAATACACATGCCACTCAACCAAACTCCAAGTAAATTCAGAAAGCTAAAGTTGTTTTTTGACCATTGTTTGAATGCATGTCCCCATTATTAGCTGCAATCCATACTTTTGTTGCGCATCTGCAGAACCAAACATTTGTAATGCCAAACGGTGCTTGAATGAGCATAGTAATCCTTAAACACCAAAATATCCTTGAGCAACATAGCAATCGCTTCCAAGACTTCTGTTGACATTTGACCTCTCCGAGTGGCCTTATTCAAATAGTAGCAATTAGGAATCAGTCTCAGAAAACTCACACCAGATTGGAATTGTTCCTCTATTGGCACTCACCAACAGATCTACTGGCACCAATCAGTATACATTCAACTTGGTCACCCTTATGCCTGCCCAACAGAAATAGCTACACACTAAGTGCCAAAACATGTGCAGCTCAAATTTTTGGATCTACCATTGACAGAATCACTCAAAGCATCAAATAGACCTGTCAGAGGAAGTCTCCAATGCGTAGGTTCCAACAGGTACACCGCTACTATGCTGATGCAAGATCTCTTGGGGAGAAATTTTTTCTCACACATACCACCGTGAGCACTTCTCAAAGGCAAGCTCACAAAATTCCATAACAATTCAGTGTCTCCACAACAAACAGATTAGTTCATGGCTTCGTATAACTCCAACTCTTGCCTTAAATTATAATCGCGGTCTGTTGGTTGGATCACCAAAAAATCATCCTTCATAGCACTCATAGCACTCAACCTTCACAGTTGGCCTCCTCAACCAGCAAATCGAGATCAATCAAATAGCAGCAACACCAGGGTCGAATGCAAAAAACCCAATCAAACAGTGTCTTAAAATTGAATAATGCACACTCTTCCTTAATATGCAATTTAAACGCATCAGTGGGCTCCCCTTATGCCAAACTCACGACACCTAGCTTCGTTGAGAGCAAATCACAGAACCTACCTTCGCTGACAGCAAATCACAGGCTGCTTTTGAGTTATCGACCCTTATCAGTGGCCTTGTATGCCCCCTCTCACCATACAACAATAGAATATACAACAACACTCTATACTGTATCCGACTCCATGCTCACAACAATTTTGTGCCCCACAAACAAGGTTAATAGCGTCGGCCATCTCATGACCTCTGAGCAGCAATTTCGCCTCAATCAACCCACGACTATCAAAATGTCCAAACGAGCTATGAATTCCATGAGGAATCCATTATTGAATGTGTTATCTCCCTGTAATTTGCTATATTGATTGAGATACAAAGGTACAGGGTAACATCAAACCAAGCTTTAGAATCCTAGGACCTAGCCTTCCTGGATTTGGAGAGGGATCTCTCTAGTAGCTGCAAAGATGCTAACTTTTTTGCTGATTAGGGTTGATTTTATGCTAGATGTTAAGTGCAAGGTATTTTGATTGTTTTTGGTTGGGTATGATGCTCAGATGGATTTAGATAGAAAACAAGGAAGATTGTTAAGTCATTGGGCAATGGAGTCAAACAAGGTCATGAATGAGTTCATCAATGGTTTCAAGAGCATTTTCAGTGCAATTTAACTTGGTTGGTGGATCTTTTAGGTTATGAAGGATCATGAGATGGACATTAAACTTGAGACAACAAGCTAATAAAGGGCAGAAACAAAATCCTTTATATACTTGTAAACTGAGCGAGTTAGAAGATTTATAAGCATAGCAAGAGAGTCAAAGGGTTGAGAAACACCTAATCCATTTGATTTCAGACTGAAAGAAAATAATCAACCACAACAACATTCAGATAAAACATACAAAGGAAAAAACTTAGTTAATCTTTCATGTGTTTCATCATCAAGAGCAGGAAAAACATTTAAGTTGCACAAGTAACTATAACCATAGAAGAAGAGAGAAACCCTAGCATCCACAGTGACAGCTATGAAAGTTCCTTGAGACAATTTTAGCTAAGTAAAGGCAAAGAGCATGATTAAGACAAACTTCTTTGACAAACTATGGGAAAATCTGCTTCAAAAGATGATTTCAAGAACAGAGTACTTCAGAGGTAACAATATGCAGGGCTACCCATAAAACATAATTGATACTAGCTGATATAAATCATTCAAGAAAATAGACAAGCCAAAAACTTATTAGAGAGCAAGAGATGAATTCTCTAACATATCTTAAGCAGAGGAAAACATTTAGGCAGTGAAGGAAACAAACAGATCTAAGGTGCCATCAACAAGCATATCTTATTCTAAATTTTTTGTCCTACTGCAGCATAGGTGGATGGAAAACATATGAGAAACTTAGAAAACATTAACAAGAGAAAAATTTACCGTCAACCAGGCCTATGGATCCTGCAAATAGTCCTTCTCCATCAACAAGTGAATCAGATCATGCATAAGCTCCAAGATATCAATTTCTCATCAAAGGCTTCAAGGGACTATGTATTACTTTAGCATAAGTAATCAACATCCAAAAAAATATACCAGAGCCTCATGCTCTATTTATGGATAAAATGAGGAGGTGGAAACTCTAAGAAGCTTCCAGAAACCCTAATTCAACCATAAATGTCATAAATGTGTTTAATGACCATGCAAGGCCCAAGACACATAAGAGATAAGAAAATAAATGAAATACACCAAAACATAACTCCCCAATCAAATCAGGAGTGTTTTTTCCAAGAAAATATTAAAAAACCAATTTTCCATTAATTAGTGTCTTTTGTTGACTTTTTGGCAAAACGTTATCTCTGTGCGTAGCTCCATATCAGCAAAAAATGGGGTCTGTTGCAGTTGAGTTTTGGACCCCTTCCCGATATCAGATTTGGGCCCGTGACAGCTCGTTGGAAATATTGAAGAGTCTACTTTCCAGAAATACTTGAATTGTGCTGAGTGGATGCCAATTACCTACTCAAAAGTCAAATCTCCATGACTTCTCAACGCGCAGCACCAGGCCTGAAAAGGAGGCAGAAAGGTCATTTTTGAGGTGTTTTTTGACCTTTTGAGGGGGAAACAATGCTCCAAATGATCTGAAATTTTTTGGGAGGACTGTTGGAGACATAAAAAACCAAAAAATATAAAATTTAGCAGCTGAGGAGGTACCAAACAAAGAGCGTAGTGCCTAGGGTGTTGCGCTCCTAGGGGCCAAAATTTGGAAGAAAACAAAAGGTTTCCGGATTTTCTTCAAAATTGGTGAGTAGACCCCCCAAGGGGTTTAAGATACCTACTAAGAAGAATCGGTCAAGATCCCGAGGCTGTCATGAACTTTGGGCCTTTTTAGCTCTTCTAGCTCTCGGAGGGCTTGCCTCAATTTAGCATTGGAAATCTTGCTCTTCCTTGCATAGTGTTTGACCATTTTCTTCTGCAAGGCAAGGCCCCTCTTCACCTCTTTGAAATTTTTGTGCTCTTGTTTATAATAGTAGATGACCCTTTGTGCCATTTCAAAATCCTTTCCCCATTCTTGAAGCTGGGCATATTTTTCTAGGAGGAGCAATTTTGTATTCATCCCTTGGTCGTCATTATCACTGTCTAGATCAACAAAGAGAGGGCCTTGAGAAGCCTTTTTAATCCTTTTTCTCCTCCTAATTGGTGCCTTTGGCTCAACACTCTTCATTTTTTCTTTGCCTTTGTCCAATGCTTTTGTATTTTGTGAGGAGGTGGCCCTTTTCCTTTTATAGGCAACAAACACACTCCTTTTCCCTCTATGATAAGTGCATGAGAGAGGGGAAATCATGGGAGTCTCAAAGGCAATGTTGTCATCAGTTTGTCCTTCACTCTTCTCTGATTTTTCTATGTCTTTTATGGAGTGATTTTTTTCAAGACAGTCATGACAGCTGTCATGACTGTCATGACTCTTTCTTGGACTTTCTTGGGCACTTAGATAGCTGCCTTCCTCATCTGGTTGTCCTCCTTCTTCACTGTCTTCTTCTTCACTGTTTTCCTCTTCCTCATCATTGTTATCTTCATCTTCATCATCATGTTCATTGTTTTCATCTTTGTGGATTCCATCACTCGTGTTATCTTTGTTTTCTCCTTCATCATCTTTGCTGCACTTGGCCATTGCTGCTTTCTTCCTGGCCACTTTCCTCTTCCTCATTTTATTCTTCCTCTATATCATCTTCCTTTTCAATTCTTTCCTCATGCTCGTGGCTGCTTACTTCATCATTTTCTTCATTTTCATCTTCTTCTTCTTCATCATCAACTTATTCTTCTTCATCAACTTCTTCTTCTTCATAAATTTCTTCTTCACTATCCTCTCCTTGTTCATCATTATCTGTCTCATCTTCTTCCTCACTGTTGCCTCCTATTTTCCCGTCACTAGGGCTACTGTCAGCCCCTTCACTTGGTAATTTAGGGGAGGAAGTAATAGGTGAAATTCTTTGTGGAGAAGGAACATAGGGAGATGATGGTTGTGTTGAGGTAGATGGTTGTGAAGTGGAAGATAAGCTCTACTGGATGAAGGCCTGGGGGTTTGCAAACACATCATGTGAGATGAAGGCCTCCCAGGATATACCTTGTTTCTCTAGCTGATATAGGAGAATCATCTTGATTAGGGAGTGATGAAAGAGGATAGGCATTTGGTGGTCATAGCTTTTCCTCTTGACAGCAGAGGCCATTTTATCAATACTCTGGAAAAGGTAATAAGGTAGGTTCATCATCTTGACTTTGGTAAAATGCATCAGCAATCTGATATGATATGAATAGAGTCGGGAATACCTTCCCTCACATGTGAAAAAACTGATAATATGCCTCATTAATGATGCATACCTCTCTAGAAAATAAGAAAAAGGAAAAATAGCCTTCAGTTTTGTTGATAGGTGGGTTTCAAATAAGGCCCATAATAACCCAAATCCAATTTCTTTTTTTTGAACCAAAGATCACCAACATCTGGTATACCGGTTGCCTTGGAAATGATTTCAGATGAAAGATCAAATGGGACCCCTGCTAGATTAAGTTGGTGGTTTTGTAGGCTACAAGCAAACAACCTGGTTAAGTATGGATGGTATTCGACTTGCTTGATCTTCTCACAAACATGGTAGCATCCTACATCCTGGAAGTATGAAAGGATCATAGGAGAGGAAGTAATTGGAGTGGTGTCTATGGGCTCAAACCTTTTAGATTTTCCTCCATGATGTTTTGGCTTGGTGGGAGTATGAATCTCATCATCACTCGTGTGACTATCTCTCTCTGACATGATGGCTGGTCCAAACAGTAGAAGGAACCTTAAGTTTTCTTTAGCGTATTTGGAGCAAAATAAGTGGTGTAGGTCAAACTTTTGTAGAGAGGAAAGATAAGGTGAAGACAACTTTCAAAGCTTTGGACTTGGTGGTAGAGGTCATGCTCATAGTCACTCAGTCTCCTCTTTGTATAAAAACAAATTCGTCTTTTAAACTGTAGCTCAAATACATGACAATTTATTTTTGCATAGTCTAGGGTTTTGGTGAATTCTAACCATGGATGACCTCTCTGATAAATAATACTTGGGAGAAGGAAAAAGGTTAACCAACCTTGCATCAACTTGCAGAAACCTTGTAGAGGCTGAAAAATTTGATTGTGAACGTCTTTGGAAAAAATTTTGAAGTGCTTACAGCACGTAGTGGCTTTGCGCAGTGCCGGGCCGGTTGGGTTGTCGGGGCATAGTGCTGGGCGGAAAGGCAGTCTCTTGGTGGTTGTTTCTAAGCCTGCGCGCAACGCCAACTTGTGAGCACATAGCGCAGTGTAATATTACACTCCCTGCCTTGCCTCTGTGCGTAGTGCTAGAGGCTAGGGGCGTAGCTCCGTGCTCAGCGCGTAGCGCCTGCTAAAATCCACAGTTTTCCCGAAAAACCAAACTTAATTTCTTCTCAACAGCTTTTTCTCCTCGAAAATGGGAAAATGATGTATGGGGAAGGTTCAAATTTGCTTTCATAATTGATTTGAAAAGTAAAAAAAAAAGACCAAACCCACTTTTGTAAAGTTGGGGTCTCCTACCCAACTTTTTACTTCAAAAACTCTGTTTTTATACTCTTTGGAAAAAACGGTCTTCTTTAACTTGATACCCTTTGTATTTCTTCTCCTAGTGCAGGTGTAGCAGTTCTATTTTGGAATAAATCTTAAGGAGGAGGCTTCTGTCCTTGAAATATCTGAGATGGTTCTTTAATTGCCATCAATATTTTGTTAATCCACCAAAACAAACTGTGATACTCTTTTACCTACAGGCCTGTTGTTTTTGTCTTGTTTGGGTCTGCCTCTTGGTGATAATTATACCCTATTACCTGGCCTTCTCTTATTGTTGGTGGTCACCTTGGTTACTCTTTAAAAAATGTGAACAAGGGCATCTGTCCCTTGCAGTGTTTATGCTCTAAGCCAAGGAGGCCCCTTTAAGTGCAACCTCTTTATGCAGGAAGGCATAACTTGTTGGGCACCAAATCCATCGTATGACTCAGTGAAACCTTTAGTGACCTAATGGGGACATTTGGACTTGGATTTTGGATAGGGATTTTAGACTTAGGGATCACTAAGTATAAGATAGGACCTGTGATAAACTTAGTGTGTTTTGAAGACCTAGGATCTATCATTTTTTATTATCTAGAGGATCTGTAGAGACAATCAGTGTCTGAAAATATTATGGAAGAGTCATCGGGATTATTTTATTGGTAGGTTTGAACAGTAGTAGGGAATCTTGTAAATAAACAAAACAAAGGATTTGGGCCAAAAGGCAAGACATGGTGAAAAATGGGTGACAATTGGGCAGGGAAAATTTTAGGGGCGAATTTTAGCCCAAAGGCGAAATTTAAGGGGTTTTAGATTTTATTGGGGCGAATTTTTTATATAAAACCTTTTTGTATAGTTTTGTATAATTAGTCCCAAAATTATTTTAAAAATAAATAATTATTATGCTTTAGCCCAAAAATATAAGGGCGCATAAAACATAAAACGCTGGATTCACCTCCGCATTTAGTGGTCTGGACAGTTTTGGTTTATATTCGCCCCGATTTACTAGGCTCGATGGTTTTGGAACTGCATTCGCCGCAGTATCCAGTATGGCTGTAGGGTTGGAGTCGACAATGGAGTCGGTCTGGAAAAGAGGTGTCTACTCATATCAATCCAGCAACCCTTCAGCCACATATGGATCTGCCATCGAAATGGGTGAATCGGTCTGCTGGGGCTGCGTTATTTTGGAGGTGCTTGGTCATATGGCTGGAGTTTTCCAAACCCAACATGGAATCACTTTCTGCTGGATGAGTAGGCTGGATATAACCATTTCTTGGCCCCAAGCACATGCTTTTGCCATACAAAGTTGTTTGTTTTTTTTTTTTTTTTTTTTAACACCAACAAGGATAGCTATACTTAAATATACAAGGATTTACAAAATCACTCCAGCTGTACCTGTAGGCAATACATAGTCATCAGTCCCAAAATTTGATCTAAGACTATTTGCCTTTGTATCTATGTGTATAAAGGCAGTGCGTCTATGCCATTAGCTGGCAATTTAACCAACAATTATGATTGTAAACTAACTTACAGATAACTCTGGGTAGTTATTAAGACAAAGCTTAGCTACTTTAATAAAAAATGACTAAACCAACATATCAATGCAACTCATGAAAATAGCACTTGTACAAAAGACCAACTATAACTGATCTGGACTTTTGCTGGAGGAAGATAACCCAAAGGGACAAGTATACATGCCATATCGATGTGGAATTCCTAGGGAAGCACTGGTCAATGCTCCCTCTTAAATATATGAAGTTTGAACTGACATGGATTGCACAATAAACACATACCTCTGGTACTTCTGACACAACTCCCAATATTCCTAGAAAGACTCTGCCACAGAAAACTCATGGTGCTTTTGTTCTACAATTTATAAGACATTATTAAACCCATTGCGGGTGGAACTTCCCCTCCACGAGGGAATGTCTACATGAATGCACTGAAAATGAACCCATAATTATTTGAAATGCCTAAATTCCCTTGTCCTTTAATATGTTTTATAAGTACCACTTTGAATGCATCAGTTGTAATTAGTCAGAGTCAGCTACATTAATGCCACAATTCCTATTGCTAGAGAGAACCTAACAACTCCCAAGCTTGACTCCAACATTCACCAAAGTCGAATTGAAGGATTGCCTTCGATGCCTCTCATAACGCCATTCCAAATTCATCATATCAACAGTGTTTTTCAAATATAGGACATCTGTGTAAAACCTAAGTTGCTACTACAAACACAATGTGTCTGATTCCCCAGAGCACCAAAAAACAAGTTGTAAAGTTCTGGCACTGCATCTAAGCAAAAATTAATATTGTACATTGTACTCGAACAAGCTTGACAAATTAAGCCTCCTCAAACTTAGGTTTCAAACAAGTGTCACAAACAATCTCTGAGTAGCAACTGAGGCACAATGAATATCACAGCAACTCAGGATTATTGTGTAGTGTTAGAAGGGATTACAAGTGTTGGCCAAGTGGATTTTTCCACCAGTCTTTAAGTTTTTTCATACAAATGGATCGGTAGTTAAAATTTTCCCTGCAGGTGACTGATTAGTTAATAGTATGATGTTTTGGACTCTTGAGTCTAGAGGCCATTTAGAAGCTTAATTGTTTATGTATTTTCACTCAGAAGTTCAACTATATGTGATCCCAAAACTTATGTCATGATTCCATTATAATATATTCACCTTTTACCATGCACAAGCAAACTTTGAACATTTAGTGTCTAATGGTTTGGATTTACATTGTTACATGGATCTATATTTTTAATTCAAATTTGAGCATTTTAGGTATTATTTTGTGGTCCAGTTCTTCAATCCAGTTTTTTCCCAGTTCTGGCCCATTTTGTGATTTTGGGAATCCAGTTCTAGTTCTGACTACTATGTTCAGTGCTCAAATGTACATATCAAGGAAAATAATTCTAGCAGATAGAAGCAATGTCAATCACTTATCACGAATCTGCAATATATCTTCCCATTTATAAATAGTTGGCACCACCACACCGTGAAACAACAGATTTAGTCAAGTGACACATATAGGTAACTGAATTCATTAGAATGGATCATACTGACCTTTCATTTTTCATGGAACAAAGATTTGTCATGGACAATGGATCTTAACATTGTTTCTCGCTCAATTGAATTATCCAACTTGGCACCTTCATTTCAAATCCACCCGATGCTTGTAATATGCAAAATATCCATTATTAAACTACCAAACATACTCTACTACATAGGACCACTCGATGCATGTCTGTCTTCCAAACAGAATTCTGAATATATAATTTTATGGTTAGTTAAAAACTTTGATGGATCTGTTGTGGGAAGCATGACAACCTATAAAAATGTATACGAATATTTGCCACCCAAAAGGTCATAAGACTTTCTTCACCATTTGACCCCAGTGCACATCATCCTCAGTATTATTCCAGAGCATCCCATTTCTTATAACCATCATATTATCACAATTATAACATATCTTATTCATTCCAAATAATTCCCATTTAACCAAGAACATAGTGAAATATACAACAGTTTGAACTTTGTACCAAGCCCTCTCAATTCTGCTAACAAGAAATTGTGCGAAATATATATATATAATCAGAATAACAGTACTATTTATCTCACCAGAGACCTATAAAATATGAGAATTTAACAACATTCTAGACAAAGGGAGAATAGTGTTCAGCACTCGGTATACTTAAATTTTACAATTGAAGGAACCACGAAGCAGTTAGAAGCATCTAACAGTCTAGCATCTCAGGTGTCTGTCAACTCAAATGCTCTGCTTTCTAGGAATCTGTCCCACCAGTGATCTACCATACCCTTTTGTATCTTTAATAGCTCAACATCTCCTTGTCATAGATAGTTAAAAGAAATCCATACAAAATCATCACTTGCACAAAACACTGGGGGTAGACATGATACTAGGGGACTAATATGGATGATTGAAGTGATCTTGCCCACTGCATCTTTATTCAGAATCACTTTCTGCTGGATGAGTAGGCTGGATATAACCATTTCTTGGCTCCAAGCACATGCTTTTGCCATACAAAGTTGTTTGTTTGTTTGTTTATTTTTTTATTTTTTTTTAACACCAACAAGGACAGCTAAACTTAAATATACAAGGATTTACAAAATCACTCCAGCTGTACCTGTAGGCAATACATAGTCATCAGTCCCAAATTTGATCTAAGACTATTTGCCTTTGTATCTATGTGTATAAAGGCAGTACGTCTATGCCATTAGCTGGCAATTTAACCAACAATTATGATTGTAAACTAACTTACAGACTCACTCTGGGCAGTTAATAACACAAAGCTTAGCTGCTTTAATAAAAAATGACTAAACCAACATATCAATGCAACTCATGAAAATAGCACTTGTACAAAAGACCAACTATAACTGATCTGGACTTTTGCTGGAGGAAGATAACCCAAAGGGACAAGTATACATGCCATATCGATGTGGAACTCCCAGGGAAGCATTGGTCAATGCTCCCTCTTAAATATATGAAGTTCGAACTGACATGGATTGCACAATACACACATACCTCTGGTACTTCTGACACAACTCCCAATATTCCTAGAAATACTCTGCCACAGAAAACTCATGGTGATTTTGTTCTACAATTTATAAGACATTATTAAACCCATTGCGGGTGGAACTTCCACTCCACGAGGGAATGTCTACATGAATGCACTGAAAATGAACCCATAATTATTTGAAATGCCTAAATTCCCTTGTCCTTTAATATGTTTTATAAGTACCACTTTGAATGCATCAGTTGTAATTAGTCACAGTCAGCTACATTAATGCCACAATTCCCATTGCTAGAGAGAACCTGACAACTCCCAAGCTTGACTCCAACATTCACCAAAGTCGAATTGAAGGATTGCCTTTGATGCCTCTCATAACGCCATTCCAAATTCATCATATCAACAGTGTTTTTCAAATACAGGACATCTGTGTAAAACCTAAGTTGCTACTGTAAACACTATGTGTCTGATTCCCCAGAGCACCAAAAAATAAGTTGTAAAGTTCTGGCACTGCATCTAAGAAAAAATTAATATTGACATTGTACTCGAACAAGCATGACAAATTAAGCCTCCTCAAACTTAGGTTTCAAACAAGTGTCACAAACAATCTCTGAGCAGCAACTGAGGCACAGTGACTATCATAGCAACTGAGGATTATTGTGCAGTGTTAGAAGGGATTACAAGTGTTGGCCAAGTGGATTTGTCCACCAGTCTTTAAGTTTTTTCCTACAAATTGATCGGTAGTTAAAATTTTCCCTGCAGGTGACTGATTAGTTAATAGTATGATGTTTTGGACTCTTGAGTCTAGAGGCCATTTAGAAGCTTAATTGTTTATGTATTTTCACTCAGAAGTTCAACTATATGTAATCCCAAAACTTATGTCATGATTCCATTATAATATATTCACCTTTTACCATGCACAAGCAAAATTTGAACATTTAGTGTCTAATGGTTTGGATTTACATTGTTACATGGATCTATTTTTTTAATTCAAATTTGAGTATTTTAGGTATTATTTTGTGGTCCAGTTCTTCAACCCAGTTTTTTCCCAGTTCTGGCCCATTTTGTGATTTTGGGAATCCAGTTCCAGTTCTGACTACTATGTTCAGTGCTCAGATGTACATATCAAGGAAAATAATTCTAGCAGATAGAAGCAATGTCAATCACTTATCACGAATTTGCAATATAGCTTCCCATTTATAAATAGTTGGCACCACCACATGGTGAAACAACAGATTTAGTCAAGTGACACATATAGGTAACTGAATTCATTAGAAGGGAGAATACTGACCTTTCATTTTTCATGGAACAAAGAGTTGTCATGGACAATGGATCTTAACATTGTTTCTCGCTCAATTGAATTATCCAACTTGGCACCTTCATTTCAAATCCACCCGGTGCTTGTAATATGTAAAATATCCATTATTAAACTGCCAAACATACTCTACTACATAGGACCACTCGATGCATGTCTGTCTTCCAAACAGAATTTTGAATATATAATTTTATGGTTAGTTAAAAACTTTGATGGATCTGTTGTGGGAAGCATGACAACCTATAAAAATGTATACGAATATTTGCCACCCAAAAGGTCATAAGACTTTCTTCACCATTTGACCCCAGTGCACATCATCCTCAGTATTATTCCAAAGCATCCCATTTCTTATAACCATCATATTATCAAAATTATAACATATCTTATTCATTCCAAAGAATTCCCATTTAACCAAAAACATAGTGAAATATACAACAATTTGAACTTTGTACCAAGCCCTCTCAATTCTGCTAACAAGAAATTGTGCGACATATATATATACAATCAGAATAACAGTACTATTTATCTCACTAGAGACCTGTAAAATATGAGAATTTAACAACATTCTAGACAAAGGGAGAATAGGGTGCAGCACTCGGTATACTTAAAGTTTACAATTGAAGGAACCATGAAGCAGTTAGAAGCATCTAACAGTCTGGCATCTTAGGTGTCTGTCAACTCAAATGCTCTGCTTTCTAGGAATCTGTCCCACCAGTGATCTACCATACCCTTTTGTATCTTTAATAGCTCAAAATCTCCTTGTCATAGATAGTTAAGAGAAAGCCATACAAAATCATCACTTGCACAAAACACTGGGGGTAGACATGATACTAGGGGACTAATATGGATGATTGAAGTGATCTTGCCCACTGCATCTTTATTCAGAATCACTTTCTGCTGGACGAGTAGGCTGGATATAACCATTTCTTGGCCCCAAGCACATGCTTTTGCCATACAAAGTTGTTTGTTTGTTTTTTTTTTTTTTTTTTTTAACACCAACAAGGACAGCTAAAATTAAATATACAAGGATTTACAAAATCACTCCAGCTGTACCTGTAGGCAATACATAGTCATCAGTCCCAAAATTTGATCTAAGACTATTTGCCTTTGTATCTATGTGTATAAATGCAGTACGTCTATGCCATTAGCTGGCAATTTAACCAACAATTATGATTGTAAACTAACTTACAGACTGACTTTGGGCAGTTATTAAGACAAAGCTTAGCTGCTTTAATAAAAAATGACTAAACCAACATATCAATGCAACTCATCAAAATAGCACTTGTACAAAAGACCAACTATAACTGATCTAGACTTTTGCTGGAGGAAGATAACCCAAAGGGACAAGTATACATGCCATATCGATGTGGAACTCCTAGGGAAGCACTGGTCAATTCTCCCTCTTAAATATATGAAGTTCGAACTGACATGGATTGCACAATACACACATACCTCTGGTACTTCTGACACAACTCCCAATATTCCTAGAAAGACTCTGCCACAGAAAACTCATGGTGCTTTTGTTCTACAATTTATAAGACATTATTAAACCCATTGCAGGTGGAACTTCCACTCCACGAGGGAATGTCTACATGAATGCACTGAAAATGAACCCATAATTATTTGAAATGCCTAAATTCCCTTGTCCTTTAAAATGTTTTATAAGTACCACTTTTAATGCGTCAGTTGTAATTAGTCACAGTTAGCTACATTAATGCCACAATTCCCATTGCTAGAGAGAACCTGACAACTCCCAAGCTTGACTCCAACATTCACCAAAGTTGAATTGAAGGATTGCCTTCGATGCCTCTCATAACGCCATTCCAAATTCATCATATCAACAGTGTTTTTCAAATACAGTACATCTGTGTAAAACCTAAGTTGCTACTGCAAACACAATGTGTCTGATTCCCCAGAGCACCAAAAAACAAGTTGTAAAATTCTGGCACTGCATCTAAGCAAAAATTAATATTGTACATTGTACTCGAACAAGCTTGACAAATTAAGCCTCCTCAAACTTAGGTTTCAAACAAGTGTCACAAACAATCTCTGAGCAGCAACTGAGGCACAGTGACTATCACAGCAACTGAGGATTATTGTGCAGTGTTAGAAGGGATTACAAGTGTTGGCCAAGTGGATTTGTCCACCAGTCTTTAATTTTTTTCCTACAAATGGATTCCAAGTGCTAGGCTACTGGATTTGTCCACCAATATTCAAGTTTCTTCCTCTGAAAGGATTCCTAGTGGTCAACAAATGGATTTGTCCACCAATTTTCAAGTTTCTTCCTACAATAGCCCATTGTCTTCTTCATTTCGTAGAAATCATGGCTCAATCACCAAGGGAAGCTAGAGGAAAGGGAGTAATTACCCCGTTGATGTTGTCCCCCTCCTTCATTTTTCTTCAGAGTCTGTTCGTGCTCCATCTGTTGGACGTGGGGCTGCAACAACATCTTCTAATGCTTAAAATACATTATTTTAGCAAAATTGTGGGCACAGGAGCAAAAGTGTCCATTGTGGAAGCATGTTACAAGACAGCAAGGGCCTAGGGCCAAACTAAAGGGCGAAGGAAATGTTCTTTGGACGTATAATTTTCTCCTTAATCAATTTAAGATCACTTCCTTCCAAGTTATGTGCCATTTTTTGGACACACCTTGTGTACTTGGATCATGTCCAGAAGTGAGTGCATCCAAATGAAAAGAATTGAAAAGAGAGGCCAATGTTGACTTGGTGGCAGCAACATCTAAGAAAACCAACAATGAGGATCCTCTTCCAATCTTGAGGAAATCATCAAATAATTATCCATCTAAGAGTGGCAGTGCATCGAGCAACAAAAAAGAGAGAAGTTGACCAAATGGACAAGATAATTCAGCAAGTGAGGAAGGAGGAGATTGATCTTACCATTGGGTTTTTTTCCTTTATCTCAACTTCATCTCATTTAATGTTGCACAATCACCTTAATTTGTTGAGATACAAGGTACATGCCTCCTAGTTAGAAAAGCTTAGAACCACATTGTTGGTAAAGGCAAAAAAGGAGGTGGATAATATGCTAGAGCCTATTGAATCATCATAGCCCTTATCTGGTGTTAGTACTATTTCTAATGGATGGACATATGTAGCACACCATCCACTCATCAACTTCATGGTAGCTTTCTTGAATGGACCAATCTTCTTGAAGGCAGTGGATGTTCTTGGAAAATACAAGGATGCACAATATATAGGTGAGTTGTTCGTGAAAGTTATTAAAGACGTAGGTGTTGATTCTTGTGTGCAAATTATTACAGAAAATGCATCTATTTACAATGATAAGACATGATTGTGGAACCTAAATATCCACAAATATTTTCGACGCCTTGCATCATGCATTCTTTGAATTTAGCACTTAAATCTATTGCTTTGAATGTGACATGGATAGGAACTCCTATTGAGGATGCATGCCATGTTTGCAATTTTGTACAAAACCATACCAATGCCCTCACAATCTGTTGAAACTCCTAATACTAGCCCAGAATTATTTTCTCGCAACAATTATTTATTCCCAACAATTTATTTTATTAACCAAATAAATTCTGAATTCTTGAAAAATAAATCATTGGTATTTTAACATTCAAAAATTTATATGGAGTGGAAATAAAATCAAAGAGAGATCAATAACACATTACAACAGATAAAGACCCACAACAATTCTGCTTCATTAATTAATCTAGAAAATCAAGGTTTCAACCCACAGGGTATTTACAAAGAAAAATACAATGACTGTAACTTGCAACTCGGTCCCACTAGAATAATTCAGCGAAAGGAAACTTGGCCAATTGGAAACTAACCACTAAAGAAATTTTGCTTAGAGAAAACTCAGTCAAGTTGATTGTTGGTTGAACGGTTAATTGTTGGTTCAATGGACATAAGATCTTGCAGGCACAAATACCAAAGGGAAAAATGGAGCCCATCATGGGGTACTCTTTGTAATTCCTCACCACTGCTACCTTCCATGCTTCCTCAAACTCCTCTCCAACCTCAATATCAGTGCTAGTAGTAGAATGAGAAACAACACTACGCTTAGCAGAACTAGAAGAACACGTTTTCCAAACTGCACGAGAACTACTTCCCTCACGAGTCACCATGTGCCATGCTTGGTCTTGGTGGTTCTCTTCCTTCTACTCCTGGTTCAACTACCATATATTCATTGGAACCAACACCCCAAACTCCACTAGACAACGATTCACCATTTTGTAGTAGTGATTCGCCATTTGTATTGGTGATTCGCCATGATTTTACAAGATAGTATAATCTCGTGAGAGATTCGCCAAAAAATTATATATACATATTATATTATTAATAAAATCGCCTTCCATTTTTCCTATGTATCATAGAGATTCGCCCATTTATTATATATATAAATTTAGGGGGTTCTTAAAATTTTCCCTGCAATTGGGATTAAAATAAATGGCTTGAAACTAGGATGGGTCTTCCACGCGTTGTGGGCTAGTGATGACTAGATAGAAAGATGAAAAATAGGAAAAAATTATCCTGAGGATAATGAAAGCCGTGAAATTTCTAGAACTCACAATGTTCATGAAATTTGTTTCTAGAAATATAGAACCAATACTTAGTCATCTTTAGATATGAAAATTATGGATGACTAACAGAATGAGTGCCACCGGTTGGCTGTTTGCAACAATTAGAAAGGAGACTCAACATTTCACGCTCACAAACAATGCACCAATGCCTCTCAAACCATAGTTTCTCGGGGGTCTTTCTAGCTCAATAGCGCTTGAATTGGCTCCTCCTTCCGCTTCTCCAGGCGATGATGCTGGTCACCGATGAACTAATAATCGCCACTGGGAAACGAATCGATACACACTGGCTCAATACATAATAGTATCCACGATCTGTATAGTCACCCATGAATAAATAATTGATGTCAGGAGCCTTTCCACCAATGCGGAACAACTCCAAACAATCAAGGAACTACCCATGAATGTCTCCACACACTGTGATTGGACATTTCACAGGCTACACATTCCATTCCTCCACCAGAAATGCCCTGGCGTGATCGCATAGACTCTTCACCTCAGCCTGGGTCAAATACTTGCATTCCATCAGCTGCTGTATTTATCTATCCAAATCAACGTACGAAGGCATCTTTGATCCCCCGGCTGATCGAGCACCCACCTATATAGCGTTGAGAGGAGCTCTTCGGTCGGCTACAGGAGTGGTCTCTGTAATCTCAACCATGTGATTTAAAATGGTTAAAAGAATAGCGAATGTTGAGCATGAATTTGTGATCAATCCACAATCAGAACAAATGATGATTGTTGATTACGACAATGACATGACCTTTCTGTCCACAGTCTGCACTCCCAACCACATTCACAAATTTAACAAAAAATAGAAGGCTCTGAGAATCTAACCACACCTAGAATTGGCTACACCATACGACGGAGCATCAAACAGGCGACAGGAATCGACCTCACCAAACTGTTGAGCATTAAACGTATTACCGGAACCAGCTGTGCACCATCAAATTCAAGTCATCCACCCACCCAAGGCACGTCTTCACAAACTCCTCCTCCAGCTCGGGCCCGATCTGGATCATAGGTCTCGAAATTCCTGGAAGCGAATTGGCTTAGAGTAACTGTAAGAAGCGATGACAGTAGAAAAAGTCGGAACCTATGACTCATAATAACTATCTGCTCACATATTCTTATGTGCTCCTTCAATATGGCAGAGTGCTCGGGAGTTGATTCGAGGAGATTATAAAATCCTTTGAACCGAAGTATCTACAGAGAACAAGTGAGTTTGAACAGGATGCACATCAGCAAGAAGTTGGCAGCTCTCCAGTACTTTCCACCCATGCAGTTGTGCTCTCTGCTTTCTTCCGCGGTCCAACTCTCGCCGCATCAAATGATGGGTGCAACTCCAATACACCTTAGTCCAAACGAATGGACAACCAAAAAAACTAAAACAAAACAGATATATTTTTCTTATTTCCCTCAGTTCAGGAGGGGCCGAGGTCCAGGAACTTATGGGCTTCGATACCAAGGTGAAATCTCACTCTTCACATTGTATTCTATTACTCAAATAGAGCTACATATATACATGAGGTATTGTCTCAAGATAGGGAAGCTATCTTAGACACAATAATTTGGTTGAGAGAATATCTCAACATCACACCAAACTAAGAACTTAAGTTCAGCCAACTCCTATAGAATAGGAACAGACTCTATACACAAAAAGTCACAATTAAAGACAAGTATAAATTACACATTCCAACATTTTTAAAAATTATTATTTATTGATAAAAATACAATATTTTGATATTTAAATTATATTTTTAAATATAAAATAAAATGTAATATTTTTTAAAATTTATAGAAAATTTTTACAAATTCCACCTTTTAAAATTTAAATTTTCTAAACTTAAAATGAGATCCCCAACCCAAACTACGTACAGCACATTGTTAAATTTCCATATATAAAGTTATTTCCACCAAGTAACTAGTAATCATTCACTTTAATGAGATATAAACACCCATGTCAATAGATTACTAAGAAATATCAACGACGACACATGTAACTTACAGAGTATCAACAACGACACATGTTACTTTCAGTTTTCTTTTTTACTTTCCTGATTTCTAAGAAATCAAGATCTGATCCAGTAATGAATAACAAAGCACTCGGACTGCTAAATGTCATTGATGTTCTGTGTATTGGCAAGAATAAAGAGTTTATTATCTGTAATTTATAATATTTAATTTCATTAATAAATTATATATATATATATATATATATATATATATATATATATATATATATTTTATTTACAATTTTATAGTTTTTATATGTTAAATTTTAGTTTTATGCTGGTATGAAATGAGTTTATAAACTTAAATAAAAAGTAATATTTTAAAAATCTTTTTAAATTCATTAATTTGAAAAGCTATAATGTAGAATTTTACCAGCTATAGTGTTATTTATTTATTTTTATAAGTATTTTGAAGTTTGATAAAATATTTAACTCATAAATAAAATTTTGGAAATTAACTGAATAGTTTTAATTACTACTTTATTTAGACCTTTATATTTAGTACAGAGTTTCTGAGTTTTAGAACGTGTTTTCGGAATTCCCGAATGTCGAAAATTTTGATAAAAAAGAGATTTTAATAATAATTTTATTAGTTACAGCAAATTGGTTTTATTATTTTTTTGGAATTCCTTATAATTGAATTTTTTCGAAAGGAAAGGTTTTAATAATAATTTTATTAATAATAATAAAATTTATTTTTTTGTTATTAAGTGGTTTTGGGAATTTTTTTACTGCTACAAATTTTGAAAATAAAAATTATTATTACTAGATGTTTTGGGCTTTGATATTTAGTTTGAATAATAAACTTTGAAGCTGGATTCCATTCTTTTTCAATGCAAACATTCAAGAATACGATCGAATAAAAAATATTTTAATAATAGTTTTATTTGATATAGGAAAGTTTATTTATTTTTTTAAATAAAAGGTTTTGTAAATTTGTTTTTAGTTTTAGTGGGGATAAGGATATCTAGTGTTGGCTCAACCATTGGAGAATTAAGGAGTAGATCAGTACTGAAAGAAATGATAGTATCAAAAATACTATTACACCCAAGTTTAAGGACAAGGTCTAGGAGGATAAGGAGCTAGAGGGTAAAAGGAAGCTAAGACAATATACCGAGGTGATCAACCCCACCTTTGATAACCAGATATCAACCCTAGCCTTGATAACTAGAATTATCTCTCTGCAACACTAAGAAAAAAATGAACACCGCTAAGATAAGAACTAACTCTCATAAGCTTAGAAGTGAGATTGGGCAATGGTCTATTCCCAACACTCCATGGAGCTATAGAAAGAACCTGTGATATTTGTCATACTAAGAGATGAATAACACTTCCTTTTAGAATTACCGACTTTTACTTACATCCACTCTCAATTCTCCTTCCAATCTTTTTGATGTATTAAGCCAACCCATCTATAGTGATCTTGGAGCGCTTATTTCCTTTCTCTTTGATCATAGAAACAAGATTTTGAAGAATCACACTTAGATTCTTTTATTTTTCTTTGTCTTTTCGTGAGGTCGGATAGGCATTGGTCTTGGAGAGCTTCTTTCCTTTCTCTTTGATCATACAAACAAGATATTGAAGAATCACACTTACATTCTTTTAGTTTCTTTTTCTTTTCATGAGGTCGGATACGCATTGGTCTTGGAGCTCTTTTTTCCCTTCTCTTTCATCATAGAAACAATATATAGAAGAATCACACTTAGATTATTTTCTTTTTCTTTTTCTTTTGGTGAGGTGCATTGGTCTTAGTGGACGTTAATCATCATCATCATCATTATCATTATTATTTACAAATTTAAGAAAGTTGAATGAATGAAAATTATATATTTTTTATTTTAAGAATGTTAAAAATTTTGAGAAAAAAATAAAATAAAATTGGAATAGTGTTAATAATAATTTTAGTGATATGATATAATTTATTTAGTTTAAATGAGTACTTTTGGTAAAAAAATAAAATAAAATATTTTATTTGTTCATAAAAATTGGAAATTAAATCAATAATATTAATTATTATTTTATTTACAATTTTATTTAATTGAGGGGGCAATCCAGAGTGAGAGGTGTGTAATTCTTTCTGTACTCAAGTTAACACTTATCTATTTTAAAATAAAACTGAAATATTTTCTCAATAAAAATATCAATTAGATATAATTTTATTTTTTAAAGAATATGCAAATTTGGTAAGCTTTAATTAAAATCATGATTAAATATCAATAATCCCATTTTCACTTTGCTTGCCCAATTAGTTATTGATATTAAAACACCATATGAAGGGCAGCAAAGATATTTAATTTTGATTCTCACACTAGGCCCTAAATAACATATTTTTATATTTATACAATATAAAATAATTTTATATCAATTTTAAAAATATAAAGTAATTAAAATTTAAAAAATCTCACATTTTCACTCTTTTAACTGTTAGAAATGTATAATTCTTATAATCTTTCAAATATTTCAATACAAAATTTTATAAATTATTTGAATACTAATATTAACTAATTTATTTTATTCTTAGTTTCAAAATAAAAATTTGAAATTTAATGAATATGTGTAGTTCATAAATAAAATATTGTACTGCTTATTTATATATATATATATATATATATATATATATATATATATATAAACTTTATTGAAAACAAAAATTGTGGTTAAAACATTTTAAAGAATCTCATTTTTATACATGTATATTATTTGGTCATTCTTTTTTAAATTCAGAAAATATTTATTAGAATTGAAAGCTTAAAATAGTGTACTTTACAACTTGAGTGGGCCTAACGGTAAATAGCGTGTGTTTCCTCCTAAGAGGTCACAAGTTCAAACCGAAGTGGGGTAGAGTACGTATGCCTTTGTAGACTTAGCAATCAAATCGTTGCGCGTAGGTGGGTCCATTGTCCCACAAGAAAGGGGTTCTCATACACCAATTTGGTGTCTAGCTTGGTTGTGACCTTAAAATTGGATAATAATAAATAATAAAAATCCAAGGTGTAACATTTTCCACTAGACCTTGTGCAAAATTACATTGGTTTAGAAATTTTTTACATGATTTACTAGCATCAAGGAAAATTTTAGGGGCTAATATTCGTATGTGGGCTAATTTTCCATTTTTTTCAAAAAAAAAAGATTCACCAATTTCCATTATTTCTAAAAATAATTTTCTCTCATTTTATATTATAAAATCATTTTACCTTAAAAATCGTGAAAATTTTATATAGACTAATATAAAATCATTATAAATCTAAATATTTTAAAAAAATATTGCCAAACATTTTACAACTTGCATATTAGAGACTAGTAATATTCACTAGTGTTTCTAAACTTTAAGATGAGCTTCCATCCTTAAAATTTTCCCTGACTAGCATGCAATATTCTCAATGACTTACTTCATATTCCTTAACTAATTATTAGATACAATCACTTTCATTATATAAATTAACTTTAGAAATGGAATTCCCCGATGGGGGTGATTAACATGGTAGATGACATTCTCAAGGGAACGCGTGGAAATTCATGTTGAGCACATGGCTGCAGGTGGGAGATTTGGCCTCCCCGTCTTCTCAACATACCTTCTGTATTGGAGGGATTAACATAATCTGTGTGAAATTTCATTCTAACTTGGTTCTCATTTTTGGTGGCATTTGTTGGAGTTTTATGGAGGGTGGTGAGGCATGTTGTCAGTGATTTTGCGTTTGGATAAGCTATTGATTTTGCGTTTTATTTACAATTTTATAGTTTTTATATGTTAAATTTTAGTTTTATGCTGGTATGAAATGAGTTTATAAACTTAAATAAAAAGTAATATTTTAAAAATCTTTTTAAATTCATTAATTTGAAAAGCTATAATGTAGAATTTTACCAGCTATAGTGTTATTTATTTATTTTTATAAGTATTTTGAAGTTTGATAAAATATTTAACTCATAAATAAAATTTTGGAAATTAACTGAATAGTTTTAATTACTACTTTATTTAGACCTTTATATTTAGTACAGAGTTTCTGAGTTTTAGAACGTGTTTTCGGAATTCCCGAATGTCGAAAATTTTGATAAAAAAGAGACTTTAATAATAATTTTATTAGTTACAGCAAATTGGTTTTATTAATTTTTTGGAATTCCTTATAATTGAATTTTTTCGAAAGGAAAGGTTTTAATAATAATTTTATTAATTATAATAAAATTTATTTTTTCTTATTAAGTGGTTTTGGGAATTTTTTTACTGCTACAAATTTTGAAAATAAAAATTATTATTACTAGATGTTTTGGGTTTTGATATTTAGTTTGAATAATAAACTTTGAAGCTGGATTCCATTCTTTTTGAATGCAAACATTCAAGAATACGATCGAATAAAAAACATTTTAATAATAGTTTTATTTGATATAGGAAAGTTTATTTATTTTTTTAAATAAAAGGTTTTGTAAATTTGTTTTTAGTTTTAGTCGGCATAACGATATCTGGTGTTGGCTCAACCATTGGAGAATTAAGGAGTAGATCAGTACGAAAAGAAATGATAGTATCAAAAATACTATTACACCCAAGTTTAAGGACAAGGTCTAGGAGGATAAGGAGCTAGAGGGTAAAAGGAAGCTAAGACAATATAAGGAGGTGATCAACCCCACCTTTGATAACCAGATATCAACCCTAGCCTTGATAACTAGAATTATCTCTCTGTGTTGACCAACACTAAGAAAAAAATGAACACCTTTAAGATAAGAACTAACTCTCATAAGCTTCGAAGTGAGATTGGGCAATGGTCTATTCCCAACACTCGATGGAGCGATAGAAAGAACCTGTGATATTTGTCATACTAAGAGATGAATAGCACTTCCTTTTAGAATTACCGACTCTTGCTTACATCCACTCTCAATTCTCCTTCCTATCTTTTTGACGTATTAAGCCAACCCATCTATAGTGATCTTGGAGCGCTTATTTCCTTTCTCTTTGATCATAGAAACAAGATTTTGAAGAATCATACTTAGATTCTTTTATTTTTCTTTGTCTTTTCGTGAGGTCGGATAGACATTGGTCTTGGAGAGCTTCTTTCCTTTCTCTTTGATCATACAAACAAGATATTGAAGAATCACACTTACATTTTTTAGTTTCTTTTTCTTTTCGTGAGGTCTGATAGGCATTGGTCTTGGAGCGTTTCTTTCCCTTCTCTTTCATCATAGAAACAATATATAGAAGAATCACACTTAGATTATTTTCTTTTTCTTTTTCTTTTGGTGAGGTGCAATGGTCTTAGTGGACGTTAATAATCATCATCATCATCATTATTATTTACAAATTTAAAAAAGTTGAATGAACGAAAATTATATATTTTTTATTTTAAGAATGTTGAAAATTTTGAGGAAAAAATAAAATAAAATTGGAATAGTGTTAATAATAATTTTAGTGATATGATATAATTTATTTAGTTTAAATGAGTAATTTTGGTAAAAAATAAAATAAAATATTCTATTTGTTAATAAAAATTGGAAATTAAATCAATAATATTAATTATTATTTTATTTACAATTTTATTTAATTGAGGGGGCAATCTAGAGTGAGAGGTGTGTAATTATTTCTCTACTCAAGTTAACACTTATCTATTTTAAAATAAAACTGAAATATTTTCTCAATAAAAATATCAATTAGATATAATTTTATTTTTTAAAGAATATGTAAATTTGGTAAGCTTTAATTAAAATCATGATTAAATATCAATAATCCCATTTTCACTTTGCTCGCCCAACTAGTTATTGATATTAAAACACCATATGAAGGGCAGCAAAGATATTTAATTTTGATTCTCACTCTAGGCCCTAAATAACATATTTTTATATTCATACAATATAAAATAATTTTGTATCAATTTAAAAATATAAAGTAATTAAAATTTAAAAAATCTCACATTTTCACTCTTTTAACGGTTAGAAATGTATAATTCTTATAATCTTTAAAATATTTCAATACAAAATTTGATAAATTATTTGAATATTAATATTAACTAATTTATTTTATTCTTAGTTTCAAAATAAAAATTTGAAATTTAATGAATATGTGTAGTTCATCAATAAAATATTGTACTGCTCATATATATATATATATATATATATATATATATATATATATATATATATATAAACTTAATTGAAAACAAAAATTGTGGTTAAAACATTTTAAAGAATCTTATTTTTATACATTTAGCCTTTTTCAAGTATATTATTTGGTCATTCTTTTTTAAATTCAGAAAATATTTGTTAGAATTGAAAGCTTAAAATAGTGTACTTTACAACTTGAGTGGGCCTAATGGTTAATAGCGTGTGTTTCTTCCTAAGAGGTCACAAGTTCAAACCAAAGTGGGGTAGAGTACGTATGCCTTTGTAGACTTAGCAAGCAAATCGTTGCGTGGAGGTGGGTCCATTGTCCCACAAGAAAGGGGGTCTCATACACCAATTTGGTGTCTAGCTTGGTTGTGACCTTAAAATTGGATAATAATAAATAATAAAAATCCAAGGTGTATTAGAGACTAGTAATATTCACTAGTGTTTCTAAACTTTAAGATGAGCTTCCATCCTTAAAATTTTCCCGGACTAGCACGCAATATTCTCAATGACTTACTTCGTATTCCTTAACTAATTATTAGATAAAATCACTTTCATTATATAAATTAACTTTAGAAATGGAATTCCCCGATGGGGGTTATTAACATGGTAGATGACATTCCCGAGGGAACGCGTGGAAATTCATGTTGAGCACATGGCTGCAGGTGGGAGATTTGGCCTCCTCGTCTTCTCAACATACCTTCTATATCGGAGGGATTAACATAATCTATGTGAAATTTCATTCTGACTTGGTTCTTGTTTTTGGTGGCATTTGTTGGAGTTTTATGGAGGGTGGTGAGGCATGTTGTTAGTGATTTTGCGTTTGGATAAGATATTGAGTTTCCAGTGTGAGCCTTGCATGGAGAGGAAGTTGCTTCAGTGGCTACCTTGTTCAGGAGAGGTGGCAACCTCACCATCGACATCCCCCCATCCACTTTCTGTTGGAAATTATTGTCAGTTTCCTGTTTGATCTTCGTCTAAGGTTTTTTTCATATAGGAAATGTCTTCGCTTTATGGTTTTGTGTGTGATTTGTTTGTCCTGTTTGGGTCACGTGGTAACACTTTCGTTCTGTAAAGAAGCTGAAATTTCAGTCCTCATCAACCCCTTATTAGGCTCCTACAACACTTGGTGGTGTTTGGAGAGTGGGTATATTCGATTCTAGGTGGTTTGGATAGTGTGGAGTCATCTCTAGAAGTGGGTCGGTTTCTTTTTTATGGTTGGTGTAAAATTTTAGTTCTTCATGTTCACTCTAGGCTAGTTGGTGGTGTTGAAGCCGGTGTGGGTGATTTTTTTCTCCCTCTTGGCCGTTACATCTTTGGAAGGTTCTCGTGGGTTCTCCTCTTCAAGTCTTTGTGGTGTCTGTCTAATAACCATGCATATGGTTCCTCGCTTGGGTCACTCCTCATCTCAAATTAAGCCTAATTTGTGCAGCTTGATGGGTGGAATGTCTCTCTATCACAGTTAGATGTCGCGACCAACATTGTTGGCTTGTGGTGGGGCAACAGAAGTGGCACTCGCTCGGGTTAGGCGGACGTGATGCGTCAAGGTTATTGTAGGGCAGGGCGTTCTAGCTGTGCAGGGTCTACAGCTCAGGGTGGCAATCGAGGTGGCTCGACGGTGGGTTGTGGCAGCCACACCCCTCTAGGAAAGCAAGGTGGTGGGTCGATTCGTCTTCGTGGTTCTGTTACACTACAATTTCCACCACGACGTCTTACTGTCTGTATGGGTTCATCATTACTCATACAATACTCCCTTAGAAGTCTACAAACATCAAGTTCCTAAAACCAAGCCTTGAAATTAAGAGAAAAGCTTATAAAAGTCCTAAAAATACTTGTACCGCACTTTCTCTTAGTATTACCTGTGGTGTCGCATCTGTTTTTTCTAGAAAATGCGGAACCGGCCACACTTTTTCTTCATTAAAGGTGTGGTTCCCTGTAAAAAGTAAAATGAAGGTGGAAGTAAAATTTGGAATCCCATCTGGTTGAATCTAGAAGCTTCTAGAGGCACTTATTCGGTGGAAAGTTCGCTCCTTTCATGTACATTCATCCCTCCATTAAAGGAGCCTACCCCTTGGTATGTGGAACTTAATCACTTTGAAAGAGGATTCTATCGCCTTTTATTTGGAGCTGCAACCTCTTCTCTTTTGCTATAAATTGAGGCCATAGTTCAGCCTCAAAAGAAGTTAGGCTTTGAGATTTTTTGAGGAGAATTTCTAGAAAAACTCAGACTCTCTTAACTGATTACCATGGGAATGATTACACACTCATGTGTATGTTAGTCGAGAGAGTGCAAAGGCTTGATAAAGTAGAGTAAAAGCTTGTTTCGGACCGTAGAAGGACCTGTACGACATCAACGCGAACACAGTTGTAAGGCTCTTTTTTTCATTAAAGATAATACAAATGGATCCTATTTTCTCAATGAGTTGTTTATTTAAATGGCTTATTTATTGAATTCCTTGATCATCAAGATAGATTTATGGTTTATGAATTAATCTATATTATGCAGGTGCTTCTGATTCTTTCATGTTTTTGATTGCAGATCCTGAAATGAGACGTATTTGAAGCAATAGGAAAGAAGACTACAATCAACGTTGGACTACAGATAAGTCCTAAATCCTTGATTATAGATAATTCTAGATCAAATATAATCTAGAGAAAGTAGTTTACATCTGTCTGTTTGTTGCTAGTTATCGTAGGATACTAGGGAGACGTGTCTTGTCTGCAAGAACTATTTATCCGTCGAACAAAATTGCGACTCTGCTGGGGAATGGATCTTGAACTTAGTTTTATTTTATTTTTGACTTGTGCAATTATTTTTCTAATTTTGATTGATTGATACTAGCTTGGGTAATTTATTCCTATAGAATCCTTGAAAAGTGCTTTAGAATTTTGTATTTTTCTTTAATTTTTCCGTTCTCTGCACTTTGTCTTTAGGCATAGTGCGGTCATCTCCACTGTTTTTCTGTATACATAGTGCGGTACCGCACCTGTTTACACTAAAACCTGTGGACCCTGAGAATTTTTTTGAAAAACTTAAAATTCTCTTTTCTAGGATCAACTTGCAAGATTCTCAGTATATACCCAGACATGTATTTTCTATCAGAAAGCTTTGTATGAAAATTTCTTTCAGCCTTTTTAAGTTTTGAATGATTTTCTACAAGATCTACATGTTATAAGTGATTTTTTCTTTCTCTTTGTGTCACTCAAAGATTAGAAACCTCTGTATACCTTAGATCACTGGTATTTCATTATTTTCTTACTGAGTTTATGACTTCATAGCAGAAATTTTTTTATGAGATTTAGATCCCATTTTCTCATTTGCAAATCTTTAATAACTTTTTCATTAAGTTTTGAATTTCACTTAAAAACCATGATTGGATGTTTTTGAGTTTTTGCTGATTTCAACAAAGGATTTCTTAGTTAGATTACAAAATAAGAAAAATGTCCTCAAAATATTTAAAGTTTTGATTTCAGATTTAATTCTTACAATTTTTAGATCTCAAAATTAGAGTTTTTAGTTTTGAGTGTTATTTCTAGAAACTGTAGTTTTCTTTTGGAGAATGTTTGATTTTAGTTTTGATCTTGAAGAGTACAGGGACTTATGTTTGTGCAATTGATCATTCTGAGTTCTCATAAGATAAGATTTCTTTTCGTATGTTCTTGTTTTGAAGGAAAAAATTGTTTTAAAAGATTGCATCTCTCAACTCTTTCTTTTAGATAGAATTCATCGAAAGGAAATGAATTTCTTCTCATAATAGACGCATTTTTAGTGTGTTTTGAATCGGGTCACTACATATCATCAAATTTTCACTTTCGCACCTAACAACCTATTAAAACCAACACTTAAATTAAAATCGATCTACTAATATTTAAATTTCTAGGACTCTTTTCACCAACATAGCCTAGGCTAGTGTCTTGGAGTAGGGAGTACTTAACTCTCCGAGACAGTTAAAACAAACAAGTATTCAATCTTGCGGTAGGAAAAATCCAATAGTATCTTGTATGCTCTGGGAAGCTACTCCTAAAGGAGTCAAGCACGAGATTATATCCGAACCAGTGGGGTGATCAATTCCATCTCCTTGGGAATGATAGAAGATGTGCGCATATTAACAACGATAAACCTCGGATTTACCATTGTCGAGGAGCCTAGGGTCACTTATCGGTATACCTTGGATTATGTCAAGGAGCCTTCAAGAGGATTGAGCTTTGTTACTCTACCCTTGCATGTATATCAAATTGTAGAATATTCCCCCAGGTATATTTGTTCCTGTTGGTGACCTCAGTGGCCATAAAATTTAAGATTTTTTCCTAAGGTGATGGTGGAGGAAAGATCCCACTGTACTTGGAGCAGACGTCGACTAGACTCACTTGGACTCTTCGAAGGGTTACCTTCACTCGAGATGGTTTAAGTGGAGAAACTTTCACTGGTTTGTTTCATTAAGAAATTTGTCAGGGTAACTGTTCCAACCGCCATTTCTACATTAAAATACTACGATGTTGGATTTCATCACCAACTAGTGTTTTTAGTGTGGGAATCTACTGTTTTTGTGTGGTTTGATATCCTATATTTTATAAGCGTTTGATCATTTGATTGTCTCCTTAGTGACTTTATGACTTTTTATTTAAATTTTCTTTGATTGTGTGTGATTAATGATTTTTAATCGTGTCTGAATTACCAAGACAATCGCGTAGACTTCAAGGGAAACCACCTGAGTATACACCAAGCCAATTTGAAGGACTTAAAGCTCAGGTACTACATAGTATCAGCAGAATTAGATTGAAAGAACTAGGAGAATCATCCATAATTACTCATCCTGATTATCATGAAGTAAATCCATCACAAACAACAGAATATATTCAAGAGCCAATTTCAATTTCCGAAATCACTGACATTGTTTCTGCAACTAGTGAATTAGCTGAAGAACTTGAAATTTCTGAGCCAGAAACTAAACCTACTGTGTTGGAATCATCTTCAGGATTTGTTACTCAGACTTCTAGTGATCCTAATTCACCTAGAGTAAGACATCGCATTACTGAAAATCTTCCTTCTGATCTCATATGTATTGAAGAACATGTTGGTCCAGATGAAGACGTAATTCTTCCCGAAACCCAAGATAATTTGAATCTTAGAGAGCATGAATCAATATTCTACAGTCCTTTTAGAACTGACGCTTGGTATTTATCATTGACAAATTTTTTACAGAACGCAGGTCTTACTTATTCACCACCCTCAATTCCTTTTCACCCTACACCGAGAGGTTATAAACCTTCATTAGTTATGTTAGGTGAGTCATCTATGTTTTCTGAATCTCCAGAAAAAATTTTATATGGTGGTTTGTCTGTTCCTCAAGGATACCAGTCACTCTCTGGTACCTTCTCAGGAGAAGCTCCTCAACAAATTGAAAAAATGTTATCATCTGATACGAATGGAACAAACACTAGCATGTTGAACACATAACATATTTTTATGATGTCTGGAAATATTCCAAATCCTCAACCTCAAGGAAGTCAGTTACCGCCTGGGGGGAAACCTCAAGGAAGCTAGTTACTGCTTGGGGAGAAACCTAAAGGTAGTGGATTACCTCCCGGAGGGAAACCTTAGGGTAATTTTTTACCACCTGGAGGTCAACCTGTAGGAAAATATTTACAGCCTGGGGAGTAACCTCAAGGACATTACATACCTCAAGGTTAATATTAACCTCAAGGACAGTACATACCTCAAGGTCAATATCAACCCCAGATTCAGTTCATACCTCAAGATCAATATCAACCCCAGATTCAGTACATACCTCAAGGTCAATATCAACCCCAGATTCAGTTCATGCCTCAAAGTTAATATAAACCTCAAGGTTAGTACCTAGCTCAAGGTTTTCAATATCAAACTTACGTTCAATTTGTTTATGGTCCTTCATATGCACAACCTTCTATGGGTCAATATCCCGGAATTCATATGGTGTGGGATCCATCTCAAATTCAACAGACTTTACAACCCAATGTGCAATTACCTAATCAACCTGGACAGTCCATAGGTTCTGGTCCAACCCAGCAACCTGTCTAGCCTACCGTTCAAGTCTCTGCACCTGGTTCTGTTCAACAGCTTGGGCCTAGTACACCTAGAACTCCACCTCAAACTTCTATTGCTGCTACAACTTCTGTTCAACCTACCACACCTATTTTTGGAGTATCTGCAACTCTTATTTCTACTACCCCTGTATCGGTGCAAATTACTCAAGTATCTGTGCCACAGTCAGGACCTACAATTCAGACTACGACCCAGATGCCTACAAGAAAATCTGGTACGAGTACGATTCTCACTAGTCAACCACAATTTACTTATCAACCGTACCATGGGAAGTATCAATTTGGACACGCTACACAAAATCCAACATACCAGTATCAGCCATATCCTAGGTATACTTATCAAGTACCCCAACAACCCTAGTATGGTCTGGTTAATCCTGGTTATCCAAGAGGTTTCACAATTCCTAATGCAAATCCAATTCCAGGATATCCTGGATATCCTCCTCCTGGAACTGGTTTGATCACACAAGGTTATCAAGACCCTAGTTGTCGGTTATCGTTCATAGCAACTTTAGATTTACCTGATTTATCACGCCTTACAAATGATCTGATATTTTATCTTTCGTATTGGCCGCTGATGCCTAATAAGTTTCCCAATGATATTCCAAAGTTTGAAGGTAAGTCAGGAGAAGATCCATCTAATCATGTTATGACTTATCACCTCTGGTGTGCATCCAATTGACTAATCAATTATTCAATTCAGTTACATCTTTTTCAGAGAACTCTCATTAGTCTAGCTGCCAAATGGTACATTGAGTTACCACGAGGCTCATTTAATAATTTTAATGTACTAGCTATTGCTTTCTTAACCCATTTCAGTTACCTGTCAGATATGACAATGGTACGAAATTGTTGACCTCATTAAAACAATCTACGTCTACGTACATATCTGATCACATTCATGAATGGAGACATAGGAGACGTTTGGTGAAATTCTTTATTCCGGACCAAATTTTGGCTGAATGGTTCATCAAATCGTTATTGCCCAAAATCACTGAAGATGTGGCCAAAGGAGGCGTTGTTACAGAAGAGCAAGTCATTGCCCAAGCTCAGTACCTTGACCTTGTATATACACAGTCAGGTACTTTGTATGACAAAATCCTCGATTTACCAAAACCTGGTCAATTAACTACAACTCCTTCAGGCTCTCATGTCGTTGATGGTGTAATTGGTTCTGTTAACACTGGCAAGAGTAAGAAGAAATATTCCAAGACGACTTCTCTTATTATAACTTTACCCGACTCACCCAAAGGAGATTATTTCGTTGAAACTTTTGCCGATATTCATGTTGTAGAATCATCTACAGCCAAACCTAAAACTGGTGGTAAGAAGAAAGGTAAGAATAAAAACAAAAAATCATCTTCAAAAGATACAACCGATAAAATTGAACCAACTGACGATAAACAAAAACCTCGTTATCCTTGTCTGATCTGTGATGATGATCATTTTACTAAATAGTGCCCGCATAGAGCCGAGGTATCAAAATTCATTAAGGTTTCGTCCACACCTGCTGTCTTGAAGGATCCCTTTCCTACTCAAGATAGTAATATGATTGGGTCTTCCTAGAATAAGCTAGAAGACATCTTGATGGTTGCGACACGATCGCAAGATTATGGTAGTAAAAATCCTGTTGGTGGTAAAGAAGTATAAAATTCTAATTTCACATCAACTACATCTCCCTCAGTTTCTGATCCGCTACAGATCGAGAAACTGAATCCTGACCTAGTAATCAAACCGCCTACTAAAGGTGTACTTCGTAAATCAGCTTTCAATCCACATGCGAGAGCTGCTCAGAACTACAATATTGTTGAAGACTTGGCAATTTCCCCTTCAACAATGTCGGCTTTGGAAGTGTTGAAATCATGTCCAGCCCAAATAAAATTACTATTGTCAGCTATAGGAGCCGTAGACCTTCAGGATTCGAACCTAATGATCTTCGATTTAGATAATTTTACACCCCGCCTACCCCATCAAATGGCTTTTCAGATTCCAGTAATAGTAAAAAACAAACGTTGCTTTCGTACTGTTGTTGATGAAGGGACTTCTACGTGTATCATGTCGTTAAAATGTTGGAAATCACATGGTTCTCCGACAATTAACCAATCACCGACTATCCTCAAAGCTTTTGATGGAAGAGGTTTCCATCCGTATGGTATTTTACAGAATCTACCAATAGAGGTTGAAGGAAAAACCATTAATCTAGATGTGGAAGTTGTTGATGCCCCTCTGGATTACAACCTTCTCCTGGGTCGCAGTTGGTATTACGCCATGACTACTGTTGTATCATCGGTCTTTCGTCTCATCATGTTTCCTCGTAAAGGAAAGATCATTAAAATAGATCAGCTCTCATATTATTCATCCGACCCAGCCACTACTGATAGCATCCAACATGTCGGAAAATTGAATATCCCTTATAAAGATGTTGGAGTAGGTTTAATTAAAGATTCTGCTTTACTGCGAATTTTTTACCTGCCTGCTCTCGACGTACCACCTCCTATTGCTAATATCAATATGATTACATCAAGTACTATTTTCTTTGATGATCCTTGGATAGTACCTTCAGATTTAGAACTAGATTCTTTCGATGGCGCGATGACTTTGAGTCCTTTTGAATTAGCATATCAGGTAGTACAGTCATTTTCTGATACTCCTTCAACTAAACCTGATCTAGTGAATGTGATCAATGAGGAATCACTTTCGATATAGAGCTCAACTTCTCCGTCAATTCTGGATCCTGTTCAACAAGTATTCAATATTGATGAGCATATTCGTGAATTTTTTTCTATAGAAGAAATACCATGGGAAGATCTGCATCATCGATCTTCATTTTTACCTGATCTCGATCATTCTGAAACTGTTTTTTCCTCCATTTTTACCGCTGATTATGTCAACGAACCCAGGAATCCTCTCACGAATGCTGATTCTGAATTGAACTTAGCAAATATTTCTACGACAGTTCCTATTGACATCTTAGTGAAACCGGGGATTGTTGAAAACATTCATATAGGTGCTTCTTGTACGCCAGATGAAATCCAAGCATATAAAGCCCTATTTCAGGAATTCCGTGACATTTTTGCCTGGTCATATGAAGAAACACCAGGAATCAATCCATCAATTATTGTTCATGAAATTAAAACATGCCCGGATGCGAAACCTATCTGACAAAGATTACGTCAGATACATCCACGAAAAGTTGCCGCTATTAAAACAGAAGTTGAGAAATTGCTTCGTGCAGGTTTTATTTATCCCATTCCTTTAACGGATCGGGTATCTAATATTGTTCCTGTTAATAAAAAACAAGGGATGATACGAGTATGTATCGATTATAGGGATATAAATTGAGCTTGTCCAAAAGACAATTATCCAACCCCTTACATCGATCAAATTATTGATGATTGTGTCGGAAGTGAGATGTTTTCGTTTATGGATGGATTTTCAGGCTACAATCAAATCAACATACTCCCTGCTGATCAACCCTAAACAGCTTTCATTTGTCCGTGGGGGACTTTTGCTTACTGCAAATTACCTTTTGGACTTAAGAACGCTGGCGCAAATTTTCAGAGGGCAATGTCTTATGCATTTAATGACATTAAACACATTGTGCAACCCTATCTCGATGATTTACCTGCTCATTCATTGCGCAGAGCATATCATATTACTCATCTACGAGCTATCTTTATGAGATGTAGGTATTATAGGATTCGCCTGAATCCTCAAAAATGTGTCTTTTGTGTTGAATCTGGACGATTTTTGGGATTTGTTGTCTCAAAGGAAGGCATTCGTGTCGACCCATCGAAGGTTGAGTCTATCATCAATTTACCTCCTCCTACTCTTCACCAACTCCAAAGTTTGCAAGGGAAATTGAAATTTTTACGTCAATTCATTCCTAACTATGCTGAGTTAACCAAAGGTTTTACCAGGTTGTTAAATCAGAATATTCCTTTCTTTTGGGACGAGATCGTTGATCGATCTTTTGATGCTCTTAAACACGCGTTGACCCATGTACCGTTATTGTATCCTCCCAATTACAACCAGGATTACTTTTTATACTTAGCAGCCTCCAATTCTACGATTGGCATGGTCTTAGTTCAGGAAGATGAATTCCACAACAAACATGTGATTTATTATCTCAGTTGCAATCTTCATCCAACCGAAATCAAGTGCTCACATGTGGAGAAATTGGCCTTGGCAGCCGTTAAAGTTGTCCAACGATTCTGTCATTACATATTGTTACGTAAAACAACAATGATTTTTTATTGTAACCCTATGATGTATATTTTGACCAAACAACTGCTAGGGGGAAAATACTCCAAATGGATTGTTATCCTACAGGAGTTTGATTTGGAATTTGAAAAATCCAAATCAAAGAAATCATTGGTATTCGTTGAACTTATGTGTGACTTCCCAAGTACTGACACAAAAACTGTGGCAGAACATCTGATTGCAGATGAATCTTTGTTTCTTATCAGTACCATCGATCCTTGGTATGGAGATATCATCATTTATCTCCAAACCCAAACTTTTCGGCCCGAACTTTCACGGTCCCACCGACGAAAAATCTGTTTCCAGTCTCAGCAATATCATATTGTTGGTGACACACTATATCGTCGTAGTGCGAACTCTGTTTTTCGACGTTGTCTAACTCTTGACGAAGCTGAAAAGGTTTTAAATGACTGTCACTCTGGAGCATGTGGCGGTCATATGTCTAGGTATGCCACAACCCAAAAGATATTGCGCACTGGCTATTTTTGGCCCTCCTTATTTAAAGATTGTATTTTTGCTATTGGAAAATGCCACAACTGTCAAGTCTTTGATCGAAAGATGCGTGCACCATCCGCTCCTCTTCACCCTATAATTGTTGTCGGTCCTTTTACAAAATGGGGCATTGATTTCATTACATGTAACCCTTACTTGGACAGGGGGCATGGGTATATTATTCTCGCAGTAGACTATTTTACCAAATGGATCAAGGCGATGCCTACATTTGCGGTAGATGGAAAATTGCTGCTACTTTAGTGTTCAATCATGTGATTGCTCCTTTCGGTGTACCCCAAGCGATAATTACTGACCATGGGAGTCATTTTCGAAACATCATGATGACCGAACTGACTGATCAACTTGGCTTGCGCCATGACAGTTCTACACCATATTATCTGCAGGATAATGGTCTGGTTGAAGCTATCAATAAATTTTTATTCACCATGATCAAATGAATCATCGGAATTCATAAATCAAATTGGCATACCATGCTCTTTTCAACACTTTGGGCATATCGAACCTCAACAAAAACATCAACAAGTTTTACCCCTTTTCAACTGGTTTACGGTTTAGAAGTGGTATTATCAATTGAATGTGAGATATCATCACTCCAACTAACCATAGAGTTACTACCAGCCACTTCTGAAGAGGAGAAACACTTTTTGTACTTAGCTCAATTAGATGAGAATCGGTGCACCGCTGCATTAGCTACCGAAACTCATGCGAAACGAATGAAAGGTCAGTATGATAGAAGTGTTACACCTCATATTTTCTCAGAAGGAGACCTAGTCTTGGTTTATGATCAAGCTAACGATAAGCTAGGAGCTGGGAAATCTGAACCCATGTGGCATGGTCCTTATATTGTCAAGCGACAACTTGCAAAAGGGGCCTATGAACTGATTGACTTTGACAGGGTCTCTTTAGGAAAACCCAGAAATGGGCTTTATCTGAAGATATATTATGCTTGATTCTTGTGTGGAGATCCTCCTTGTATATTAGTTATTTTCGTAAACTGGTGTGTTGTAGATTAGAGAGCGTGCCTAGTTTAAGTGTGCTTTTACCATTATCCCTGCTTATCTGGATCACTCTTGATTTTGCAGATGTCGACGTCCCTTCAAACATATATTGGTTTTTCTGATGGTGCTTGTCATAGTACACAGAACATTTATTCCGCAGCTTGGGTTATTTATTCACCCACTGATGAGTTGGTATCTATGCATGGGGTAAGCCTTGGTCAAACGACGAACAATATTGCAGAGTATAGTGCAGTTATTGAGTTATTGTCTGAATCCATTTCATTTGGAATTCAAATTTTGATCTTTAGGTTAGATTCTGAACTTGTTGTATTACAATTAAAGAGTATATGCAATTAAAAATCCAGTGTTGTTAGGATTATTTTTGAAAGTTCGTCTCTTGGAACGAGAATTTGATTATATTGAGCATCAACATATTCCGATAAATTTAAACACATTAGTTGATGCAGTAGCTTCTAGTGTTATAAATAGACATTTGCAATAATTAAAGCAGTATATAAAAATAACATTCGATAACATGTTAAGACAGATAACTGGAAATAGTAGTAATATCATAGCATAAGAGTAGTGTTTTCAAAAAATATTACATCGTCGTCGATCATAGGTTCAAAATGCCTTATGATCGGAAAAAAGTGATACAAAAAATGATACAAGTCTACAATATCAATCATCCACTATCCATGGTGATGATAACGATAAAACACTACAGCCTGTGCCACCTTGCTCAGAAATCTCCTGAACGGTCCCGGAACCCCGATAACATATCTCTGTAAGCAGAGCGAAATTTCATCTATGGTAGTCTCTGGAATATCTAAAGTCAACTGTTCCAAATGGCTTTCCAGATCAGTAAGGACCTCTACTGTCTAATCCTGTGGTGGTGGTGGTGGTGCAGCTGGCTTCCTGTCAAAATGATGGAGAGTGGCTGGTCAACGTGGACCCACATCTGCATTTGAGATTTTTGTCATCAATTTTGGACGATTAAAAATAAAATAGAATAAAAAATTATAATTTTGAACATGTCAAATGAATTTTTACCTGACTCATCCCACTGTGTCCCTGGAGGAAGAGACATCTCTCGGTCGCCGCGGAAATATATCCCAGCATAAGGGAAATCTTCTATCATGAAGACTTGATTCTCCAACCAATTGAAATATGTTGAGATAAAACGAACAACCTCGCCACCTTCACTATGGCGGGCCATCAATGCAACCCATCGAACCATTCGAGGCTCTTTGACTCTACCATGATTAACTGCAATAAGTTGTGGGGCCAGTAAAGGAATCCTCTCTAGAGCAAATGTAACCACGATCGCTCCATATTCGAAGTTTTTCAACTTCACGTTTTTTTGCTCTAGTCAGTTGGCCTTTGACATTGACCAACACTGCCTCACACCAGTTGAATGGTGCCTGCCAACGGCAATTTTCATTTAGGATCTTGTAGCGACATGTGGAGTTGCGCTCCCACACAACCTGGTTACTGTAAATGCAACCACTTTAAGCTCGGGATGAATAATGGTTTTTATGTCAATACGTTTATCCTTGGTGTCTGCTTCTTCATTGCAAAATTCTTCCTGAAGGCTAGTGACAAACTGGCCACCTGCCCTAGCCCCAAACAAAGAGAATGGCTCGCCCCTCTTTGATAAACCAGTGAGGAAGTATATATCTTCATGCTCAATTTTGAGCCGGTGACCTCCAATGATAAAGCATTGTTCTTGTATGTCCCATTTGTTGACTAGCCAGGTAAGAAAATCCACTTGAGCCCTCATACCTTGAATGGCCCAAAATTTGTACAAATTGCATTCTCTTAAAACACGTAATGTGGGCGAATCTAACATGGCAGCCTCATCAACTTCTTCACGCTCATGTTCTCTCCACTCAAGCATTGTCAATATCCTGCAATGGACAAATTGAAAGGTCAAAAACAATTTGAATGGGAAAATTTGATTTAAATTGGGAGATTTGTTCATTTTATTTTTCCTTATGGCGCCTCCACACTTTTCACATAAAAACAGTGCGTGGATCCGCACGTATATTATGCGTAAGGTGTGGGACCACGACAATTTTCCCTTTGTAAAATTTTTGGGATCCGCAGGTTTCATGTGTCTTACCTGCGGACCCCCGTGAGCGAATTTTTGAACCTATTTTCCTCCTTAAAAATCAATATAAGCCCTAAATTGAGAAAGTAAATGGACAAAAATGAAGGTAAGGATGATGTGGATTACCTAGAACTGATGGTTTTCGATTCTGACGGACGAATCTTCTGCAATCTTCTCCGAAACGTTTTTTACCAAAGGCTCTCAATTTTCACTCTGAAATAAAATGGTGAGAATGATTTACAAAAACTCCTTTTTATAAGATTTTTTGAATAAATAAAATATTATTTTGTTTAATTTTCACTTTGAAAAGCGGTTTTCCAAATTATTTTTATTAATCATAAACAGGTATGTTTAATTTTTGAGTTTTTGTGCAGAATACAAGATTTTTTGGGTGAAATGGTCCTTTTGACAAAGGAGTATACTTTTTACCATGAACTCGGTAAAAAATATGAAAAAGAGAATGAGTGCATTTTTATCAATTTTTCGAACTCGTTAAAACTTACATAAAAAGCGAAACTACTGAGTACACTTTTATCACTTTTTCGGACTCTTAAAAATTACGAAAAAGCGAAACCCTGGAGTTCTCTTTTAAGCCCTTTTCAGACTCTCTAAAGATGAAAATATTGCCGAGTACTTAACTATTCGAACTCGTTAAAGGAAATGAATAGTCGTCCCTTCAGTATAAGTTTACCCCTTTTTCGGACTGAAATGGACTATTTACGAAAAAGGTATACGTTGACTAATCATGGTCAATAGAGTTCTCTCCTATATTATTTTATTCTTTTTCGGGCTTGAGAGACTAAATTTACGAAAAAGTACACCCACAGAGTTTTCTTAAGTTTTTTCTTCTGACTCCCTAAAATTGAAAAACACCGAGTTTCTCCTATACTGGACTCGTTAAAATTTAACAGTAAAGGCCCTGTTAATTACAAACAGGAACGAACCACTCCTTCTTAGGTTTCGATTTTAAACTAAGTGGGACTCATCCAAAGGATGAGCTTATATAACAAGCAAATGTTATCCTCCTCAAGCTTGTCAAAAATAAAGAGGTACTTGCCATAAATGGTGGGGGAAAAAGAGAGAAAATGAATTCGTTTGTCACACTCTGTTTAAAGAGCAGTTTACCACTTTTGAACACAACACTTTTTGTCACACTTCTACCTGGTTTGGGAAAATCCTTTGCCTATCGGTTAATCAAACCATATTGAAAGTCTTCAGCCAGTTTCTGGGTATTAGCTTAGGTCAATTGTTACCAAACCATCTGCAGTGTCATCATGTGTTCAAGAGGACAGTTCAAATAAACCATTCATTTGCAAACATATGTCTCCATTCGCGTTGACCATCCCTGAGTAAGTCCTTGCAAAATATTTCTACAAAACTTGATCTAATGGTTTCGTGTCGTGGGCTTTCCTACGAAGGATCACTTTCTATCGAAGACAGCTCATCATCTAGGAAGTTGATCTAGAATCCTTCAGTACCTTGGAATCTGCATGCCTTAATGGCAGGTTTCTCGCCTTCGACGACAGGTTACATCATTGACCTTCGATCGAACGATTCCGTGAAATGTTCGACTTCAGATGATTTATTCACATTTCATGGATTGTACTGAGTACTTTGAAATCCATTGTCATTATTGGTGGTTTCTCTCACACTTGTTAACAGTTCACATCATTGAATGGTAATCAAGTGGTTTCTACCATGTTCGAATTCGACACAATCAATCGCAAGGATAGAATCATACTAGTTCGGGTAGCGGAAATCAAGACCCTGGATCTAGTTTCCACCATCCAGGCTGCGAGGAGTTTTATTATTTATTATGCAGTAAACTATTCATAAACAAATGGCTGCATCCATACTGTGTCTACATTATTGATGTAATAGTAATATCATTTCTACATCAGAGCAAGTTTTAGTTAGTGTTTGATCTGAGTATGGGAATGCCTACCTCCGCGATGATATATATATGTTTTGCATTGAATGTTTTTGCAGGATTCTGACTAGGGTGTCCACAAGCTAATCCTCAAAATGATAAAGCACATCACTCTTCGAATACTCTCAGACTTCGTACTTTAGGGGGCAATCTGTTACACTAAAATTGTCACCATGACGTTTTACTATCTGTATGGGTTCATCATTACTCATACAATACTCCCTTAGAATTCTACAAACATCAAGTTCCTTAAACCAAGCCTTGAAATTGAGAGAAAATCTTATAAAAGTCATAAAATTCTTGTATCGCACTTTCTCTTAGTATTACCTGCAGTGCCGCATCTGTTTCTTTTAGAACATGCAGAACCGGCCACACTTTTTCTTCATTAAAGGTGTGGATTCCTGTAAAAGGTAAAATGAAGGCGGAAGTGAAATTTGGAAACCCAACTAGTTAAATCTGGAAGCTTTTGGAAGCAATTATTCGGTGGAAAGTTCGCTTCTTTCATGTACATTCATCCCTCCATTAAAGGAGCCTACCCCTTGGTATGTGGAACTTAATCCCTTGAAAGAGGATTCTATCCCCTCTTATTTCGGGCTGCAACCTCTTATCTTTTGCTATAAATTGAGGCCATAGTTCAGCCTCAAGGGGAGTTAGGCTTTGAGATTTTTTAAGGAGAATTGCTAAAAAAACTCAGACTCTCTTAACTGATTATCATGTGGGAATGATTACACACTCATGTGTATGTTAGTCGAGAGAGTGCAAAGGCTTGTCAAAGTAGAGGAAACGCTTGATTCGGACCCCAAAAGGACCTGTACGACATCAAGGCGAACACGGTTGTAAGGCTCCTTCTTTCATCAAAGATAATACAAATGGATCTTGTTTTCTCAATGAGTTGTTTATTTAAATGGCTTATTTCTTGAATTCCTTGATCATCAAGATAGATTTATGGTTTATGAATTAATCTATATTATGCAGGTGCTTCTGATTCTTTCATGTTTTTTATTGCAGATCCCGAAAGGATACGTGTTCAAAGCAATAGGAAAGAATACTACGATCAATGCTGGACTACAGGTAAGTCCTAAATCCTTCATTATAGATAATTCTAGATCAAATATAATCTAGAGAAAGTAGTTTACATCTTTCTGTTTGTTGCTAGTTATCGTAAGATACTAGGGAGATATGTCTTATCTACAAGAACGATTTATCCGTCCAACATGCAGTGCTCAGAAGTATCTAATATTTTAACCATGGATTCTACTCGAAAAACCCATAAAAACCCAAAAATGGTTTGGCCAAATTTTGAGTTTGGAATTTCGGCCCTTTTCTGGTTGTACACTACACCCCTGTTGGCTGAGTTACACACTCCCTGGAGACAATTGTTGATCTGGGGCTGAAAGAATGATCTATTAGCTACAATATCACCCACTTAGCTCACTAACTGAAAGGTTGGTCCCTTCTCTCGATTCCCAAGATCAAAACTTGAGATCTAGCTCCTCCACTGAATATGCAGCTATTGTATGCACAACTGCTGGGAAATATTGTGCTGTCTAGGAGGGTTGATGATGTAGCCTGCTGAAAGATAATACAATGCTGATCCCAAGCTGCTGAAGTGATCCTTGGAGTGAAGGATTAATCCCTCACAGGATTCCAAGCTGAGTTGCTTGGAACTTCCTCTTCTCCTCAAACCCTCACTACAAAATTACGCAATTCCTGCAAGAAATGTCTACATAGGAGAATAGATGGATGGCCTGATGCTGGATATGATAATGAAACTCCTATAAGACTGCAATGGATCCACAATGTGAAGGGTTGATCCCTCCATATGTTTCTCAATTGAAGTACTGAGAACAACCCTCCAACTCTCAAACCCAAGTTCAAGAATGCGTAATTCCTGTAGCTAGAAGTGCAGATGAGAGTGACTGAAAGTGGCACTAATTGTCAGCTGATGAATGTTGCCCAAGAAAACCTTCCCAGAGTAGGAACTCGAAGTCCCCCATGGGTAAGGGTGGGATTCCCGCGCGGGAACACCTGGTGCTAAACAACACAGCAGACTTAGCTAAACAGCTAAAGCGTGCAAAGAAATGTCTTACGACACTCAATAATAAAAATTCAGACTCCCCTCCTTTGCTGCCCTCATCTTCCTTTTATGGTTGTGAGCCTTCCCTAGCCTTGGCTCACCTCATACCTGCACTGCACATGTGGCCACTAGCCTCCATAAATACTGCTTTGTCCTCCATGATCTCCATCACTGTTGCAATTATTCTCCACTTCCTCCATCATATGTGCATTTAATGCACCACTTCCTCCATCACTTCATCATTATTTCTCCATGATCTTACATTTATTCCTCCACTATATCCATCATCTTCCTCATTATTGATCTATGACCTCCACTCTTCCTTCATTATTATGCTGCTCCACTACTCAATAATGCTACTCCACTACTCAATTAACCCACATTCACACTATAGAAGTGGACTTTATTCATCTATTGGGTTTATGGGTCCCCCCAAATTTACTTATCTAAATAAGAAAAGTAAGAACTCTAATATTCCAATTAGCTAATGGAAAATTTGGAATATTACACAATCCATAGAAAGACATCCTGATCTTGTTGATGGTCTTGAAGAGTATATTTGTAAATTCGATTCACCTACTAAGAACAAACTCGTATTCTTCTCTTCTATAGTGATTTCTGCTCTGATACCATGTAGAAAATCCACGTAGATTCAAACTGATATTTGTAATATGCTAAAACTAAATACTTGAATCTACTCTACAAATTGCGGAAACCTATTACAATCGCATAATCACATGAAAAAGAAAGATAAATAATTTAAATCGCACAACACAAAGATTTATCTGGGGAAAGCCTCAACTAAAAACCCGCTATCTGTATATTCTATAAGTCAAAGAATTTGAGAAAAAAACAATGCTTCTCTCACGCTTGAGATATCGTTGCACTATCTCTGTCTGTCTCATTGATTCCTAGGCAATCTTGGTTCAATACTTAGCCATTTTGTTGGCCTCGAGATTCCCTATTTCCTTGTGCAGATTCCTAGGGAATTAGGCCCCTATTAACAAGGAAATTCCCCAATAATGGTTGCGCAATACATCAAGGCTCTTCCTCTGACTCCATGCACCACCTATACAATTTTCTGATTATACAACTGATAGTACACTTCCCTTTAACTCCAATCTCAACTGGGTCTTACTCGGAACTGACATGCATGAGTTATTTTTGAGTGAATTATTTGTTATCTGATTGATCACTGCATGTGAATTAAATCTAATTTAATTCACTTGACCTCTCACTAGTTCCTCCATCAGTTAGAACTTGTTAAACTGATTTTAACTCAAAAAAATTAAGTTAATTAATTACAGCTCAAAATAAACTCAACCAGGGATCCTAAAAAGTAGGAGATTCTCTACATGCCTCCAATTTGACTCTCAACTCGAATTAACTGAACCAACTGAGTCTTCTTAGATTAGTTAACTCGTACAAGTTTTCATGTGATGTGGAGTTACAATTTCTTTCTAATATAATTAAGGGCAAAATAAATTAGAAGCCTCTTCTTATTGCCATTTTCAATATTTCTTGTTGCAAATTTCAACACTTCCTCCCAATAAGAAAGAAATTCAACTCTATCCTGATCCGGTACCTTTGGAATTTTATGCATGCAACACTTCTCTCTAGTGTTGTTGCTACTGCAACTTCTGAAACTGAAAAGCATCCAAACTGAATCAACTGTGATCAATATGATGCATCTGTCACTAGAGTCTCTGACTGCTACTAGCTGCCGCACTGTCTAAAAAAAACTTCGCGCTGATGATGTTGACTCTGCACTGTGCCTTCTGCACTACTACCAAATATGGTTTACGCTCCCCAATATCTGACTGCTGCTAGTCTCTACATCTGTCACTCTGACATCTAACTGCATCAACTGCCGCTAATCTATTGTGCGACTGTGTAGTGTGGGCCCTTGTAGCAAGGCAATGATCCACGAGACAAGACATCTCAATTGTCCCTGGCCAAATTTATGCACTCTTGGGACTATTACTTCACATCACCCCACCTCTCACCTAGAGGTATGGTTGTATGTGCTCCCTTTGCCCACTTGGCTCGAAATTTCCCCTACTGGAGGTCTCTACTTGAGTGGATTCCGCCATTCGGTCTCCTCTCTACTTCTCTAATTGTGGTTGCTCCACAAATTTATGAGGTTGCATGTTGAGAGGTAATTCATGCTCCCTCTCAACCACCAAGTCTCTAACCTTTGCCTTGCTCCTCAAAGCTTTGCATGCATCTTCGATCTCGAGAGCATACAAGTTCTTGACTTGCACACCAATCTGCTTCACCCGTCCCGTGGCGATGTGCACAAGGAAAACCTTTCCTTTGCTAAATATCACATCATAGCCACGGTCTTCCAATACCTCTACGGAAACAAGATTCTTCTTTAGTCTTGGAACAAACAACACATCTGTGAGTCTAAGAGGGGAGGCTGACTCCCTTTGAAAAGTAACAGTACTGATGTTAGTAGCACTATACCTCCCATCATCTCCAAAATCTATGTTCTACTTGAGGTCTTTCTCCTCCAAGTCATTGAGGATATCTCTATTCCTCATCATATGGAATGAGGCACCGTTGTCGAGATACCACACGCATCCCATTACAGTGCTCGTCATGCATGCAATGAGAGTAAAATCAAGTTTGGATTGTGATGCTAAAGCTTCACCTACTGTTGTTACTGCATGCTCCTTCTTGCTTTCCTTCTTCTGTCGAAATTTTGTGGCATAGTGCCCAAACTCGTGACAGTGAAAACCCCTGATCTTGGACAAGTATTTCTTCCCTCTTCACTTTGGGACTTCTTTCCCTTGAATTTCTTTCCTTTACTGACTAATGCAAAGTCTTCTTCTATTTCTTTGGAAGAGATCTTGTCTCTGGTGTTCCTCCTAATCTCTTGCCGCGCCAAGTCATACCATAATCGCTCCCACTCTGGTATCTCCTCCTTCCCATTTACCGAATCCTGGTAGTTGTGCCAACTCTTGGGAAGGCCTATAAGTGCTAGGCTTACCAGATCATCCTCAGAAACAATAACACCAACACTTCCAAGCTCATCTCGACATAGGGTGAACTTGTTCAAGTACTGTGGTATTGTGTCGCCCTTCTCCAACTTGATTTTTTTGAGTTTTTCCTTCAGCACCAACTTCCTGTGATCATTGTTGTTTTGAAACAAATCTGTTAAGGTCTTCTACATAGCATAAGGAGTTGCCTTTCCATGGAGGTTCGAGATAATATGATCTCAAACTCCTTCCAAAAGAATCCTTCTTGCCTTTGCTACGTTCTTCTTCCATGCTGTCGGATCTTGAGCATCTGTTGTTGCAGGATTAGGAATATCACTGTCTATGAATTCCTTTAGCTGGTTATCTTCCAACGCTGCTTCCACCTTGTCCTTCCAAGCTATGTAATTTGAATTACCCTCAAGGGAATATTGGAGTCTCCATCCACAAAAAGACATCTTGATCGTATTGATGGTCTTGAGGAGTAGATTTGCAAATTTGATTCACTTTCTCAAAACAAACTCGTATTCTTCTCTTCTACAGTGATTCCTGCTCTGATACCATGTAGAAAATCCATGTAGATTCAAACTGATATTTGTAATATGCTAAAACAAAATACTTGAATCTACTCTACAAATTGTGGAAACCAATTAAAATCGCATAATCACATGAACAAGAAAGAGAACGAATTTCAATTGCACAACACAAAGATTTATTTGGGGAAAGCCTCAACTAAAGACCCCTCTATCTATATATTGCATGAGTCAAAGAATATGAGAACAATACAATGCTTATATTAGGTTTGATAGCTCTCTGCACTATCTTTGTTTGTCTCACTTATTCCTGGGCAAGCTTGGTTCAATTCTTAACCAATTTATTGGCCTCAGGATTCCCTATTTCCTTGCACAATTTCCTAGGGAATTAAGCCCCTATTAACAAGGAAATTCCCCAATAGCGATTGCATAATACATCAAGGCTCTTCGTTTGACTCCATGCACTAGTTGTACAATTTTATGATTATACAACTGATAGTACACTTCCCTTTAACTCCAATCTCAACTGGGTCTTCCTCAGAACCGACATGCATGAGTTATTTTTGGGTGAATTATCAGTTGTCTTATTGATCACTGCATGTGAATTAAATATAATTTAATTCACTTGACCTCTCACTAGTTCCTCTATCAATTAGAACTAGTTAAACTGATTTTAACTCAAATAATTTAAGTTAATTAATTACAACTCAAAATAAACTCAAGTGGGGCTCCTAAAAAGTAGGAGATGCTCTACATGCCTCTAATTTGACCCTTGACTCGAATTAACTGAACCAACTAAGTCTTCCTAACTTAGTTAACTCATACAAGTTATCATGTGATGTGGAATTACAATATCCTTCTAATTTAATTAAGGGAAAATTAAATTAGAAGCCTCTTCTTGTTGCCATTTTCAATATTTCTTGTTGCAAATTTCAACAGCCTAATGAAGTCCATAAGTGTCATGATAATGAATAGGACCCTTAAAAATGATGGAAAAGGGGGCAACCCCTTGTTCTCCAAACAATAACGCTGTGGTGCTCCCAGTGGGTGTGGGGGCACACCAATAACCTCATGGGTTTCCAAGTAAGTCGAAGATCCTTGTAGACCATTTGTAATTGCTCAGATGATGAAATAAATGATGCCACATCAACGTATAAGTCCTGGGTCACCTACCAAGTTTATGGTGCAACTGTGGGGCCAACTGGGCATGGTGTACCGGGTGCATCTTCCTCGTCCAATAGGTAGATCTCGAGCAATCTCTGAACATCTTTGGGGATCCATGGAGTGTTGTCTACTGTTGTGGAGGCCCATGACTCTCTACACACACCCTACATGTGCCAATGTAGCCCTAAGGAGAGTTAAGACCCTGTATATGGAGACCAGACTTAGGATGGGCACTATTTGTGATCCTACATAAGATCCAATGCGTTCCCTAGCCTTCCAACACAACAAGTCATTAAAGTAATTGGGTAAGAGAGCTTACAAACCATGAACAACAAGTGGACACTTCATAATGGCATTCCCTTCCATAGTGGGCATTGGCATGTGCTAATGTCTCCAAGCTCCAAAGGGGGTTAACCAAGTACCTTATTAGCTGGTTTCCACATTTAGAGGGGATAATATGTCCAAGGTACATCCCTCAAATGGTGGTGGCATGTAATAAAGAGGTGAATGGAATAGGGAATGAGAGGGGTAATCCTAGGCCACATATCGGGGTATAAGGGTAGCTAGAAGAAGGGAATCCCACACCTGTGTATATAATGTATAGGAGGGAACAATCGCGGTATATGAGGTGCCCCGACCTTGATTTTTCCACCATTTTTTATATTGCTTTTTCCTTTTATGAATTTCTTTGATTAACTGCTCAAGGCTCAAATGATAAGAGCATGATGTGTAAGATATAACAATGGATACCCCTTTTTTGGTGGGGTGGTTCATTGCTCTCCAGGGGTTGGGACAATCATGGGTTCCTGAATAATAAAGGAGGCTCATCTAGGGCCTATGGAACCAGGGTGTTGGCCATGGGTATGGGGTGGGGCTCATGCATTGACTTTTACCCACGTGCTAGATATGTTTGTCCCGACCATCTTTTGCATCTTGTGGTACATTTTCCTATTGAATGTGGCCATTTATGCATTTACCTTTTCTTTTCAGCTGCTTCAACCTCCAGGGCATCATTCCAAGCCTAGCCCAAAGCGGGGGCAAGGGAATGGGGAAGCTAACCTTATGTGGACCTAGGTGGGAGATTTCATGAATGGGGCTATAGTGAATGGAAGGGGAGTGATATATTTGGATAAGGGAGTGAGACCACACAACCAAAGTCGAGGTTTCCCATGTAGTACCACCTTAAAACCCAATGGTCAGTAAAGGAGATCCCACGGGACTAAAATCCAAGGGTAACATCCAAAAGAGGTCAAGGGGATAGAAGCACAAACTAAGCCCACGATAAGTAAACCCAATGCTCAATTACCAAATGACAAGACAAACCTCTAGGTTCGGGAAGCCCACCTTCAAACATACAATCAATGTAGATGGGTGAGGGACCACATGGCTGGCTCAAGTGGCGGAAAAATGGCACAACGAGCTAGTTGATGGCTGCCCGCTAAGAACCATCACGGAGAAAACATTTCTCCTAGGGATATCACCCACAAAGTGGTGGGTAATAGTGCCCATACCATGACCTATCAATATGACATACTTATTTCATATGGCACTTATTCACATGCCATTTTTTTTTTAATTAATCAATTTAATTAAATGGGGGAGAAAAACATAACCCTTTCGAGATAAATCTCAACTTTTGATTTGAGACTACTACTAAAAATATTATAGAATATTCCATTGAGGCTAAATCCCTAGTAAACATGTCTATTCACATAATTTTTTTTAAACCATAGTGATTTATGAAAGTAACTTGTTGGAGGAAGTGGGTGAGACACAAGATCAAATCCAAGAGTTGCCACTATAACATTAAGAGTATATCCAACAACCCATTAATGAGATATACTAGGAATTTCTGACTTAAAAAGAGCCAAAACTCCAAAAAAAAATGAAAAAAACTACTCGTTAAACCTTATCACAATAAACCAAAAATATACTTTATGAGATTTTAACCACGTTATATTAATCACTCGATTGGCTCACTAATAATCTAGAAGAAATTTCCCTCATGTTGATTTCAAGTTGGAGCAATTACAAAGACGGCCTCCAAACTACGTTGCAAGTGGCTCTAGGAAGTTCGAATCCTGTTGCCAATATTTTGAGATTTTAAAGTTAAAAAAAATTTACTCGCACCATTTTAGTATTTTGTTGAAGTTCTGTAACGGTTTTAGTTTCCGAAGTGAAGGGAGCTTCTATCATTTGCACGGTGGGCATGGAAAGCTTTGTAATTGTGCACAACGTGGCGAAGAGGCACAATATAGGCACTCTCGTTCGCACTGCCACGGCTTTCGGTGTGTCGGAGGTTATTCTTGTGGGCAGAAAAGATTTCAACGCTTTCGGCAGCCATGGATCCACTCTCCATTTAAACTTCCGCCATTTCTATACTCTCCAACAAGCTCACCAATACCTTAAGGTACACAAGAAGGTCGTATCCTACTTTACAGTTGGGTGAAATTCAGTTCAAATACTAGTTAAACTAAACTTTTTTTTTTAAAGATGCAATTCCTTAATTATTGCAGCTTGACGGTTCCCATATATGATTTTGTTGCTACTTAAGCTTAACCCGACTGACTAATCTACCAGTATAAAATGGTATTTAGGTTTGATTTTCGTATTGAGTTCCTAGAATCTTCCATGTCTGTTGTTTTCGCATTGAGTTGTTACTATGTACCCTCTATGTAGTCATCTTTCCCTGGTTTGGCCTATTAGTTCCTCTTTTGTTCATTGTGAAGAACACCTCCGTCCAATCAATAGCTAACCAATGGTGGATCATGCAAAATGTAATCTGGGGGTTATACAAACATTACATGGGCACATAATATTGCAAGGTTGTGGACTGAGAAAGGATTTGAGTTCATGCTTTTTCGTAATCTTGCATTTCAGTACACACGTTGGTTAACTCATAGACGTGCACGAAAGGCAAATGCAAGCAGCGACATAGAACAATGGCTGGGAGATCCAAACATGATGGAGGGAACATATTTTCGACTCTTCAAAAATTGAATTGGGGCACAAGTATCCATTTTCAAAATATAGAGCATATGGACTCTTAGATACCCAAGCAATAAGTGCCCATTGAACTCTGCAGAGGAGAAAATTGAGGGTGTAGGTGTCTTCCTATTTTGCCCTAAAAACGTAAGGGCCCTGGGGCAATTTAAAGCAAGGAACAAAGGTTTCTCATGAAAAGCTCAAGTTTGCTTCATAAGATCTTCTAAAAGAGCATTGCCATCATTATGTAATGTGAGGCTAAAAGGAGGGTTAAGGCTCCTTTGTTCAATTTGACTCTCAAGAGTATGAGGCTGAGCTTAAACAATTGGAGTTTGTGCTTCTAACAAGGTAGTGACTTTTACTAGCTCATATTGGGAGTTATTTGTGGAACACTCTAATTTAATCTTTGAAACAACGATCTTTAAAAGTAAGTTGTAGTTATTGGCTTGAACAATTGTAGCAATGTTAGCCTATGAGTTGCTAAACAATCACAAAGCCCGAGATCGCCTCTTTTATGAGTTGTCATCCTTGTCTTTGATAAGATGCCATCCTTATTTATTAATGGCGTGTTAGTGTGTTGCCACTCTTCAATTTACGAGGTGATTACATCCACATAATATATATTAGTATCATTGGTTGAATATGTAGTTGAGATGGCTAAATATTTTTCACCAATTCTTGTATCATGTTGCTTGCTTTATGGTAGAACATGATATCAAAGCTCTTATGCTCTCAAGGCCATGATAGTTCCATGACACTAATAATAACTCATGGAAGGTGAGGAATTGTGATTGTAAGAGTAGTAGGAGCAACGAAATCACAAAAAAATGGATTGAAGTCCATTATTCGCAAAAGGAATCCATGGCCTTGGGGCACTTTTGAGTAATATTCCAAGGATAGATTATCACTTCACAGGGTAGAAAGTAGACAATGGCTAGTGTAGAGTAGGTTCTTGTGTGGGTGCAATCTATTGTCTGATATCTTGACGCATGAGATCAATACTTGTTGCTGGTAACAAATATCTAGAATGATTTATTTTTAGATTGCCAATCGATATTGCATTTTTGGGCCAAGAGTTTCCACCTCCGCTTCCAAGTCTGTCACTAGAGGTGATCTCCAACCTCTAAAAGCTAGTGCAATTGCGCAAATTCCGAGCAATAAAAGCCTATGCGGAACTAAGGAACATTGTAACTTTGTTGGTATGATCTCTAGTTTTGAGAGACTCCATGAATAGGACATGCTCACTAGGAAGAGGCTTGTATATTGTTGTAAAAGCATGATTGGTGTGCCACTCACATAATGAATTGAAAAAGTGAGAGTTGTCTTTTCTAGATTAATTGATGGGATGATCATTGTGAGAGATTGTTCTTTTGCATGGACATTGTCGCTATTGTGACATGATTGATATGAAAGTGGCACACTTAGGCATATAAGACCAAGAAAAGGTTTATAGGATAGGTATGATCAACAAAAAGTGGCCACAAGTCTCCAACAATCCCTAAGTTGCAGCCTTAGTGCTAGATTAGGGTTGCCTAGGGCACAAGCACCTAGGGTTAGTGACGTCAGCATTAGGGAGGCTAATCCAACCATGCAAAAGGGAAAATTTAGATGGTACAAGGTCCAACTAGCAAGAAGAGCATCAAAACAAGCCAACGACTTGACCCTAGTTGAATTTGGCCCTATGCCCTAACCTTAGTGACTTGCCTTGGAGGGTTGAAATTGATAAAGAGAGAGAAAATAATAAACTTGTTATATTGTTTGATCATATATGTGCAAGCCAATGCCTACTTCTTGGGTGATGGAGTCTAAAGAAAAGATTACTATGGAGATATCAAACCCTAGAAGGGAATAAGGGGGAAAAACCCTAGTTTTCCCCTTTCAAAATCCTAGCTGTCGCTCAATACGAGGATAAAAGCATGAGAAATCATCTCTTGGAGCTTTTCAAGGGATGTTCAAGATTCTTTAATTAAAGCATACAATATTCAACCAAAATTTCATATAAATATATGTAATTAGACAAGAACATAGAAACCCTAGCAAATATATTGCATGCAATAACCATTAAAAGATATTTGAACAACAAAAATACTCACAAGTTATTCACAAACAATCCTTCATTATCCCAAAGTGAAGTCTCCAGAACAAGGACCTGTCTCCAATAGCAAAAATATCTACAAAGATCACATCTCCACAAGAGTAGCAAGCTACAAGAGTTAGGCTGAAATCCTAAGAGGGCCAAAATAGTCCACAAGTGACGATGAAATGAAATGTGAGATGACCTTTTATCTATATGTGGTCTATCTCACCTAATTTTAGCTAAGAAGCCCCTAAAGTAAGTTTGACATTGAGTAAAAACAAGTAAACCTTGGGTTATGAGCCAACCCATGAGCTCAACATGAAACTATGCCAAATATACCCACACATGTGAGCCCTAAGCCTTAATTATGATAATGTCATTCCCTTTTTGGGCTCCACATGCTAAGTGACGGTGAAGAGTAGGTTGAAGGTGTCTCCAAGCATCATGGTCACCCATCATTTGAGGATTAGTCCTCAAATCCATCCTCAAAGCAGCTCCAAAGGTTCCAAATCCATATGGGTGTCCCCATGTCATCTCCATGGGTGTTCAATGGTCAACACAGTGCTCCTCCTCTCCAGCATTAGGTCTCCATCAGGTGGAACAAGCCCTCCCTAGTAATCTCACGGAAGACCATCGTCATCTGGGCTTTGAATCATGGCTTTCCCATTAGCTAGTGTCACGGCCAGCCTGGGGGTACGCTGGGTTTAGTGGTGCAATCATCAAGAATCCTTTGTGTTGGGCTAAAGAAGATCAACATCCTGGGTCCTGGTGGTACTCTGGGATGTGCATCAACTACTCAAGTCATCATATTGCTCAATGCTATAATGTAAATGGGCAACACTGCATCTGTTAAGTCATCAACCTCTTTGAAAGGCCTGGATACCTGTGGAGTGGGTGCTCTCAAGGCTTGGGCTACTTTGGACCACTTGACAAGACCAACGTAAACTCAAGTGAAAGCAACCATCCATGAGAGATTAAGATCATATAAGCATCTAAGTGGACCAAACTTGTCTGTTAAGGGCATGTTAATACTTCAAATTGGGATCACCTGTCAAAGTCTAACTAGTTACTAGACCAAGTCCTGTAAAGGTGTTCCCTACCTTGGTAAGGGTGGCTAATAATTAACCTTATTAGGTGCTTCCAGGTCCCAAGGGGAAGTGGTATTTCTAAGGTTAACCCTTCAATCAATAGGTGTTGGTGTAAATGAGTGGCATTGGAGGGGAAAGGCTTCATGGCTAAGAGCCATGGTCAAGGGGACCAACTAATGGGAGTCCACATCCTGAGTGTATAGAGGTAATGCAGGGAGCAATTGTGGAGGCATGAGTTGCCCTGCTAGGCCTGCTTTTTCCACCCCTCTAGTGTTACTTCCTTTTAATAGTGCCTTTGTTTTGGGTGCATAGCTCAAGGGTAGAGCTTACTCTTTACGATATAGCATTTAATTTTATCCCTTAGGATGAGACAATTTATCGCTCATTAGGGTTGCGACATGCAAGGGTTTCCTTTGATCAAAGGGAGCATTAAGTGCTTAGGGATTAGGTGATGGCCAATGAGGAGGTAGAACTCATGCTAGGCTTTTTTCCACACGCTAATTTATGTCCTTGCCATCATTTGCATCTTGATTTTCTTCTTTTCTTTCATTGTGGCCATAATATGCTTTTCCATTCTTTTAGCTGCATCAACCTCCAGGGCAATATTTTCCGACCCCACTCAAGGATGTGGATAAGAGGGTGCCAAATCCGAATGAACCAATGACAAGTTAGACCAGAATATTGGATATGGTATAAAAGGGGTTTGTAATGTGACATGGAAAGTGTCAAGTATGGTGTAAGAGAGAATGAGCATGCCATATCAATGCAGGCCTTCCAAGTAATGTCACAGGGTTCGCTGAACTTGAACTTTGAGGTTCAAAGTTCGACGAACCTCAAACAAAATCCAAATTCGGCTCAGGTTCGAATCAAGTTCGACCAAGGTTCGTTCGGTTCAACCTCGTTCGTTGGTTTTTAATAAATATTTTTCCAGATATTTTTGAATAGCGTGAAACAAAATGCATAAAATCTGCCCTCAGACCTTCAGTCATTAAATTTGACTTTCAATGACCCATTTTTTGTATATGACCATCAATTTTTACATGGCAGTCGAACAAAATCCTTCAAATCGTTGTCAAACTTGTCTGACATATATGACTGTGGGTTTTTAAGATATTTTTAAATAACTCGAAACGAATTGCACAAGATCTGCCCTCAGGCCACTAGCTTTTAAATGGGCCCTTCGGTGACCCGTTTGGCGTATGTGACAAACACCTCCAGTTACCCGTCAACTGTTACCGTCAGACTTCTCTGGCATACGACTGGGTTTTCTAATTTTGGTTGAATAAAACCTTGAATGCAGCCACAAAACAAAATGTGCTCTTGGATGACTATTTTAGTTTATTAATCAAGTTGCTTACAATTTTAATAAAATAATTAAATAATTGGCCGTTATGTTAATACATTATAATTATAATTACATTTATAAAATATATAGATATAAAATTTATCATTTAAATTCTTCATATAAATATAAAATTAGATATTACATTTATATAATAAAATATTATTATATTAGCTTTTTAATATTAATATAATTTTTTTAATATATATAAACTTGTTATAAAATATATTTTAATTTATGTTTTATATATATATGTTGCCAGGAAACGTGGGGACGGGGACGGGGATGGGGACTGGTGCGTCATTTTTTGAAATAGGGTGTGTGGGTTCGTCAGGGGTATATATATATGTGTGTGTGAATTTGTAAAACTAAAATATTTATGATTGGAGTTGTCTTTAGTGCGACTTTTTGGAGTTTTTAGTGGCGGAATCTAATGAAATTTTTTGAGTTGAAATCTTGATTTGTGTTATTTAAACTGGTTTTTTGACTATATATATGGATTTAGCACCCTAAAAAACCCCTAGGGCACTTCCATTGTGCAAGGTTAATCATCAAACTTTTGTTTTCAATGAATTCCTGCCGGATTCTAAAGAAATTAGACTGGAAAAATCCACCAAAAATGCCTTCAAAAAGTCGCACTAAAGACAACTCGTTTATGATTTAAACTTTAAAGATTTAAACATGCACATCATTGAACATTGAACATTTACATTGAAACTTCAAAATTTCTAGTTTGATATCAAGTAAAAATTGGAGTTTACACATACTTGTAAATTTGGCCCTAAGTCAATTTCGCCCAAAAATCTGGTAGGGAAAGAGAAGGCCAAAAGTTACATTCTTGGCAAAAATTGTAAAAAAAAACATATGTAAAAGATTCATTAGAAAAACAAGTGATGTCAGTTGGCCATGAGAGAATGTGGAGATTACAGTAGAAAAACAAGAGTTTGGAATCACAGTATATGGCAGTAGACTGTTTGTTGTGGTTGCTTCAAGATTTTAATACTCGTCATAAGGAAACTTTCCCATCTTTGACATCATGGGTCGATTTACCATTTAGAATTAAATTTCAATTCACTAATTTTGTTATGCAAACAGTGAAGTTTGAACACACAGAAATTAGAATTAAGTCATGCCGCACGGTGAATCTTCAAGAGTTACCTGTGAATCTTCAAGTAGAGATTACATCTCTGTGGGAACCTCCAGTCACTAGCACACACACGAGCGAATGCCTCAGACACACCAGGGAATGCTTGTCGTTTCAATAGTCAAACCGAATGGCTATTGTCTCAAATGGAATGTCGTCATCGAAGAGTGAAGCAATTTTAGGTTTTACGGGTTATGTATTCACCTTTTGAATTTCCATGATTTTTTTATATTTAAATTTTTATTTCAAAAATCGTTCAACAAAGAACCATAAAGAACCTGATTTTGGAGTTCTAAGTACCCATTATCGGGGTTCCAAGTACCCTAAACGTCAAAAGCACCCAATTTTTTTTAACGAAGAATCCGATTTCAGAAGAACCTTGCCTTGCGGGTTCGCTGAAGAACTCCAGACCAACTGATCTTTGGTTCGAGAACTCCGCCACCCCCGTGAACCCACACAATATATATATATATTCGAATTTAATGGCAAACCTCATTCGAATATTATTAAAAAATTCGAAGTTGAATCGAACTTGATTGTTGTCGAACTCAAATTCTAACTTGAATCATGTGACATAGCTTCCAAGTAGTGCCCCTCCTATAACTCTAAGGCCTCAAGGGAGGTCCTTGTCAAAATTCCCCAAATCCTATTGCAGAAGCTGGTATTAATTCTTCTAACTGATAAATTAATGATTCAGTTTATTGCTACGATAACATCGAACTAAACACACTGCAACCTTCACTAATAAGCTGCAGAAAAAAATACAAGTGCGGAAACACAACTGAACAAGAACAAATCATAAACACATCTGACACAATTGTTTCTGGACTAATGTCCCCGGAAAAACTCAATGCGGGAAACCAGTGCAACAGCTGAGGGTTTATATATTATGCAGTAATTTTTTGAATACAAATAGGATGCCTTGCTGGCTATCCTTACAGAGAATCTGACTGACAAGAAAGCTGGTGAGTTACCTCACACACTAACACTGGAAGCCTGACTGACCAAAACCCCGAATGGCAAGCCCTCTATAGCCTCTGTGCAGTCACTGTATCACTCTGCGTGGGGACTGCGTAGCTTCTGCGCTCTGGTTCTTCTGCTGGCTGGATTCGACCCTCTGGCCCCTTCCGGTCTCACAACCTGACTCTTCGGCACTGGATCTGACTGATCCTTAGTTGAATAATGGACCTCCTCAAGGCTGTAGTGCTGCCTTTGTGTGGCTCTGCGTTGGCACTGCGTAGTTGCTACACTGCCTCTGCTGGTACTGCTTTTTGTCTTCTCTGCTATGTATTCACCGGCTCAAGAATAGGCTTTCCAACCGACAATTATCTCTGCCCCTCTCTGCAAAAGATCTCTAGATCGAAGTTTCTCCCTGAGCACTGCTCACTAAAGGAATTGATCTCTTGATCTTTCCTTCGTCTTGTGTCTGTGTGTTTTCCAAATGACCCTTCAAGCCCTTCTTATAATATTCTCGTTGAAACTTCAATGACCGAGATTAAATCTATAATCAACGACTAAGATTAACTTTTGACTTGATTCTTTTTTTCTAGAACATTCACACCCATATTCTATTAATTCACTTTAATTATTTTATTTTCCTAAGTTTAGACTTATGATCCCTTTAAAATAATTAATTTTTTCAATAAAATACAATCTGGGTGCAATTTCCCAAAACGATTTTTGGGTTATTTGGAATACATGTGTCTAAGCCTTCTTGCAAATTTTGAGACTTAGAGCACATTCGATGCTACCAAAAATCAACGCTCCCTCTTAGCGAGGAATGTGCTTTAGCAATACACCCTGCTGAGTATTGCTCTGATTCTGCAACATCTCCCTCTACGCTGTTGATGTCTGACATTGCTACCCACCAACTCTGCACAAACGCTGCATCTGTACTGCTGCTGACACTGCCACTATCAACATTGCATTCGTACTGCAACTCCCTCTCAAATTCTGCATCCATGCTGCTGCTGACACTACCACTGCCAACTGCTACTGCACTGCAATATGGTTGCTTACTGCAACTAAAGAACATCCAAAACTGAACAAGTGTTTAGCATGATGCATCTCGGTACTGAAGATGTAACTGCTACTAGCCTCTGTGCTGTCCCTTTGAAGCCGCTGCATTGCTGCTGACTCTGCGTTGTGCCTCACTGCACTACTGCTAACTCTGCTCTGTGCTGCTTAGGTTCTGGCGCTGCTAACGACTGAACTGTCACTTCTGCACTCCTCTGCACCAACTGGCACTCGTCCATCATGTTGCGTTTGATCTGGGCTCCCATAGCAAGGTAATGATCCAAGAGGTAGACTCCTCAAGGATCCTGCCCATCTGTAGATCTCTGGGTCTACAACTCCAAGTCAACCCACTTCCCTCCTAGAAGTATATGAGCTATCATGCCAAACTCCTCCTCATTGATCCTGGCAGGTGCTGCTTGCGGATCATGCTTCTCATTTTTGTGCTTCTTCTTGAGAGGACACTGTGTGGCAAAATGACCCATTGCACCACACTAGAAGCATTTGATCTTGGAAAGATCCTTCTTCCATTTGCGCTGCTCCTGCTGCCCCTTTGATGCAAGGGCCACATTATCCTCCTCCTCCTTCGGTGTCTTCCCACTACTGCTGCTGCCCTCAAGTTGACACTTGAGTAAGTCCCTCCTCATCTCTTCTTGCTGAAGAGAAACCCACATTGACTCCCAGTCCTACAAATTATCTCTGCCCAGGATGCTCTGGACAAAGACCTGATAGTCTTCGGACACTGAGTTGAGGGCCAATCTGACCATCTCAGTGGCCTGAGGAGTTAATCCCATAGTTGACAGTTGATCTCGGTTCTCCTGAAGTCTAGATAGGAATGGATCAATGCGCTCACCTTTCTTCATCCTAGTAGTCCACATCTTCTCCTCTTGATACATCTTCCGCTACTCGGAAGATCCTTGATATAGCTTCACCAAGGCCTGCCACATTTCTCTAGCAGTCCTTTTGCTAGCGATGTGAGACACGACATGATCCCTCACACTGTCTAGGATTAGGTGCTTTGCCTTAGCCATATTCTTCTTGTATTCCTTCAAAGGATCTGCATCTACTGGAACAACTGCCGTACCTTCGACGAAGAGCTTGAGATCATGCTCATCCAACATGCATTTGATCCTTGCCTGCCAGATCGCATAGTTGGAGGCTCCCTCCAACCTGTCTTGATCTCTTAGTCCGCTTGCTGCCATTTTTGTCGATAGAAAAAGATATGTCGAACTAGCTCCCTCTCTTTCTCCTCTGCGCAACGCTGGACTGGCTTACGCACTCCTTGCTGGAGATGGTAGATCTACCACCCAAAACTGCTGCTCAGAACTCGAAAAATAGAATTCCCTAGCTAGGAATTCCCTCAAAGTGTCTCCAGATCTCTCTTCTGACGCTTCTGCACCCACAATCACTACTACGCAGAAAAATGCGTCCCTCTAGCTGCTGATCTGCATTGATCTGTCGCGCTGCTCCCTCTGCCTCTGCCAAACAACAATCTGAAAAATCTTTCCTCTCTGTCGACTCACTCAGAGAGAGATTTTCCTTGCTGGTTTCGGCCCTCCTGGCTTGGACTGTGCAATCTGCTGGGAGATTGATCTGCTACTGCTTACACAACTCTTTGATCTTGGTTTCACCAACGCTGGATCTACGGATCTGTTCTTTTGTTCCTCCTACACGCAGCTATACAAGCTTTGATACCATGTGAAAATTACTCAAATTTGGAATCCTATTGCAACAACTGGTATTAATTCTTCTAACTGATAAATTAATTATTCAGTTTATTGCTACGACAACATCAAACTAAACACACTGCAACCTTCATTAAATAAATTGCGGAAAAAAATACAAGTGCAGAAACACAACTGAACAAGATCAAATCATAGACACATCTAACACAGTTGATTTTGGACTAATGTCCCCGGAAAAACCTAATGCGGGAAAACAGGTGCAACAACTGAGGGTTTATATATTATGTAGTAATTTTCTAAATACAAACAGGATGCCTTGTTGGCTATCCTTACAGAGAATCTAACTGATAAGAAAGTTGCTGAGGTTACCTCACACACTGACACTGGAAGCCTGACTTACCAAAACTCCAGATGGCAAGCCCTCCATAGCCTCTGCGTCACTCTACGTGGCTTCTACATTCCGGCTCTTCTGCTGGTTGGATCTGACCCTTTGGCTCCTTCCGGTCACTGGATTTGACTGATCCACAGTTGAATAATGGACCTCCTCAAGGCTGCAACGTTGCCTCTGCGTGGCTCTGCGATGGCACTGCGTAGCTTGTATGCTGCCTCTGCTTTCTGTCTTCTCTACTGTGTATTCACCAGCTCAGGAATAGACTTTCCATTTTCAAATAAATGAATCTATTTGAAAATGAATTTTGGTCACAAAAGTTTACACTCTCAAATAGACTTTCCAACCGACAATTATCTCTGCCCCTCTCTGCAAAAGATCTATAGATCGAAGTTTCTCCCCGAGCACTGCTCACTAAAGAAATCGATCTCTTGATCCTTCCTTCGTCTTGTGTTTGTGTGTTTTCCAAAGCCCTTCTTATAATCTTCTTGTTGAAACTTCAACGGCCGAGATTAAATCTCTAATGAACGACTTAGATTAACTTTTGACTTGATCCACTTTTTCTAGAACATTCACACCCATCTTCTATTAATTCACTTTAATTATTTTATTTTCCTAAGTTTAGACTTAGGGTCCCTTTAAAATAATTATTTTTTTCAATAAAATACAATCCAGGTGAAATTTCCCAAAATGATTTCTAGGTTATCTGGAATACATGTGACTAAGCCTCCCTGCAAATTTTAAGACTTGGAGCACATCTGATGCTACCAGAAATAAACAATTCCATTGGACTAGGGCTAAAGATTAACCCCCTTGGTAAGGGGAGAGAACACATTTATAGTCATGATTGGTCAATCTTCCAGATCACCCTTTTATCCATACTGAATGCCCAAGACAAACAAGTGTAAGCACTTGATTGCAAAATGATCAAAGTACCTTTTGAATAGCAACCCACCTTCATCTAAAAGGAAATGCCAGATGGTGAGAAGTGTATGTCTAATGCAGATGGTGGAGGCACATGGCATATCATCTTCGAGTAATGAATGTCAGGGGTTATTGGCTATCAAATGTAGGAGAAAATTTTTCTCCTATGGGGTCATCCATTTTGGTGGGTAACATTGTGCTAACATGCAATCTTAGCATTAGAAATGGGGATCCCCTTTCCCACATAGAACTAGTAAGATTGAGGGGAAATTCAAATCGTGATTGGACCACACACTCCACAACTTTGCCGCCTAATAGTCCACATGCAATTACTTAGACAACAAAGTCTAAATACAACTCATATGTCATGCAGTCTTGTCAAAGGAGCCTATGCCCACATCCCAGTTTGAACGAACACATAGGGTAACACATAACATTCTACTCCTATCTTTCATTCAAAGTACTTTTGTGTGCTTCATTTTTACAATGACTTAAGATATTGTAGTGAATGACAACTACTACATAGTTAGGGCTGGAATATTATTATAATGGAAACAACATTATTAAAATGAATTGTTTCATATAATTGTACATGAAAGAGATGGTTGATGCAACTTGTGCAACAAATAACCTTATACAAATAGTTGATGTTACATGTAACACAATGTTGAAATTTTGATGTTCTATGCTATAACAATTACTTATTTCAAAAACTTGTTTCAGTTGCAATATTAGTTAAGCAATCGTAGATATATCATGAACCAAATGCACAATAGAAGACAACCAATAACATAAATGAGACACAATAGAAGACAAGGCCTAATTATAATTTATAAATTTATAATTAAATTAAAATAATTTAAATTCTCAATTAAATTTAAAAAAAAAATTTTGTTTTTTGTTCTAGATTCCATCACCATGCCATCGAAGGGTAGTAGAAAGTCTCATGATCTAGCATGGGCACATTGTGTTCGACTCATTCCTGGTAATGAACACCATGTCAAGTGCAATTATTGCAATGTCACAATGTATGCGGGCATAAATAGGCTAAAATACCACCTAGCTAGAATTCTTGGGAATGGTGTGGAATGTTGTGAACATTGCCCTCAAGAAGTCACTGCTGAAATGGTAGCTGCTTTGGAATCCATTAAAGAAGAAAGTTCTAAGAGGGCAAGAAGGAAGGTTGAGGCTGCTGGGATAGGTAGATCTCAGAATGAAACACAAAATCCAAGTGCAGGTAACTCCTCTTCAAGCGTTTTGGAAAACAAGAGTATAACCTCTCCTTTCTTCGCTCCTCTTACAACTCCAGGTTCTCAACCAACCTTGCTGAGTTTTAATGAAAAGAAGAGGAAGGAAGCAGATATGGCGGTGAGGAGGTTTTGGTACCATAATAGTCTTTCATTCAACTATGCAAAGTTTTATTTTTATCAGCCCATGGTGGATGCCACTGCAAGTGCTGGCCTTGGATACAAAGCCCCATCTTATAATGCACTGAGGGGGAAATATCTAGATGAGGAGCTCGAGTGTGTCAAAACACAATTGGAGAGCATTAAAAACTCATGGAAGTTTACAGGTTGCACAATTTTGTCTAATGGGTGGACAAATCAAAGGGGTAGAACAATAATAAATTTTGTTGTAGCTTGCCCTGAGGGAACCATGTTCCCAAGATCCATTGATGCATCTACACTTGTAAAGGATGCACATTTGATTTTTACATTGTTGGCTAAGGTTGTGGAGGAAGTTGGGGTTGCAAATTTTGTCCAGCTAATCATGGACAATGCGGCAAATTATGTGGCAGCTAGAAGGTTGCTTTATGCCAAATATCCCACCATTTTTTGACTCAGTGTGCTGCCCATTGCATAGACTTGATATTGGAGGACATTGAGAAGTTGGAGTGGGTGCAAGATGTTGTGCAAGAGTGCAAAAAAATTATCAAGTATATTATAACCATGCTTGGGTGTTGAACCTTTTATGAGGGAATTTGCAGAGGGTGAGCTTAGTTGCCCAAATATCACACGGCTTGCTACAAAATTTATTTCCCTCCAAAACCTTTTGTATGTGTACTGCTACCGCTCAAACTAGTAGGGGCTCCTAAAGGGGATCCTTGGAGGGCTACTACCAGATTAAGGGCAAGAAATGGAGTAATAGCCCATTGTCACCTCGGCTAAGGTTCCCTACTCTTTATGGACTTTCATCGATGGGAGGAGACCCGATATAATAAGGACCACAAAATAAGTAGACAATGATAGGGTGAGGGGTGATCCTAGGGTCCTATTCACGAGAGAGGCTTAGATATATAGCGTGCTTGCTTTGGAAGGCAAGGTTGAAGGCTATCAAGGAAGGGCTCAAGGGGAATTTCAAGGTTAAGGTTTAGGGAATGCATCTTATAATGGAGGCCCTTAAACCCTAAAATTCTTGTAACGACTTGGATTCCAAGTGCTCTTTTGAAGAATTACTCTTACTGGCTTGTTGGACCACACGGGACCAAGTGGATTTGGGGGTAGGTCAATGGGGTAGGGTTTAGCAACCAATGATGTACTTGACCTATTCCGGAGGGGAAAGGGCAAGGAATGAATTTTCAACACGAGACAAGGTGAGGATCCCAATGAGGTCTTTAGCCTAGGGAAACCAAGGGCAAGATTGATCTTGAGGCTAGGGCTTGAGGTATCTCACAATCCCACAGTCAAAATTGCTTCAAAATTGGAGGGTTCCTAAGAGAAACCCTAGCGTAGAGGATGCCAAGGGATCGATTTTTCTAGTGGGTGGTTTGCAAGATAAATGATGCCCTAGGAGACCTAGAGGGATAGACCTAGAAAAGAGAAGGTGAGAGAAGAAAATATTTTTAAGGTGATCACCTTTATGGTGGACTAGTGCCTAGTCCTTTGGGGAGATTTGGAGTCAAGAGTAGTTATGACTATGGACATTCAATTTTCTATCTCAAGGAGGTCTCAAAGACAACTTCGCATAGTGTTAGGGCAAAAACAAAAGCAACTTCAAGAGCTTTATACTTCGTTTTGCAAAATATATGGCTTATCTTGATGAACTTTAGTGAATAAGCATCTCTAGGAACATTCTTTCATAATACATGGCCCATAAATGAAGCATCACTATCTAGAAACCAAATTTCCACAACTTCGCATAAATGGATGCAGTAAATTAGCCCTAGCATAGCGAAATCCTAGCAACATTGTATGTGACAAAAATAGAAAGAGAAAATAGCATTAAATTGTACTTACATGCATTAAGAGTATATCCAACCATCAAAACTTTGCTAATTAAGAAGCTCCAAGACAAGAGAAAATAATCCAAACATCAAAATTCATTCCGTTCTCCAAAATTTCGTCCTCCAAGAAGGATAGTGAAGTTCTCTAAAGAGATACAAGTCCAAACCAAGTGATGATGCTTAAATGAATTCACATCACTTCTAATGAGTTCGATTTAGTTAATTAGGTCTACATTAGCCCCTAAAATAAAATAATGTGCAAAATGACTAACTTTTGGTGACAAGCCCATCAAACTAGCTCATAAACAAAAGAGTAAGCCTCTCAAAAGGTCGAATGATCAATAGTACATGTTGTTGGGCCTTCTAAGAAGCCCGATGAAGTCCATAATGATGAATAAGACTCCCAAAAGTAGTGGACAAGGAGATGGCCCCTTGTTCTCCAAATAATAAACATGTGGTGCTCCCAATGGGTGTGTGGTCACATAAGTAACCTCATGGGTCTCCAAGTAGATCAAAGATACCATCTTTGATCTACTTGGAGACCCATGAGGTTACTTATGTGCCCCCACACCCATTGGCTCTCCAAGTAGATCAAAGATGGTTGTAGACCATTTGGAAGGGCTCAGATGATGGTGTAAGTGATGCCATATCAACATACAAGTCCTGGGTCATCTACCAAGTGCATGGTTCAATTGCGAGTTCCATTGGGCATGGTGAACTAGGTGCATCTTCCTCGTCCAATAGGTGAATCTTGAGAAATCTCTGAGCATCTCTGGGGATCCATGGAATGTTGTCTACTATTGTGGAGGCCCATGTCTCTCCACACACACCCAACATGTGCCATTGGAGCCCTCTGGAGTGTTAGGACTTTGTATAGGGAGACCAAATCCAAAATGGAGACCATCTGCAATCCCACATAAGATCCAATGTGTCTGCTAGCCTTCCAGTACAACAAGTCATTTAAGGAAATCAGGTTAAAGAGCTTACAAACCATGGACAACAGGTCGGCACTTCATAATGGCATGCCCTTCCATAGTGGGCTTTGACATGTGCTAATGTCTCCAAGCTCCAAGGGGGGTTAACCAAGTACCCTATCAGGTGGTTTCTACCTTTAAAGGGGATGATATGTCCAAGCACATCCTTCAAATGGTGGTGGCATGTGATAAAGTGATGGATGGAATAAGGGATGAAAAGGGGCAATCCTGTGCCACATGTCAGGGCACAAGGTTAGCTAATGAAGGGAGGTCCACACTTGGGTATATAATGAATAGGAGGGAGAAATCATAGTACATGAGTGATCCCGACCTTGATTTTTCCACCCTTCATATGTCTTTTGCCTTTTATGATTTTTCTTTGGTTAACTGCTCGGGGCTCAAGGAATGAGAGCATGATGTATAAATTATAGTAGTGGATACTCCCTTTAAGGTGGGGCGTTTCATTTCCCACCAGGGGTTGGGACAATCATGGGTTCCTGAATGATATAGGAGGCTCATCTAGGGCCTATAGGAACCAGGGTGATGGCCATGGGGATGGGGTAGAGCTCATGCATTGGTTTTTGCCGACATGCTATGTCAAAATTATGCAACTGCGGTCAAATTTGACTTTTGACAGCTCATATGATGAAGATAATAATTGCAACAGATTCCTCTTTTCGAGAGGACTAAAATCGATCTAAAGATCACCCTATTTGGTTAAGCGGAAGTTGATTTTTGAATTATTTTATTCATACATGTATAATGGAATGGGTCAGTCCTAAGCACATGTGAAATTGGTTAAGTCGGCCCCAACCCCAAGTGGACCCTCATGGAAGCCTATAAATCGAAGCGTCCTCAAGCTCATTTTCACACATTAATCTAGCTACCTCCTCCATGTGTCCGGGACTCAAAGATGAATCTACAGTACTTCGAAGTTTCCGCTTAGTGACGACAATGTTCAACAGTATGCTATAGGCAGTGATAGTGCATTACAGTTCTTTGAATCAGGATCCCTCAGTAGAAGTATGTTTAAGGTTATATTATGGATGTGCTAGTTGTTTTATTGCATTATGAAGATATGGATCAATGGATCATTGTACTCTTGTTTGCTGAATCATTTGATGACGATCTAGAAGAAGAATTTGCAAGGGTTTTCCCCATAATGGGTTTTGCCCTTGTCTCAGACCAATCCTGGTGTCTCTATGTGTGCGTGTTTTTCTTCTAGTTGTTTCTTTATGTTCCGCTGCATATATGATGATGATGATGTTAGTGTTCTTTCTACATGGTTGCATATGCTTATGGTTAATAGTGTAAATCTGAATAATGATATAATGATATGGGGTGAACTTAATGTGTCAATGAAGAAATGCAACTATCAAAGCAAAGAGCAATGTAACCCTATGAAAAATTAACATGGTTTTAGAGCTGAGCTGAAGAAAAGCCATGGAGATCACCCCCATGGAGACACTTTTGATCGAAGCAAGAAGAGGATGGTGGAGACCTAAAAGAATTCTAGGGTATGAAGAAAACCCTAGGTAGTTAGTGCATAATGGTTTGATGGTTAGGGTTTGAGAGAAACCCAGGTTTATGGAAAATAATTGAGATATGAAACCCTTGCATGATCAAAGTCAAGAAGTTCAAATCTAAATGAAGCCCTCAATGGGATAGTCTCTAATAGACCTGGTTGTTGATAAAGTTGATTGAAGGCAACACTGTCATGTGGTCTATAGATGGCTCTTGAAGGTTGGTTCAAGAGGGAGAGGATCACCTCTCATTGAAGATAAGTATCCCTTGACTTATGACTTTATTCTTGTTTAGACTTATGGATATGATTATGATGATTATTTCTTATACTTCCTGCATGTATATTTCGAGTACCTGGATGTTTCTATCCTTCTTGATGAGATGTGATAAGTGGATCCTTCTTAAGGATCATTTGAGATGTAGGAAGAAAAGCTAGATCTGGAAAAGGTAAAGAGGCACCTGATGAAAATATGACAAGATGCCTATGTGAAAGTGCACAGGTATCTGAATACTACAAGGTATGCATGGCATGTTGTATTTCAATAGTAACATTGATGGCTAGGTTACCCCTATGATATGTTGAGAATGTCTCCTCCTCATATAGCTCATGCATGCATATGAAAGTGATTTGGAAATATGGTTCCTATGATGAAATGGTTCCCCTGGTATTGAACATTTTGATCATGACGATATTCTTGAAGGCTACTTATTGTTGGTCTTGGACATAATGGTATACTTGATGTATTGATCATGATAAGCATGGTATTGGTAACCACGCTAATAGAGGTATAACTATGAGATTGATATTCTAGATCTCCTACTACCTGTGGTCATGGCATATGGTGAATCTAATGCCCTAACTTGATGTATTGTTATTGTGTTCATAATCTTTGAGATATGATGTCACATCTGCCTGCTGCCCTGATCTTTCAAGTCTAATCCTCGACGAAAGATTGATGACATGATGTTGATGATCATGATAGATATGTGTTTATGATCTAACATATTCGCTGTTGCATGACTCTAGTAAAGACAGGTTGATGACATGAATGAAGATGAAATTATGTGTTTTATTGAAGTATGATTTATGGGTATCTGACATTGTTGATCTACAACAAAGGTCTGAGCCTCACTCGCACAAAGGAAGGCCCATAGGTGCGACTATGCTTGATAAACATAAAATTGAAGTTTTGTACACGAAAATAGTCTGTGCTTTGAATCAAGGGATCTCTGACATGTCCTGCCATTGTAAACTGATTTCTGAAGTTGCTGGGTTAAAATTGCTGATCACAGAAAATGAAGGATTGAGCATGAAATCAGATGGTCACCTGGAAGATGTCAGTTCTGCAGATGTGTTGCAGATATCAGTAAGATCTATTAGCAGGAAAAGTTCGTATGTTTGAACCGAACTTGTGTTTGCAGGTGACCGAGACATTCATATGAATATGTCATTATGTTTGAAGTTTGTGCTACAACAGTTTGACATGATTTGGCTGATTGATATAGATGAGTTGTGTTTGGAACTTTGAATTGATGATCGAGACATATCTTTGGATTATAGATCTCTCTATAATAACAAATTTGGACTTGACCTGATGACTAATGATTTAATTTGATGATTTGCCCTGATGTCAATGCTACGTGGGCATAGTGACCTTCAATGACTTATGTGAGTATTCAAAATTATGGTTTTCTATTGACCTCCTTCTTAATAGCACAATGGTTGAAAGTATTGATAATTGTGATTTTGTATGAAGATGGAACTTGCATGACTCATCCGTGGTGTATGCATTTGCATCTAGTGACATAAGTGACTTGTAATGGCATGATAGATGAGTGACTTGTTGGCTTGACAATAAATGAAGTCAAGACTTGATATGAGCTCTACCTGTCACCTGGTTGAAAGAATTGATACTATAATATCAATGTCTTTGATAACAGTTTTGGTCCGGCTTCTAAAATCTGATGAGCTGACTTCGTTGACACAACATTGATTTTTGTAAGGCTGATTATATTGGCTTGGTAAGGCATTATGCTTGCAGAGAGCATTGTGTGATGCAAGTTCCCCGATTTAGATTTGTCCATATTTGATAGTTATATGACGAAGTCAGGATGATGAGTTCCAAGGCATGGCCTCGATTTTGATTATGCCTTTGGTTTTACATATTGATGGTCTACCCTTGACAGGTGATGAGCCTTTGGTGAACTGAGAGGGAGATGGCTTCTAAAGCTCGAAATGATGTATCATGTCATGATGAATCGATTTCTAAAATTTGGGAAATAAATCCTATTTTGCAAAACTGTTGAAAAATGTCTTTGTGTAATGGAAATGTTAATCCTTGGACACTCTAATTTAAAGTTCAAATGTTGTTATAGCATCTGATAGTTGATTGAAGCATTGATGTTTCGTATTGAACATCCATCTGTATATGATGTGTATAGAACCTGAATTGAGCTGCTTCATTCACATAGAGTTGCCACCAAACATCCTTTGAAATATCTGCATGAAACATTCTATTTTTAAGGCTGAGATATTTCTCCTATGATATGTGATTGCATGGATATATTGTTGATTATTGAGCACATTTGGATGCTGCCTTAATATGAGATCTGCCATGATATCTTGGATGAGAGGTCCATAACACGACAGAGGTTGAATACGATATTGCTAGCATGGCTAGCTGTGAGGCAAGATGTAGAAGCTCCTTAGAGAGTTGTCTGAGCATGATCTAGATAAGACATGGATACATTGTGATGACAGAGGATCCCATATATATATATATATAGTTGGGACTGAGATTTCTCCATACATTGAGAATTGTTCGAGACAAGCTTAGGCTTGTGATTGACACCTCCTTGAGAGGGAGGATGATTATGGTATCCTTTTGTGATTTTATATGATTATTTATGTTCTAACATAATATTTGATTTGATGTCCTGTATGAACAGGAATCAACTGCTATTGAGACAAACAGATACTAGATTTGAGTATGATGAGAGGAGCGCTGATCGAGGACATTGAGCCAACTCTTTCTCCCTGATTGAGCTCCCAGGGTGAGGAATTGAGATAGAGGGCTCATGGGGTTGAGGGAACTTTGGACAATAGGGTACGAGTCACGACCCCTATCTGTTACCCATAGGGTTAGAGATGCTCCTCCCCTATCTTCATAGGGTCAAAGAATGCTACTCCCCTGTTTCGTCTTTGCAGAGTATGATGCAGGGGCATCCGAACAGGTTCGAATTCAAGATCGAATCTGTAGCTGAAGAGACCGAGTATGCGAACAGTCATGTAAATTGGGACAAATTTTTATTGAAAACCGATGCTGAAACTTATGTAACTGATCAATAATTAGATCTGCCATGTGTGCGGTTGAGGAGATGAAGAGTTCTGAGTGATTCAGGAGAGATTGTGGATCTCAAGCGATTCGGGATCTTTTGTATTTTCTATAAGAGCAAATCTGTAATGTGCGTGAGAAACAGAGCGAGTGAGCACGATGTAGTTGGAGGTGACCTTTGTTACTAAGGCTGAAATGCCTTAGATATCTGTAAGTGGTCTTTGTATATAATAGAGGAATTAAATTGTGGATTCTGTGTATCTGTATATGCTTAGTGAGTTATTTGCAATTAGACTATGTAGTTCACTTAATGTGTGCAAGTTTCATATGGGTTATCTGCAGTTTCCTTATGAGTGTATTGCAGTGATTATTGACCATCGATCCTTACAGGATCGATGGCAATCAAATGTTGTGTGATTCTGTCTTGATTTGATTTAAATTAACCATTAGCCTTTGTGTTCATTTGACGAAGAATTTGCTGTGTTGAACCTCCGGAAGTCTCTCTCTGTCCATGGTTGAGCGTAGTCCATATTGAGTCTCCTGAGCGTGTTTTATTAATATACACCTCTGTGAGAGGCCGAAGACTCCCATTGAACTATGGACTTCTGGCCGTAGTAGACAAACCCGGTTATAAGAGAAATGGTTTCACGTTATTGTTAATTGCAACCATTGTCCCGAAGGTTCGAACCTGAGTTAGCGAACCAGGAATGGCGTAACCCTGGTTTAGCCCTTGGTCAATCACTGTATGAAATCGGAAACAGTTTTGATCGCACTGCTTTTGGTACGGAAGGGAAACCACTCAAGGTCGCGCGATCCTGTGAAAAGCTGCCACGTCGTCTGGGCAATATCGCCTCATCGCTCCCTCATCACGCGTTAACTGTCGACTGCGGACTCAGCGCGATATCAACGTACGCCATCCGATCTGAGGCTTGCTCATCGAACGGTGATCGCCCTCAGATATGCTTGAAGGTTAACCTAAGGTATGGACGTTGAATTAAATTGAATTTCGTCGATTGTATAGGTGGGTCCATAACCCACAGGTCCCAGGATCGAGAACCAAAGATTTCGGATTATGAATATGGCAGCTTTGACATAGGTTTGAAATAGCAGAAAAAGGGGGATCCTGCTCATAGTGGGAAACACTCCCCATTAAGTGGTATCAGAGTAGGGAAATGATTTCCTGCGGGGAAGAAGTATGCGTACAGAGGAAGAAGAGGTACAGTTTGTGAAAATTTGTAAGCTGGTGATTTTCTTTTGTATTGTGAAGGTAGCAGTAGAGGAAGGTGAGAAGATTGCAGCAGCCTAGAGCAGGATTGCTCAACTGGTTCCACAGGAGCGAACCAAAGAGATGCCGAGAGCTGGAGCTCAGGAAAGAAGCTTGGTGAGGTATCTGGTAGCAAGGAGACTTGCTATTGCAGAGGTTTTGTTGCATCTCACAAAGGACAATTCCGCAGAGGATGCGGGTGAGAATTGTTTAGGAGATGTTGCTACAGGAAGATCACGAAGAGCAGTTCCATAGATGACGTGGTTAGACTTGCTGGCAGCTAGAGAAGACATATGACCAGGAGGTCATAAATTTTTGTGCCTTGGGAGTCTGATGTAGGGGCATCCGAACAGGTTCGAATTCAAGATCGAATCTGCAGCTGAAGAGACTGAGTATGCGAACAGTCATGTAAATTGGGGAAATTTTTTATTGAAAACCAATGCTGAAACTTATGTAACTAATCAATAATTAGATCTGCCATGTGTGCGGTTGAGGAGATGAAGAGTTCTGAGCGATTTAGGAGAGATTGTGGATCTCAAGCGATTCGGGATCTTTTGTATTTTCTATAAGAGCAAATCTGTAATGTGCGTGAGAAACAGAGCGAGTGAGCACGATGTAGTCGGAGGTGACCTTTGTTACTAAGGCTGAAATGCCTTAGATATCTGTAAGCGGTCTTTGTATATAATAGAGGAATTAAATTGTGGATTCTGTGTATCTGTATATGCGTAGTGATTTATTTGCAATTAGACTATGTAGTTCACTTAATGTGTGCGAGTTTCATATGGGTTATCTGCAGTTTCCTTATGAGTGTATTGCAGTGATTATTGACCATCGATCCTTACAGGATCGATGGCAATCAAATGTTGTGTGGTTCTGTCTTGATTTGATTTAAATTAGCCATCAGCCTTTGTGTTCATTTGACGAAGAATTTGCTGTGTTGAACCTTCGGAAGTCTCTCTCTGTCCATGGTTGAGCGTAGTCCATATTGAGTCTCCTGAGCGTGTTTTATTAATATGCACCCCTGTGAGAGGCCGAAGACTCCCACCGAACTGTGGACTTCTGGCCGTAGTAGAGAAACCCGGTTATAAGAGAAATGGTTTCGCATTATTGTTAATTGCAACCATTGTCCCGAAGGTCCAAACCTGAGTTAGCGTACCAGGAATGGCGTAACCCTGGTTTAGCCCTTGGTCAATCATTGTATGAAACCGAAAGCAGTTTTGATCGCACCGCTTTTGGTACGGAAGGGAAACCACTCAAGGTCACGCGATCTTGTGAAAAGCTGCCACGTCGTCTGGGCAATACCGCCTCATCGCTCCCTCATCGCACATTAATTGTCGACTGCGGACTCAGCGCGATAGGCTGGCTCATCGAACGGTGATCGCCCTCAAATATGCTCGAAGGTTAACCTAAGGTATGGACGTTGAATTAAATTGAATTTCGTCGATTGTATAGGTGGGCCCATAACCCACAGGTTCCAGGATCGAGAACCAAAGATTTCGGATTATGAATACGGCAGCTGTGACATAGGTTTGAAATAGCAGAAAAAGGGGGATCCTGCTCATAGTGGGAAACGCTCCCCATCAGAGTATACCCCAGTTGGCATCATACCCACAAGCAGGGCTTGTTGGGAATACCGCTCGTTTGGCCAACGAGTTGAGAGTGTACTTGGGGTGTACAACCCAAGTCGATTATGATGCAGGTGTTCTACCACATGACTATTCAACATCGTCAATGGTAAGATCAGTAGGCAGTAGGATGGGTTGAGATAACCCTATGCGGTTTCGGGTTGAGATTGATCTCTCCGATGTAATCCCAGGGTCGAGATGGGCTCTCTTGCGTGTTTGGATATCCTATTACTCGATATGGGGTTGTAGATGTATAACTCCCCCATGAGATTTCGGGTCGAGATGTACTCCCCGATGTGGTTACAGGTTGAGATGTGTTCCTTGATGATATGCTGTCTGATGATGATTGATGATGATGTTCCGGGTAGTAGCCCGCTGGCAGAGATTCCGAATAGTAGCTTGATGGATAAAGGGTGGTAGCCTAAGCTCCCCTCCGATTACAAATTCTTTTTCTTCTAGATTCGAGAATGTTCAACATATGAGCAACAATAATCAAGAGATATTTAGGAATAAGTATGAGAAGTACATTGATGATTTGTAATGATGTAAGATCACAGCTTGATGACTACATGACAGAGATAATCAGTGACGATACGTGATGATGCTTGAATATACTAGAATGGCATATTGATCGATGAACATATATTGGCAGGTGGAATTCTCCCTAGTTGAGAGGGAGTGTTAAAATTATGCAACTGCAGTAAAATTCCACTTTGGACAACTCATATGATGAAGATAATAATTACAATAGATTCCTCTTTTTGAGATGACCAAAATTGATCTAAAGATTACCCTATTTGGTTAAGCGAAATTTGATTTTTGAATTATTTTATTCATACATGTATAATGGAATGTGCCGGTCCCAAGCACATGTGAAATTGGTTAAATCGGCCCCAACCTCTGGTGGACCCTCATGAAAGCTTATAAATAGAAGTGACCTCAAGCTCATTCTCACACATTGATCTAGCTATCTTCTACTTTCTTATTTTTGTCTTGGCTCGTACAGGTTCGACGAAAGAAGTTCGCGTAGGGTCCGAAATCACAGGCGTGAGGCTAGCTCTGATCTAGGGTTTTCTGGATCTTAGCCGTAGGCACAGAGGGTCAAGGTTGCTGCTAGGGCGTCAGAGGCAGATTGGGCTACGCTCATCCATAGCCGCAGGCACAAAGGCTTATGCCTACGTCCAAGGTGCCATAACTGCAGGCACAATAGCGTCCAAGGCCTCAGAAGGCAGATCAGGCCTTCGAAACCCATAAATGCAAGCACAAAGGTCTATGGTAGTGTCCAGGTACCCATATCTGCAAGCACAAAGGCCTATGGTAGCGTCTGTCATAGACGCGGGCATAACTCTTCCATGCATTCAGGACTCAAATATGAATCTACATTATTTCGAAGTTTCCGCTTAGTGACAACAGTGTTCAATAGCAATGATAGTTCATTACAGTTCTTAGAATCAGGATTCCTCAGTAGAATTATGTTTAAGGTTATATTATGGATGTGCTAGTTGTTTTATTGCATTATGAAGATATGGATCAATGGATCATTGTACTCTTGTTTGCTGAATCATTTTATGACGATCTAGAAGAAGAATTTGCAAGGGTTTTCCCCATCGTGGGTTTTTCCCTAGTCTCAGACCAATCCTGATGTCTCTATGTGTGTATGCTCTTCTTCCATTTATTTCTTTATGCTCCTCTGCATAGATGATGATGATGTTATTGTTCTTGCTACATAGTTGCATATGCTGATGGTTAATAGTGTAAATCTGAATAATGATATAATGATACGGGGTGAACTTAATGTGTCAATGAAGAAATCCAACTATCAAAGCAAAGATCAATGTAGCCCTATGAAAAATTAACATGCTAAATGTGTTTGTTCTGACCATCTTTTGCATTTTGTGGTACATTTCCCTATTGAATGTGGCCAATTATGCTTTTACATTTCTTTTCAACTGCATCAACCTCTGGGGCATCATTTTAGGCTCGACCCAAGGTGTGGGCAAGGGGAAGGGGAAGCTAACTCTACGTGGACTCAATGGAGAAATGTGGACCTAGGCGAGAAAAATGATGAATGGGGTTATAATGAATGGAAGGGGAGCAATGTATGTGGATGAGGGAGCGGGACCATGTAACCGATGTTGATTTTTGGGTAGCATCGAATGTGCTCTAGCTCCGAAACTTTGTGGAGGGGCTAGAACACATGAGATCTCCAAGACCCAGAAATCGTTTGGAGAAATTCCACCCGGAGCTTAAGTTATTCAAATAATTAATTATTTTAATGGAGACCCTAAGTCTAACGAACTTAGGGAAATTAAATAATTAAAGTGAATTAATTTAACATGTGGGTGAGAATGTTCTAAGTGACGAGGATCAAGTTTTTTCTAATCTTAGCCTCGATTAGAGATTAGATCACGACTGTTGATTCGTCAATTGGAAAAATATTGAAGGAAGGCTTGGGGTCAGTTGGAGAACACACACAGAGTGGCAACACTTGAGCTAAGTCTAAATTTTGGGGCGTGGTTTGCTGAGAATTTCGGAGTGAGCTTGCAGTGTAGCGAGGTGCAGTTCGACAGCAGGATTTCGAATCCAAGGCCGAGAATATAGCTACAGAGAGGCAGATCTACCCAGGAGAGACAGCGCAACCCTTGAGAGGGTGACATAGGCCCAACTGGGCTCACGTAGAGCTGACACATACGCTGACGCAAGCCCAAGGGGGTGATGCAGCCCAGGAGGAGGTGATGTAGAGCCAAAGGCTGCAGCGCTGGGGTTTCTGTGGGGCAGATTGGGCTCAGTTTCGGTAGATCGAAGAAAGGTGATGCAACCACTAGGAAGGGTGATGCAGTCTTAACACGGAGTTTGCTGTGGACTACGTAGGCACCTTTCGGGTTCGTCATTTTGACGCTAGATCAGCCATAATATTTGTCTCTTGATAGAGTTACTTTTGCCAAGGAAATTCTCTGTTGGGTGAGCTGTTTATGACACCCTAGTTTGTATTCAGAAATCTGCATAATAATAAAAACCCTTAAGAGCTGCTACACCAGTTTTCTCGCATTGGGTTTTTCCAGGGACATTTGTCCGAAAAATCTTGTGTGTCCTTTGTTTGAATGTGCTTATTCTTCAGTTCTTGATTTGTATAATTGTGTAGGCTGCAATGTGTTTACTTCAATGTTTTCATGAATATTTTTGAAAATAACTTGTTAAGTTAAATACACAAGTAGGAGAATTAAACCAGATTTCTGCAGTAGGATTTCTGTAATTGAGATTCAGAAATTTTCACATGGTATCAAAGCATTTGCAGATCAGGAAGAGTTGAATTTTGAAGCCATCAACAGAAGACCAAAGAAAATTTGCTGCAGGAAGGTAGCTGTACCGAGTGATAGCGCAGATGCAGAGAGAGAGGCAAGGAATGGTGACATAGTCACTTGTGGAGCTCACACAGAGCCTGTGTCAGCCAGGGGAGGTGACGCTGTAGCTACGCAGAGGCAACGCAGTGCTTCCTGGGCTAGCGTAGAAATTTTGAGTCTTCGGTTGCCGTGGCTGGAAGTGCGGTTCGTTTTTTCTTCAATAGTTGCTGGTGGGGCATTGTTTCTGTTGGTGCAAAACAATATCTAGTAGGGCGTGGCAAAGTAAGGGGAAGCAATTCCTCAAAAGACTTCTAGCCAAGAAGTCTAGATCCAATGCTGATCATAAACAAAGAGTGATCAGAGAGGGTTGATTCGACATTAGTTGGCAGAGGATTTTCGGGAGGGAAATTGGTTTTCAGAGGGAGCGTGATTCCTTAGAGGGTTTCTAGCACCAAGAAACCCAGATTTGAGTTTTGCTGGGGCAACAACAAAAGAGGGAGAAGTGAATCAATTTGTCATATTCAGTTGAGCAGAGATGGCTGCACATGGGCTGAGGCATCAGGACAAGTTGGATGGTGCAACCAACTTTGTCATCTGGAAGGCCAGGATCCTATTTGTCTTGGATGAGTATCGCATCAAGCATCTCGCCGAGAGTGTAGTTGTTGTTCCTGCTGACGCTGATCAATTGAAGAAGTATGAGGAAGCTCAAGTGAAGACAAAGCGCTTGATCTTGTACGGGGTCAAGGATCATGTGGTCCCACACATTGCTGAGAAGAATACAACACATGAGATGTGGACGTCTTTGACCACATTATATCTGGGGACTTCTGTCCAGAGGAGAATGCTTCTGGAGAATCAACTTCGGTTATTTTTGATGCTGAAGGGAGAAGAGATCAACCCCTTCCTCATTAGATTGAAGGTGATTCGTGATCAACTGGTTGTCGTAGGGGCCACACTTGATGAAGGTCTTATGGTGAGGACTGCTCTGAATGTAGTTACCGATGATTGGGAGAACTTTGTCCAAGGCATTTTGGGCAGAGCAACACTTCCGAGTTGGGAAAACATGTGGGCAACTCTTTATTAAGAAGAGATCAGGATGATGACCAAGGTGGGCACGAGCAACGGAGGGATCAAGATCGAGAAGGAGGAGGAGGAAGATGCGGCTCTCGCATCTAAGGGACATCATGGGCAGCAGAGGAAGAAGAAGAGATACCTTCAAAGGTCAAGTGCTTTAGATTTGGTGAACTAAGACATTTCGCCACACAATGCCCTAAGAAGAAGAAGGGTGAAGACAAATCTGATTCAAAGGCTGTCGCAGCTAAGGACGATGATGGAGATGATGACGATGTGGTCATGAGTGCTCTTGTGCCTCAAGAGAAGAGGTGGGGCAACATTGATTTGTAGTTCATTCAAACTGCAGTGAGGGGCAGGATCCTTGAGGTGTCTCAAACTCTTGGATCACATACGAGCTACGAGAGCCCTTAATGACAGTAGCAGGATGACAGGAGTCAGTTGGTGCAGAGGATAATGGAGCAACATTGGCAGAGCTAGGACGATGAAGTCTTGAGCAATGCAAAGCAGGGGTAGCAACAGTGTGGCAACAACGCAGAGGTTGATGAGATTTCAACACCGCAGAGGCAGTGCTCACGCAGTGCAGAGCAGCAACAGCGCAACGCTCTAGAGTGTTAGTGTAGATTAGCAGTAGAGGGTGCTTCGGTATCAAGGTGTTCTCAAATTGACTTGTATGTCAAGTATTTGGGATGTTTTAGTTGCTTACTTCTCAACAACTGAGTTGTAGTGCAATAGTTAGCAGTGGTAGTGCTCTGGGAAGCATGATGCAGCATTTGAGAGGGAGTTGCAGTATAGATGTAGCAGTGACATGGGAAACAATACAGATAGCAACAGCGCAGTAGATGAAGGGCAACATCCGAGCATCAAAAATGCAGAGGACTGATGCCGTGGATCAGGGTGATGCTTCAGGTTGAAGTGTTGTTAGAGCACATTCCTCGCTAAGAGGGAGTGTTGATTTTTGGGTAGCATCGGATGTGCTATAGCTCCGAAACTTTGTGGAGGGGCTAGAACACATGAGATCTCCAAGACCCATAAATCGTTTTGAGAAATCCCACCCGGAGCTTAAGTTATTCAAATAATTAATTATTTTAATGGAGACCCTAAGTCTAACTTAGAGAAATTAAATAATTAAAGCGAGTTAATTTAATAGTGGGTGAGAATGTTGTAAGTGATGAGGAGAAAGTCTTTTCTAATCTTAGCCGTCGATTAGAGATTAGATCACGACCGTTGATTCGTGAACTGGAAAAGTATTAAAGGAAGGCTTGGGGTCAGTTGGAGAACACACACAGAGTGGCATCACTTGAGCTAAGTCGAAATTCTGGGGCGTGGTTTGCTGAGAATTTCAGAGTGAACTTGCAGTGCAACGAGGGGTAGCTCGACAGCGGGATTTCGAATCCGAGGTCGAGAATACAGTTGCAGAGAGGCAGATCTATTCATGAGAGACAACACAACCCTTGAGAGGGTGACGCAGGCCCAGCTGGGCTCACGCAGCGCTGACGCAGGCCCAGAAGGGTGACGCAGTCCAGGAGGAGGTGATGCAGAGCCAGAGGCTGCAACACTGGGGTTTCTGTGGGGCAGATCGGGCTCAGTTGCAACAGATCGAAAAAGGGTGATGTTGCCACTAGGAAGGGTGATGCAGTCTCAACGCAGAGCTTGCTGGGGATTGCATAGGCACCTGTGGGGTTCGTCATTTTGATGCTGGATTAGCGATAATATCTGTCTTCAGATAGAGGTACTTTTGCCAAGGAAATTCTCCGTTGGGTGAGCCGTTTATGGCACCCTAGTTTGTATTCAGAAATCTGCATAATAATAAAAACCCTCAGGAGCTGCTGCACCGGTTTTCCCGCATTGGGTTTTTCTGTGGACATTTGTTTGAAAAATCTTGTGTCCTTTGTCTGAATGTGCTTATTCTTCAGTTCCTGATTTGTATAATTGTGTAAGCTGCAATGTGTTTACTTCAATGTTTTCATGAATATTTATGAAAATAACTTGTGAAGTTAAATACACAAGTAGGAGAAGTAAACCAAATTTCTGCATTAGGATTTTTGTAATTGAGATTCAGAAATTTCACAACCGAAATTGGGGTTTCCCAAGTAGTACCACCACAAAACCCAAAGGTCAGTAAAGGAGATCCCACACGACGAGGATCCAAGGGTACCATCCAAAAGAGGTCCAGGGGACAAGAGCACAGACCTAGTCCATTTTTTCTGCCAAATCCCCCCATTAATCCATGCATAGAAGTTTCCATGATAAGTAAACTACAATACTCAATTACAAAATGACAAGGCTGTGAAATTTTCAAGAGGAAAATATTTCTGCAATACTTGGTTTATTTCTCCTACTTATGAGATAAGTTATTTATAGATGCTTCAGTAAATTCTGAAATAAACACATTTGCAGATCTTCACTATCATTAAGAGCATAAGAACAGAAAGATAATTTACAAAAGTAGCACAATAGAAACAACCACATGAACACAATTATTTTTGGACAATTGTCCTCGGAAAAACCCAATGTGGGAAAATCGGTGCAACAGATGAGGGTTTATATTTATCTTCAAAAATGGAAAGTACATTTATAGGAGTTTGATGAGCAGAGAAAAATTTGCAAACACCTCGCTGAATTTTCTGGACCTTCCAGACAAATTTCAGACCCCTTGGGGTGACCTTCTTCACCCTCTGCGTCATCTAGCGTGAGAGCTTTGCGCAGTCTCTCCCTGGACTGCGTGATTCTGCGTGGAGGGGGTCTTGCTGCTGATCAACTCACCCTTCCCTTCATCCTCCTAACTTTTGCTTCTCGATAACTGACTCCTCCCTCCTTCTGCTTCTGCAACCCTGCCTCTACAATCTCACCCACTGAAATCGAATTCTCTTGCTTCAGAATCAATTTCCTTTGGGTACTGAGAGTGTCCCCGGCTTGATTTCCAAATGGCCCTCAAGTCTCTTCTTATAGTCTTCTCACTGATGAATCAATGACCAAGATTATATCTTTAATCAATGGCTCAGATTAAAAGATGACTTGATCTTTGTTTTCTAGAAGATTCACACTCTGCTCTATTAATACCCTTTAATTATTTAATTTCCCTTAGTTTAAACTTAGGGTTTGCATTAAAGTAATTAATTATTTTAATAAAGTCATATCCTAGTGGAATTTCCACAAACGATTTTTGGGTTCTCTGGATAACTGATGTCCAAGCCTCTCTACCAAAAATGAGACATAAAACACTTTCCGATGCTATAGAAATCAACACTCCCTCTTAGCGAGGAAAGTGTTTAAGCAAGATACTGATGTATTGCTTTGACTCTACATCTGCTGCGCTGATGATGTCCTGGCTGCTGCCCCTCATTTCTGCGCTGCTACTTCCTGTATTGCTGCCCTGCCACTGCAGCATCCGTATTGCAGCTCCATCTTCTTCTAAAGACCACCCTTTCCTCTAATGGAAGGGGTTCTCGACCATCCCCATCTTCTCTCTGAAGTAAATGAACTTGATCTTACTTAGAGCCTTTGTGAGGATATCTGCCACCTGTTCTTCTGTAGGAGTGTATTGCAACTGTACTGCTCCCCTCTGGACATAATCCCTGATAAAGTGACACTGAATGTCAATGTGTTTCGATTGGTCATGAAACACAGGATTTTCAGAGAGCTTGATGCAACTCTGATTATCGCACATAATCCCGGTCGGTTCTATCTATTTCTTGAGTAGGTTCAAGAGCAATTTGCGGAGCCACATGGCCTCGCACGAAGCTGTGCTTGCTGCCATGTATTTTGCCTCCGCTGAGCTCAGTGCTACAGACTTCTGTTTCCTGCTGCACCAGGAGGTCATTCCTGATCCGAGACTGAAACAGTACCCACTGGTACTTTTCCGATCTACTGTGCTTCCAGCCCAGTCTGGATCTGTGAACCCACTCAACTGGATCTCATTACACTTGGTGTACTTCAGCCCATACTCGACTGTCCCTCTCAAGTATATGAGAACATGTTTGGCTGCTGCCCAGTGAGCCCTCCTTGGTTCCACCATGAACTGACTGAGGGTATTCACTGCATAACAGATGTTTGGTCTCGTATTGACCAGATACATCAATGATCCGATGAGCTGTCTGTACAACATGGGATTAGCCTCATCATCCCTTCTTACCACGACTTTCTTGCTCTCTGGATTATAGATGCGATATGCCTTTGCATTCTCGCTATAGCCCATCAGAAAACCCTTTTCTGTAGTTTGATCCAACTTCTTTCTCTTTTCATTTGGAACATGGCAGTACACCATGCTGCCAAATATCCTGATGTGGCTCACTTTTGGCTTGCTGCCTGTGAACACACTCTCGGGAGTTACCTTCCCCAAAGCTCTATTGGGAACTCTATTATGAATATATACTGCTGTATTGCAGGCCTCTGCCCATAAGAATTTGGGCATATCTTGGTTGTACAACATTGCCCTTGCAGCTTCTATTATGGTCCGATTCTTCCTTTCTGCAACTCCATTTTGCTCTAGATTGTATGGAGTTGTCCATTCTCTCTTGATGCCTTCCTTTCCACAGAAATTTGTGAAGTCTTTATCGATATATTCTCCACAGTTATTTGACTGCAACTTCTTGATCTTATTTCCTGTAGAATTCTCCACCAATGCTTTGAAAGCTTTGAACCGATTAAAGACTTCACCTTTGGTTTTCAAAAAATAGATCCAAGTTTTTCTGGAATGATCATCAATGAATGTGGCAAAGTACTTTGCCCCACTGAGAGCAGTTGTGGACATTGGACCGCAAATGTCAGAGTGTATTAACTCTAATACACCTTTGGCTTTGTTGCTGCTTCTTGGAAATGCTGCCATAGCGTACTTCCCTAGTACACATCCCCTGCAAACTTCGTCTTTCTTCGTGATGAGTTTAGGAGCCCCTATGATAGTATTTTTGAGAATCCCCAAAGGCTCCATGATGTAGATGCCCCATCCTTTTGTGCCATAATTCATTCAGATCTCTGTCGTCTGTACTGCCAGTCAGGGCCTCAAGTTGGAGCTTATACAGCTTGTGACTCCTTACTCCAATTTGTGCCTTTTTGCTCCAGTTAGGGTGTTTGACATACACCTTATCTCGAATAAAGTATACGTCATAGCCCTTGTTTTGAATTTGAGACACTGGGAGTAAGTTCATCCCCAACCCTGGTACATGCAGAACATTCGTGGCTCGAATCTTCTTGCCATCCTTGGTCTGAAATGTTACGGTACCTCTCTTGATGGGGGTACATTTTGCCTTGTTTCCCATAGTTATCTGGAAATTCATCTGTTCTTCTTGGTAGCTCGAAAAACATTCTCGAACCCCCGTCATATGAGCAGATGCTTCACTGTCAATATACCAAACACTTGGAGGAGCTGTGCTCGACACACAAGCAAGATCCTCCTCTAGTCTGGATGCCAGCACTTTCATGTCGTGTTCTCTCTGCATTTCTGCGTGCTCTGGAGGACTGCGTGAGTCCCTCTGACTATGTGAACCCTTTCGGATGATGGAACTTTGGTCCTTGGCAGATCCTCCCTTTCTATTTTTAGCCCTTTGCTCTAATACCATGTGAAATTTTCAAGAGGAAAATATTTATGCAATACTTGGTTTATTTCTCCTACTTATGAGATAAGTTATTTACAGATGCTTCAGTAAATTATGAAATAAACACATTTGCAGATCTTCACTATCATTAAGAGCATAAGAACAGAAAGACAATTTACACAAGTAGCACAATAGAAACAACCAAATGTACACAATTATTTTTGGACAATTGTCCCCGGAAAAACCCAATGTGGGAAAACTGGTGCAGCAGATGAGGGTTTTATATTTATCTTCAGATATGGAAAGTACATTTACAAGACTTTGATGAGCAGAGAAAAAATTGCAAACACTTGGCTGAATTTTCTGGACCTTCCAGACAAATTTCAGACCCTCGAGGTGAACTCCTTCACCCTCTGCGTCATCCAGCGTGAGAGCTCTGTGCAGTCTCTCCTTGGACTGCATGATTCTGCGTGGAGGGTGTCTTGCTGCTAATCAGCTCACCCTTCCCTTCATCCTCTTGACTTTGCTTCCCGATAACTGACTCCTCCCTCCTCTTGCTTCTGCAACCCTGCCTCTACAATCTCACCCACTGAAATCGAATTCTCTTGCTTCAGAATCGATTTCCTTCGGGTACTGAGAGTGTCCGCGGCTTGATTTCCAAATGGCCCTCAAGTCTCTTCTTATAGTCTTCTCGCTGATGAATCAACGACCAAGATTATATCGTTAATCAATGGCTCAGATTAAAAGATGACTTGATCTTCGTTTTCTAGAAGATTCACACTCTGCTTTATTAATACCCTTTAATTATTTAATTTCCCTAAGTTTAAACTTAGGGTCTGCATTAAAATAATTAATTATTTTAATAAAGTCATATCCTAGTGGAATTTCCACAAATGATTTATGGGTTCTCTGGATAACTGATGTCCAAGCCTCTCTACCAAAAATGAGACTTAAAACACTTTCCAATGCTATAGAAATCAACAAAGGCATACCTTCAAGTTTGGAAGGCCCACCTTCAAAGATACGATCATGACAAATGGGTGAGTGACCACAGGGTTGGTTCAGATGGGAGGGAAATGGCACAACGAGCTAGTTGGTTGCTGCGAGCTGTCGACTGAGCACCATCTTGGAGAATTTTTTTTTCTCCTAGGGATTGTTAGTTTTTGTAGCATCAGATGTGTTTTGGCCATCAAATTTGGTGGAGAGGCTAGAATACATGTATTCTCCAATACCCAGAAATCGTTTATGGAAATTCCACCTAGAGACGACTCAATTAGATTAATTAGTCAGTTTTTAAATCTTTACTAAGTATAAACTTAGTGAATATGATTAATTAATGTTCTAGAAAATCACATGGATCGATTTATAGTTATTCCTTGCCATCGATTAAGATTTAAACGTGGCCGTTGAAGACTCAATGAAGGATTTTAAGAAGTCGATGGGGCTTGGAGAAGACACACCAAAACAATTGAGTATTCGATTTTGCTGGGAAATTGATTTCCAAAGTAGCAGTTGTGTGTTACCGGAAGTGATTCAGTGAAATCGAAGCAGTGAGAGAGGAGTAGAGATAGTGAAGCCAGATGAGGCATTCCAAATCCGGCGAGTACATTTGCAGAGAGGCAAAGTGCCACAGTGAGGTAGCGTAGTGTCCTTTAAAGGAAATTCCGTTTTGTTGGGAGAAGGCGATATTCAGGTCCAAAAGCTGGGCAGAGGTTCCAGAGGCCGGGAGAATCAGTTTCCCAGACAACAACTGACGAGATTGCTTGAGGTGACGCAATTTCGAGCTGTAGTGACGCGGTGATTGCGTAGGGTGACGTAGAGATTGCGGAGAGGTAGTTGGGACGACTCAATTTCGAGCTGAGGTCAGTTTCGGATAACCTGTGGAGTGAGGAATTTTCCTCACTAGATATTTTTGCCAGTTTTTTCTCTATTTGGATTGCCAGTTTGGGCATCCATTGTTTGTACTCAGATTTCGCTACTGCATGATAATAAAACCCTGAGCTGTTGCACCGATTTTTCCGAGTTGGGTTTTTTCGGGGACATTGGTCCAAAAATAACGATGTTATTTGTGTGTGTGCATATATTTATTCTTGCGTTTATTTTTCTTCCGCAGTTTATATGTGTAGGTTGCAGTGTGATTGATTCAGTGTTTGCTGTAGAAAACTGCAAACAAATTGTTAATAATTAATTTAACAATTAGGAGAATTAATTCCAGTGGCTGCAATAGGATTAAGGGTTGGACGAATTTTCACATGGTATCAGAGTGCATTTGATCAGTTGGAGAGCTCAATAGCAGAAGGAATGAGGTGGTTCGCTGCTCTGCGTGAGCAACAATTCGAAACCCCAGAGGCAGCGCAGTTCCTTGGCCAAGAGGGTCAATTTCTTGAGGAAAATTGATTTCTCTGAGAGAGCAACAGAGAAATCTGATTTCCACAGATCAAGGATTACCAGAGGCAGAGGGAGCAACCGTATTTTAAATTTTTTCTTGTAGAGTAGATCTCTAGCTAGACGCAGTTATTTTGCACTAGTTTGCTAGAGCAAAATAACACCGGGTGGAAAAAAGAGCACATACTGAGGGAAAATTTTCCTTAGGGAGCTTCTAGTCTTAGAAGTTCAATTTCCCTTGCAGATCAACAGTCGTTGTGAGTATAGTTACTCATTCTAGCAGGGAGTGCATAGAGCCTAGCAGTAACTGAGCAGAAGGGAAGAGGAGGTTTTCAGCATATTTTGTTGAGATGGCAACAACCGGGCTGCGAGATCAGGATAGGTTGGACGGAGCCTCCAACTATGTTATCCGGAAGGCAAGAATTTCCTTCCTTCTAGATGAATATGATCTCAAAGCATTTATCGATAATGTGGTAGCTATCCCCACGGATCCAGACCCGCTGAAGCAGTACGGAGATGGCGAAGGCAAAGAGATTGATCTTCGATGGAATTCAGGGTCATGTGGTATCTCACATAGCTGCTTTGGGCACAACCAAAGAGATGTGGGACTCTCTTTCCACGCTATACCAGGGATCTTCCAAGCAGCGGAAGATGTACTTAGAAGAAACTGAGATGCAAAAAGGGGAGCGCATAGACCCCTTCCTTACCATGATTTAGTAGATCTGAGATGAGCTGGCAATCGGAGGGTCAACGCGTCAACCTATTGATTTGGTACGAGTAGCCCTCAACAATGTTTCCAAGGAGTGGTAGGTGTTTGTCCAAACCATTTTGGGCAGAGAAACCTTGCCAAGATGGGACAGAATGTCTGCAGACTTGCAGCAGGAGGAGTTGAGGCGAGAACTGATGAAGAGCGCCATCAGTGGCAGTAGTAGCAGTGGATCAAAGGAAGTGAAAAAAGAGGAGAATGTGGCCCTCATATCGAAGGGTCCCAGTCAGGGACAAGGGGAGCAGCGTAGGAAGGACTTGTCGAAGGTTAAGTGCTTTAAGTGTGGCGAGCTAGGCCACTACAATTCTCAATGTCCTCTGAGGAAAAAGGACAAGGAGGAGAAGCAGGACCATCAGGCAGCTTCAGTCGAGATCGATAGGCTGTCCTCTAGGCTGGAGGAAGATTTCGCCATGTTTGCAGACATCCCTCCAGGAGTGAGGTGCGGTGACTTGGTTTTGTAGCCCTAGAGTGCTGCAAGATGGTGAAAATTCTTGAGGAGTTCCACCTATTGAATCAATACCTTGCTACGGAAGCCCACATTACGCAGTAGCAGGATGGACCAGTGGCGGTTGGTGCAGTAAGATGCCAGAGTGACAGATGCAGTAGCTAGTAGCGGTCAGATACTGGGCAACGCAGTGCAGAGTTGGCATAGTGCAGAGTTATCAGCAGCGCAAAGGCTTCAGTGATAGCGCAAAGACTAGTAGCAGTCAGGCTTCAGGTGACAGATGTGTTACACAGTATTTTGTCACCATCCCTGCAATCCCCATCCCAAACATTGGAGGACCATTTCAGTGACTTCTGTGTATTGTCATACCTTGTAAAAAGTGTCATTGCATCCCTTGGCATGTGAAGAACATTTCCTCTGTTGATCATTCTTGGACCAGGCTCTCAAAAACATATGATTTTGGGTCGGCGCTGGTAGGCAGTGATGGCCTCGCGCCCATAGAGAAATCAACATTGGGCCTCGCGCCCATTAGCACTCTGTCTTAGTGGACTGCACGCACCGAGCTGTTTTTGGAAAGTTTTTTAAAATAGAAACGAATTTTCCATGTCCAACCACTTCGTGAGCAGAGTCATCATGGTTTGTTCGACTGAATAACGTCGAAGTCCTTCCTTTGGCTTCTTGTTTCCTTTAATTGAGCAACTCCCCAACCACCACCTCCTCTCCTATAAATACATCCTTCTCACATAGTTTCAGCTAGCTGAACAATCCTTGCTATAGCTGGTGTGAAGAATAAGGCAGAGAGGAACCCATTGTGGAGAGAGAGTTTAGGCCCGTCGCCTCACCAAGTCCGATTCCCGACGAATGCTTGAGACGCGCTTGACTGAACCCGTTAAAGGAGGTTGCAACGTCAAGGCTTTTAGGTTTTAAACTAATTTTCTCTATCATTAATGGAAGGCTGGTTTTTGGTTCCAATTTTGTGTTCGATAATATGCAAAATGTTTGATTCTCCTTGACCAATCGAATAGCTGTGAATGAAGATGTGTTTTCGTATGCTATCATCGTTCACTTGATCCTTGCGCAGGTACATGGATATTACCACTGAAAGACCGCGACGTGTGAGGACAAGGATCAGCGGATCGCTGCTGCAAACAACAACAAAAGCGTTGGACCAAGGTAGGTCATCTATCCCAACTCATTTTCATTTGTAAGCTAGGAGTCTGAAAGTCCAACTTGTTCCCTTGTTGCTAGACCCACTCCAGGGCTAGAGGGATCGCCTTTGTCCGCAGTGGGGATTTACCTGCTCAACAAGTTGGCGACCATACTGGGGATCAGTGTGTTTGTTGTCTCTCGTTGTTCGCCTAGTGTTTGGCTTGTCGAGTCGACTTTGGTCGTTTTATAGTTTTTCTGCTTTGTTTTGTTTGTTTCACTGTTTTCAGCCATCCTGTTCAGTCTTATAGAGTGTCAAGTCTGACCTCTGCTCAATGTTTTTTTATTTTTTTCATGGTTTTCTGGCTCGGCGCTGCTATTGTCTGAATAGTCGCGCCAATTGGCACATGTTGCTTTTGTCACAGGTGCGCCGACCTCTGTTTAGCACGGATTACAGCTAGACAGACACGCTGAATCCTGTAGGTTAAAATTTAGCCTTTTTCCCGAGTTTTGTCAGTTTCTCTTGCCTCTGGGTTGGATTTTCATCTTTCAATTGGTCTACTGGAATTGTTTTCACTCTCTTGTCTCGTCCTACTCAACTGTTTGTCCCTCATCTGATCAGTGGAGTTTGTCAGCCTAGGGTTTCTAGGTGCCTTTTGCCGCTTGTACGACTTCCTCCTCATCGAACCTTCTGAGTTGGGTTTGAGTCAGATTGGTCTTTATCTTTTCAGTTTGTTGACTGATTGTTTTAGCTTTTCTTTCGGTTCTTCGTGTCATTGGGTTATTGAATGATCACCTTTGATTTTGTTTAGCTCTCCATCTGTCACCTTGAGCATAGATTACATTGCTCGCTGAATCAGTTCGAAAGCCCTCTTTTTGCCTGAAGGAGTGCATCTTTGTTTCGAGTGTGTTTGATGTTCGTGTTGGACTAATCTCTTTGTTTTAGATCGTTACATTCGAATTGCTCAAAATTAGTGTCTATTTTGCTTTTTAGTGTAATAGTGCATTTTGCTTCTCATTCATCTAAAAAGGCAAAAATTTGCATTCTTTCTCTTAGTTTGAGAATGAAAAACGTTCTTTTGCATTAGTAGCTTTGAGTGAACAAGGAAAGAGTTTTTCGTTTTTTGCTTTGGTTTTCTTAGATGCATTAGTGAAATTCTTCTTGTGTTTAATTGATTGCTGCTTTGTTATGAACTACTATCCCTCTCTTAGCTAGCATTCATTGAATGGGAATGATTTTATTTTGCATGTAATTGTGCATTGAGAATTTGAGATCACATTTGGTAAAGCCTTGAAACTGCAACATTAATTCAAGATCAACTTTAAAATGAATTCAATCAACCTAAGGAAGCATTGAAACCTAACGCATACATTTAGAGGTCTAGGCAAGTGACATGTTCTGGCGTCGTTAAACCTAGTAGTTGTCATTCGCCATCTGGCATTAGACAGCCCTAGCACGGACTTGTGCTCCCCGTATCTTTGAATATATAAAGGGAGACCCTCATAGGTTGCAATCCTTTATCCATAGGAAGCTGAGTCTGTTGCCCTGTAACCGTGAGACACCAAACACAACATTCGGGGAGACTGTCTGCACGTACGTTAAGTCCTTGGTCATTTCTTTTTCATTTGTTCACCAAGGTGTATATTGCAGTTCACGGAAACTTGGTACACCTTCTTGCTTAGATTTCCTGAGTAGTTATTTTGGTCATTTCATGACTCCCTAAAACTGAAAAGATCATCGAGCACTTGTCCTTTCACGCTCGCTCAACCTGAAAGTGACTAGAGTCACCTTTTGCCTGTTTCTTGACTCTTAAATTATGAAACTGCAGGATTTTGTTTCAATGTCTTAAAATCAATTGATTACGATCACATGCCCATTAAAGATACATTCTTGGCTTTTTCCTAAGTAATTCCTTAGTGTTTGATCTTGAAGCGTCGAATTGGTCATCTCGGTTCCCTCCAGTTTTGAGACAAGTCACGGTGGCGGAACCACCAGTTTTGTCGTCCTCTTCGTTACCTTCTAGTGGCGATCCTTCTCCTGAAGTTTCTCCAGGAGCATCTCAGCCTACTAGGTCTATCGATTTCTGGCAGTCTATTCTTTCGAGTATCTTACCTCTCGCTACCCGATCTCCTCTTGAAGAGCCATTTGATATCAATTGGCAACATCAGGACGCTTGGTCTGGTTTTGGGAACAAGGAAGAGTTTCCTCCTCTTACTTCGGAACCATCTTTACTTGCCATTGCTCGTCCCCTTTTCGACGATAACATGGCTTCATCCAACATGGATTCTTCGAGTCCCGTCAGTAGTGAAGAGCTTTATGTTTCTACAGGAGATCATCAACGCCCTTTGGAGAATTTTCCTTATGTCTCGAGTCAACCTTCCTCACAGCCGTTATCTCTCCCACGCGGTTATTGTATGTTGGGTCAGATCATTTCTGGCATTGCATCGTTGTATCAGAACCCAATATGGTCGGATACATCAACCCCCTCAGGAAGCTCTTCTGTCTCGGTATCGAGGGCATCACCCTCGACTCCCATGACGTCGACGATTGTTACGTTTGTTCTTGTTCGGCCCACCGTTTGTGTGGCTTTATCCGCATCGGCTGTTAGTACAACTTAGTCATCGTCATCGTCTTCTGCTGTTCGTAGGTCCATTTTTATCAATCCCATGATACTTGTTCGACCCACCGTGAGTGGATCACAGCCTCACGTTACAGGAACCCAACCTACTAGTAGTGCGCCCATCGCTTCTACTTCGATTCCTGGAGGTTTGACATTTGATCAGTACATGTTGGCCATTCAGTAGCAGAACTCCACCCCTCAGGGTTCTTCGTAGCTGCAAGCTTCTGTTAATCCTCCACATCATTATGACGAGTACGGAAATCTCGTCTATTTGCCTCCGATTGACCCCAATCAGTTCACGTACCAACCGAGACAACCCTATGGTCCACAAGGACAACCCTTACAGGGACAACCTTATGGTCCGCAAGGACAACCATTACAGGGACAGCCTTCGGTCCAAGAAGGACAACCCTACGGTCATGCTGGTCCATCTTATGTTCAACAAGGAGCATCTTATGTTCTCGGGGGGCAAATCTATCCACAACAGGGACAACCTTTTGTGCAATAGCACCAGCCTTACGTTCAGCAAGGCCAAACTTTTGTACAACAAGGACAACCCTACGGTCTTGTGCCGAGTCAACCTGGTCTTCAGGGGCAACCTAGCCCATCCCAACCATCGGGCGAGCCTTTTCCACAAGGGCAACCCGGTGGCTCTCAGCATCCAGGCCAACCTGCTTCGCAGGGACAACTTGTCCAACCACAATATCCGAGTCTGCCTGCACCCCAGGGGCAACCCGTTCAGCCTCAAGGCTCCACTTACATTCCTCCAGGTCAATCTCAGGTGGTATATAGTGTGTCCCAAGGCGTTGCTTACGTTCCTCAAGGTCAATCCTAGATGGTATACAGTGCCCCTCAAGGCACTGCGTACATTCCTCAAGGTGAAACTCAAGTGTTATATAATGCACCTCAAGGCACTGCTTACATTCCACAACAAAATCCATATGCTGCTCAGATAGGACCTTAGTGGTTCGCTCAGAGTCAATATCCTGGTCCTCAACCCATGTATGGGCAGAACTATCAGGCTTATAACCCCTATGGGCAGAATCCTCGGGGACAGAACATATGGGAGCAAAATTTTCCTCAGCCTGGGTGGAACCTTAATACTGGTCTTTATCAACGACCTGCAATGCTTTTCAATCCACAATTACCTTTCCTTGCTATGTTGGAACTACCTGATGTGTTGAAGTTGACGAACGATCCTATCCTTCATTATCCATATTGGCCTCCAGTTTCGACTAAAACCCCTGGCGATTGTCCCAAATTTGAGGGCAAGTCCGGAGAAGACCCCCAAGTGCACGTTATGACATACCATCTTTGGTGCTCCTCTAACTCTTGGGTTGATGATTCCATTCGACTCCGTCTTTTCCAAAGGACTCTCACTGGTGCCGCTGCCAAGTGGTACATCGAACTCTCTCGTGACATCTTCCAAGATTTCAACTCTTTAGCCATGGCATTTCTCACGCACTTTTAGTTACCAGTTCGGTATGAAACTGGGACACACCTCCTCACATCCTTGAAGCAAGATCGAGCTACTCATATCTCTGACATATTCATGAATGGAGGCGTCGTCGTCGTTTGATCAAGTTTGAGATTCCTGATCAATTTTTAACTGATTGGTTCACTACCTCCTTTGTTGCTCCGATTGCTAAGGACATTGCTATGGGGGCATGTGTTATTGAGGAACAAGCCATCGCTCGTGCCCAATACCTTGATCTCGTGTACTCTCAGTCCGACACATTGTACGAACTCTTGCTTGATGCCCCTCGACCTGGAACTTCCAAAGCACCTGCGACGCCATTCGTCGACGACATCATAGGTTCTGTTTCTCAAACTTCTCGGAAGTCTTCTCCAAATCCTGCGAAGCAAAAATCTACTCCTTCCAATGATACCGCATCTCAGCCACCTTCGAATTTTGGTAAAACCGCGGAAGTGAATGCCGTCCAGTCCAATTTGGCGGATAAAACTTCCAAGGGTAAGAAGAAGGGTAAAGGTAAGGCCAAAGCCGATACCCCGAAACAGGATTCCCCGAAACAGGATTCTCAGAAACCTCGTGCTGATGATGGTTCACAATGCAAATTGAAGTATCCTTGTTTGATTTGTGACGAAGAGCATTACACGAAGGACTGCCCACGACGGGCTGAGGTGAATCGACTGCTCAAAGGCACTCACGGTACTCCGGTTGTTCTTAAAGAACCATTCCTATCACAACAAACTCAACTGGTGGAGCAACCTCAGTCCTCCGCCCCATTTGGCTCTCAGGTTTTCATGATGAACGGTCCTGCATCTGTCTCCACTGCTACCCGATCGAAAGATTATACCGAACCGCGTCAGGTAGCAGGGAAGGAAATCGCTAATGGTCCTCCTCCCTCGCCTGCTTTTGGCCTTCTTCAGATTGAAGGGCCTAGTACTGAGCCAGTTGTACGGCCACCTTCCAAAGGTGTACTCCGTAAGTCTTCCTACAATCCTAACGCCTGTGCCGCTCAGCGTTACAATATTGTTGAGGATTTGGCTCAGGCGCCATCTGCTATGTCTGCATTGGAAGTACTTCAAAGTTTTCCGTCACAATGGAAGGCTTTGTTATCTGCCATCGGAGGGGTTGATCTCGCCGATTCTAGCCTTATCATTTTCGATTTGGAAAATTTCGTCCCACGTCTCCCTCACCATCTTCAACTGATCATCCAAGTTGGGATTAATGGAAAGAATATCCATCTAGTGGTCGTGGACGAGGGTGCATCTACGTGCGTCATGTCTTCTGCTTGTTGGAAAGCCATCGGTTCTCCAGCCCTTAATTCATCTCCAAACGCTTTAGAAGCTTTTGATGGAACATAATCTCGCCCTCTTGGTGTTCTCGCTAGTTTACCCATTACGTTAGAAGGGAAAACGATCAATGTCGAGGTTGAAGTTGTTGACGCCAAGCTCAATTACAATCTTCTCCTCGGTCGCAGTTAGACTCACGCCATGCTGTGCATTCCATCCACTCTCTTTCGTGTTCTTCGATTTCCGCACGAAGGAAAAATCATCACTGTCGATCAGTTGACCTTTTTCACTTCTTCGTCATCCGAGAGCAACGTTCCATATGTAGATCGTATTCCTACGCCTTATGAGAGCATAGGACCGGGTCTTTTCAAAGATCCTGCCCTCATGGGTATTTTTCCTCTTCCTCCACCCAACACTGCTCAGGTCAACATGATCTCTAGGTCTTCTGATCCATGGGTCATCCCTTCCCCGAGCAAATTGATTTGTTTGGTGACTCGATGCCGCTAAACCCAATAGAAATTGATTATTGTGAACTTATTTCGGCTTCGTCTCCTCCTCCCTCTGATCATACTCCTTTGAGTATGTCTCTTGAAACGTATTCCTATTCCCCTTGGCTTGCCTCTTCGGGTTTGCCCGATCCCTTAAATGAGATATTTCCCACTGATGAGGCCATTGTGGAAACTATGTCTCTTGAGGATCCTCCTTGGGACGATAGTCATCATCGTTCCTCCTTCATGCCTAGCCTTGGGGTCATGTCTACATGTCTTGAGAAGGTCGCTTCCCAAGTTCCTTCTCATCCGCTTCAAACGCCCATCCTGACACACGAAGTCTTCGCGGAAGGTAATTTGGGGAACATTACACAAACGATGCCTATCGACATCTCTGTCAAACCCGGGGTTGTCGAGAACATCCACATTGGGATGACCTCTTCTCCTGATGAGATCGAGGTCTACACTAGTCTCTTCCGCGAGTTTCGCGACGTTTTCGCTTGGTCTTACGAAGAAATTCCTGGCATCGGTCTGAGTATAGTTGTGCATGAGATTCCTACTTATCCTGGTGCGAACCTGTTCGCCAGCGTCTTCGTCTCGTGCACCCTAAAAAGGCGGCTGCCATTAAGGGAGAAGCTGAAAAACTTCTTAAAGCTGGCTTCATTTACCCGATTCCCTTGACAGAATGGGTTTCTAATATTGTTCCTGTGGATAAGAAGCAGGGTACTATTTGTGTCTGTGTCGATTACTGTCATATCAAACGTGCTTGCCCTAAGGACAATTATCCCACTCCTTTTATTGACTAGATCATTGATGAATGTGTTGGGAGTGAGATCTTTTCCCTTATGGACGGGTTTTCTAGGTACAATTAGAACAATATCCTTCCGGCCAATCAACACAAGACCTCCTTTATCTGTCCTTGGGGTACCTTCGCCTATAAGCTCCCTTTTGGTCTTAAAAATGCCGGCGTTACATTTCAAAGAGCAATGTCATATGCTTTGCATGATATCAAGCGCATTGTTCAACCTTACCTAGATGACCTTCCGGCTCATTCAGCTAAGCGTCAAGACCACCCAGATCATCTGTGTCAAATATTTCTTCCCTGTAGACGCTATAACATTCGACTCAATCCGCATAAGTGCATTTTCTGCGTCTAGTTGGCTCTTAGGCTTTATCGTCTCTAAAGACGGGATTCGTTTCGATCCCCTCAAAGTTAAAGCTATTGTCAATCTTCCCTCCCCTTCCTCTTTACATCAGTTGCAGAGTCTGCAAGGGAAAGCTAATTTCCTGCGCCGTTTTATACCGAACTATGCCGAAGTAGCCAAAGGATTTACGCAATTACTTAAGCAAGGCGTCCTGTTCCTCTCAGACGATATAGCCCAAAAATCCTTCAATGCACTGAAGACATTGCTTATCAATGCTCCTCTGTTGTGTCCTCCCAATTATCATCGCGATTACTCCCTCTATTTGGCTGCCGCATTTAGCACTATTGCCATGGTTCTGGTGCAAGACGACGACGATGGTGATGAACACGTCATTTACTATTTGAGTCGTAATCTTCTCGATACCGAAACACATTACACACATGTCGAGAAGTTGGCGTTGGCTGCTGTTCAAGTTGTTCAACGTTTTCGTCATTACATTTTATTGCGCGCAGTGACTGTGATTTCTGATTGCATCCCCATGACCTCCATATTGACTCGTCAATTGCTGGGGGGCAAATACTCGAAGTGGATTGTTATCCTCCAAGAGTTAAACTTGGAGTTTGCTACTGCCAAATCGAAGAAATCATTGGTTTTCGCCGATTTGATTTGCTCTCTCCTTTCTGATTCTGCTCCATCTGGTTCCGAGGAACGCATTTCGAACGACATGCTTTTTCTCATTAGCACCCTTGATCCTTGGTACAGTGATATCATCGTATTTCTTCAGACTTCCACCTTCCGGTCTGAGTTGATGAAGGATGCTCGTCGGCGCATTTGCCATCATTCGCAATCTTATCACATAGTCGGAGATACTCTCTACCGCATCGGAGCTGATTTTGTTTTCCGCTGGTGTTTGCCTCTCGAGGAGGCTGAAAAGGTCCTCAATGATTGCCACTCTGGCGCCTATGGCGGTCACATGTCTTGATATACTACTGCACAGAAGATTCTTCGTGCTGGCTATTTCTGGCCTACTATCTTTAAAGGCTACATTGTTGCTGTCCGCAAGTGTGTCACGATTGCCTAATTTACCAGCGCAAGATGCGCGAGCCACCCACACACCTTCATCCTATCATTACCGTTGGTCCTTTGCGAAGTGGGGCATCGGTTTTATGACGTGTAATCTTCACTCGGTCGGGGGGCATGCTTATATTATCGTTGCCGTCGACTACTTCACTAATTGGGCCGAAGCAATGCCTACACTCACAATCGACAGTAAGACAACCGCACAATTTCTGTTCAATCATGTCATTACTTGGTTTGGTGTCCCTCAAGCCATTGTTATCGATCATGGTTCTCATTTTCATCATTACATGATGGCTGAATTGACTTCTAAGTTGGGTCTGCGTCACGACAACTCAACGCCGTACTACCCTCAGGCCAATGGCCAGGTTGAAGCTGTGAACAAATTTCTAGTCACTATGCTTCAACGTACGATTGGGATGCACAAGTCAAACTGGCATCTCATATTGTTTTCAGCTTTCTGGGCTTACCGAACCTCAGTGAAGGATGCGACCAGATTCACTCCATTCCAGCTTGTCTATGGTCTGGAAGCTACCCTTCCGATTGAATGCGAAATCCCTTCTCTGACGATAGCTGTTGAATTGTTGCCTAATACTTCGCCAGAAGAAGAGCGTCTTCTATATTTAGAGAGACTTGATGAAACTCGCCGCTTTGCTGCCCTTGTCATAGAAGCACATAAAAAGCGGGTCAAAGCTCATTTTGACCAGTTGGTTTCCCCGCATTCCTTTGTAGAAGGAGACCTCGTCCTCCTATACGACCAAGCTCATGATAAGCCGGAGGCAAGCAAATTCCAACCCATGTGGCATGGGGCCTATATTGTTAAACACGTTTTGCAGAACGGGGCTTATGAGCTAATTGATTATGAAGGTCATCCTTTGGATTAGCCCATAAATGGGCTGTATCTCAAAAAATACTATGCATGAGTTTCTCGTGCATGTTTCTTTTGTACATAGGTGTTTTTTCATTTTTGTACATTTTTGGCTTGGTGTCCTTTGCAAGCGGTTTTCCTGCTTATTGTGTCGTTGCTTTTTGTGCAGATGTCTGTCACTCCTTATGTTGGTTTCACAGATGGTGCCTCCCGTAGTACTCGGAATCTGTGTTCTGTAGCTTGGGTGATTTATAATCCTAATGGTGAGTTGATAGACCTTCAAAGTATTTGTCTAGGACGAACCACAAACAATGTCGCTGAATATAGTGCCGTCATTGAAATTTTAACTGAGGCCATTTCTCTCGACATTCGTGCATTACTTGTTAACCTAGACTCTCAACTTCTTGTTCTCCAGCTTAATGGGCATTATTCTGTTAGAAATCCTCAAACCTTAAGGTTGTATTTGCATGTTTGTTTATTAGTAAGGAATTTCAATTACATCACATATCGACATATTCCCAGACGAATGAATGCGTTAACTGATACAGTAGCTAATATTGTATTAGATAGAAATTTGCGTAATTTGTAAAACATCATCATCACATAATAAGATTTATACAGGAAAATAGGCATAAATATATATAAATATATCGAGTGTTTGCATCCACGTTCATCATAAGTTCAAAATATGTATGTTTTGGTTACATCCTGAGACATCATGTCTCTCAAAAAATATGCAGAAATAAAAGCCTAGGTGTCTAGTCGGCATGATGCTCATGGTAGCATGTCACTGCCCGCACAAACCGCCTCAATAAGCGGTGAACACGGTTCGACACCCCCGCAGTGTACCTCTGGTATGCAAGAGAAACATCATCAAATCTTGCATAGTTTGGGATTCTACTGGTGAGTCCCTCTAGGTTGTGTATGATTTCCTCCTCCTCGCTTCCCTCACCATGAGGGGCCACATCAAAATCACGAGGAATCCTCTGTGCTATTGGAGACATTCTTGTAGGTCTTTCTGGGCCAACATTTGCAAATTCATGGATTAACATCAGAACATATATAATAAAAAAAATCACAATACTCATCAAAATAAAAAAATGAGTCTTACTCAATGCTTCGTCCCAATCCTCTCCTACTGGGAGTGGGAGATCCGCATCACCCGTAAAGTCCGTGCCAGAATAGGGCCAGTCCTCCACGACAATGAGTTGTCGACGGAGCCATTCAAAGAATTCTGGTCTCCAGGACATCTGTTGACCGCCTCCTGATCTAGGCATCAAAGCGGCCAAATGGACCATACTTGGCTCTTGGGCTGGTGGTGTAGGAACTATCATTTCCTAACATTGAAAAATTGGTAACCGTTCCAAGATGAATGGTACCAAGATGGACCCATAGCTGAACTATTTCAGCTTGCCATTCTTGCATTTTGTCAATTGGAGTTTCATATTGATCGTTATCGCCTCTGCCCAGTGGTAGAGAGTTGGTGCCATACAATCTACAACAAGAAGTAACTGTGTTTTTGTGGCCTCATGCGGAGCTTGAGATCCAACAACTCGCGTGATAGTGTACAACATTACTTTTAGTGCCAAATCGGGAATGGTTTGGATATCCACCTTCTCGCTTTTGGATCTTTTCCTTGCCCCTCAACACACTTTGTCGATGACCATGCTCATGTTTTCCATGGTGTGCCGGGTACCTGTCAGGATTGGTACTGCCCCCCTCTGTGATAATCCAGTGATGAAGTAAACATCCGAGACCTCAATCTCTAGTTCCTGATCGTGAATTATGAATCTTTCCCGATCAATGTCCCATACACTGATCATGTACTGTAATAGCTCCGGTTGAGCTTGGAAACATGGTGCCATGAAGAATTTTTTAAGCCCGCAGTCCTTGAGAACATCCATGCATCTTACATTGCCTAAGGCTTTCTCATCTTCCTCACTATGTTCTCTTTCCTTTTATTCGATCACCATTTTGCTTTCACACACCTGCAAAAACATCAATGTGGCTTTCGTTAGTCAAATCATTTTCTATTGAAGTGTTTAAAATGGGCCAATTAGTTGAATTTATAAGCAAAATTCGCAGCCGCGGTTGGCGTGCCCCTGTTTGGATTCAAGACGGGTTGACGCGAGTCCGTGCCCGGAACCCGCGCCGACCACTGTGCCCTAAAAATTGAACAAAACCCCCCACAAATCTAAAAAATGGATTGCAGATAATGAAATTTACATCAAAATGCAGGCAAGGATATGAGCTCTCACTTGGAAAAGAGGAATTCGCGATTAGTCTTTGTTATGTATATTTTATTAATTAGATTGAATTTATGTTAGGTTGATAGCGAAAGAACGCGAAGATCAAATGATCATGCTGCCTCTCACTCAGTGAGACACCTTGAGGCTATATTTAAAGCCCAGGCGATCCCTCATTGTAATCATCTCATCTTTCATCATTAATAATATATATTTATCAAGTTTTACCAGAGTTTTTACACTCCATTGGTATCGGAGCCATCGCTCTTTGGATCTGTGTGATCACCAGAATTTAGGAATCAAAGGGAATTCCAAAAATCGCAGATTTTTACCCAACCCCTTCTGCTCTCTCACGCCACTCTGCCTTGGCTCACAAACCCTGATTCATAAGTCCCTCACATTCAACGCTTGCCCTCTCATGCAGAACACGCAGTTCCCCATTCCAGTGTACTGAAGAATTGTCACCGGCTCGCTCAGAAGCAGCCGCTCCTCAAAAATCGTTGAGGCATCGTCGAAATCAGTTTCCACTCTGCGTTAAACGATACGGCATTTGAATATACGACACATCGTTTTAAAAAATATATACGATACAGCGTTTAAAGAACGATACAACGTTTTAAAACATACGGGTGTCATTTTAAACTGCTGAGCGTGGAAAAACTGCGTTTTAAAAAATAATTTCGTGAACAGTGTCTCGTTTTAAAACGGAACGGCACAGTTTTAAAAAAAAAACACGATTTTTTTTAATTATATACAAAATATATATTATATAATTTAATTGATAATTATATATATATATATATATATATATATATATATTATAATTATATAGTTCATTTATATATTATATAATTTCCATTTAAATAATTATATATATATAATAATTATATAATTAAATTATATATATTATATAATTTTTAATTAAAAATTATATATATATAATAATTATATAATTTAAAAAAAAATTATTATTAATTAATTAATTAATTAAATATTAATTAATTAATTAATTCAAAAAAAAAATTAATTAATTAAATATTAATTAATTAATTTTAAAGAAAAAAAGAAAAAAAGAGGAGAAACTGGCAGAAAGATATTCCCCACCTCATACACGCTCGATGTCTTCGTCAATGTCGATGGCGGAATTCCAGAAGAAATTGGGAGATCTTGAGAAACAAATTAATAATAACTCCGAAGAATTTGGAAGGCGATTAGTCGATCTGGAAGGTACAGTTGCAAGGCATTCCAACGACATCAAAAAGGTTCATGATACGACAAATCGCATAGAAAGACAAATGTGGCTAAATCATCACGAGACCACAGAAGCAATGAACAATATGACAGAACTCTTCAATAAGCTAAATGATAAGATAGATAAGTTAAGTCAGACACAATCCCCAACATCTCCTAACAGGGAACCAAATCAACAAAACAATTCCGCAGATTCTGGGAACTCGGAAGAGCATCAGGAAAGGACTGATTCTCCACATCATCAAGAAGATAGTAATGCAGATTTTCAAAACAAGCAGCTCTGGAATGCATTCGCTAATCAATATCCCCTTCTTGTTCCACCATTAGCATATCAGCGCAAAGCCAAGATCGACCTACCCAAATTTGATGGTAATGAAAAGAATAGCGTTGCATGGCTTAATAAAGTGGAAGAATATTTTGAGATTTATGACATTACTAGTGATGATGAAAAAATTAAACATGCTTCCATGAAAATGGAAGGAGAAGCATATAATTGGTATATGTGGTGGAAAAAGACGACGCTCGCTCTCAGTTGGAGGAAATTTAAGGATGCGTTCTTCAAAAGGTTTCAAGGCATAAAAGAAGAAAAGTTCTTTTCAACGTTTATCAAATTACGCCAAAAAGGAGATGTGGATGAGTACACGCGAGAATGGGAGACTTTGGCAACACGAGTACCCGGATTGTCGGAATCTCGTCTAATCCAGTCTTACATCTCGGGACTTAAAATCCACATACAAGAAGAGCTCGAACTACATGAAATTACGTCCGTAGAAGTAGCAAGGCAAAAAGCAAAAGCTGCTGAAAAGAAATTTGAAAGATTATCAAAACCAGAAAAAGTATATTCGAGACGACGGTTTCCTCAATCTGAAAATGTAGATGACACAAAATATATCCCTATTCATCTTCGTGAAGAAGAAAAATCTAATTTGGAAAAACAAAGAATGCGAGAGGGCAAGTGCAAACGTTGCGGTGAAAACTGGGACCCTAAGCACAGATGTGCTAATGGAAAAGCGAAGAATCTATATAGTTGTGAAGCAACTAACGATGCTAACAGTACTGATTCATGTATAGAAGGATTAGAAGACAACTTAGAGTTCTCTCCAGTAGTGGATGGCGAAACTATTCCACAAGTGTCATTATCAGCTATGACAGGCATATTACAACCTCAAACCCTAAGGTTAAGAGGACATATTAAGAAAAACAATGTAATGGTTCTCATAGACACAGGCAGCACGCACAATTTTCTAGATTCAACCATGGCCAAAAGACTCAACCTCTTTGCTTTTCCCATGCCTAATATGAAGGTAATGGTGGCCGATGGTAAGAAGATTGAACAAGTAGGAAAATGCCATAAAGTCAAATTGCGGATTAAAGACTTTCATTTAGAATCTCCGTTCTACACCGTTCCATTACGAGGAGTAGATGTGGTCTTAGGAATTCAATGGCTACGAACTCTAGGTACTTATTCTGCCAACCATCAGAAGCAGTTTATAAGTTTTAAGTGGAAAGGGCAGAAATACAAGTTGTATGGATTCCAGGTCCCAGAAAATCAAGTCGTATCTTCCTCTCTGATGACGAAGATGGTTCAAATAGGAGCACCAACATCTACAGTACAATGTCATAAGTTAGAAATGTTATCTTCAAAAAAGAGCCACGACGAGTCACCAAAAGTCAAGACAGGATCCGACCCTGTCAATATCAGATATTTTCACTATCCAGATCAACAAAAGGTTGAACTCGAGAATATGCTCCACGATCTTTTTAAAATGTGGGAAGCAAGAGCCCGCCGCTCAAGAAACCCAGGCGTTCGTCAACATTGTCCATCGTTACATATGCTTTGAGGACAAAGCATCTTAAGAGAGGGGCAATGTTATGTATATTTTATTATTTATTAATTAGATTTAGTTATCTTAGGTTATTAATGTGGAAGGGCATGATCAAAGATCATGCCTCTTCGCCAAGGGACACCTTGAGGCTATATTTAAAGCCTAGGCGATCCCTCATTGTAATCATCTCTTATCTATAAGTCCCTCATTTCCTTGTTGTCGGTATTGCAAAATCACAGTGAAAAAAGGGTAAAAAGTGCTCACAAGAGGTACAAGTGAAAAGTAATTTGTTTTTACTATTTTTGGCATTCTATAAACTTTTCAGAACCCTAATTAGGTTTTTGAGCATATTTTTCGATTATTTTGCTATTTTATTTCGAAAAATGGGTTTTATGTGCGTTTCTTGTGCAACAACAGGTCCTCAACGTGATAGTGATGAACTGATGAGTTGTATTTTATCCTTTTTCGGACTTGGTAAAAACATGAAAAAGTCACCCCTGGAGTCATCTTTCAGCTCTTTTTTGACTCTCGAAAATTGAAAATATTGCCAAGATTCTTGTCGTTTTGAACTCGTTAAAGGCTGCAAAATGATATCTACCTAGTATACATTTACCCCTTTTTCGGGCTGGGGTAGATTATTTATGAAAAAGGAATACCTTAGCGTATCGCGACTAAGAGGTTCTCTCAGATATCGTTTTCTACCTTTTCAGATCTGTGAGACTACCTATGAAAAGGGACTTGCTGGATTTTTCTTTTCTGCTTCTTTTCAAACTCTAACCGCTGAAAAAATATCGGGATTCTTCCTTTGTCGGATTAGATTTAACACACAAACAAGCATCGGAACCGTCACCATGACGTAATCGAGTTCCTCCTTCCTAAGTCTCGTAAAATGTACTAGGATGGATTTGTCCAAAGGACAAACTTATATGACATGCATATGTTATCCCCTTCAAGCTTGTTTCCAAAAATAATTGGGGTACTCGCTAGCATTGGTGGGGGAAAATGGAACCAGTTCTCAGTCTTGTCGGCAGTATGTCGCTCTTGAACATCACACTCGTCTGCAGTTTGTGTCGGGTTGGGGACATCCCATTTCGTCATTTTTGCCTCCATGGGTTTGGGTAATCAGTTTTGACCTCTCCTCTGCTCTTTGCCACGTCATCATGACCTCAGATTCCTTGATGACAAATGCTGCCAAATTCCGGGGTCGTGTTGCCAATATGTTCAAGAGAAGTTTCCTTCTGCAGTTTTCAACCTCTGATCCTCTATTTGGTCCTGATTCACTATCATCTTGTTCCTTTGCTAGTGTCAATGATGTGGGAAACATTATGGCCCTCCTTCGACCAGGTCATTTCCTGTCTACTTCAGCTCATTATCCAAGAAGCTGATCTAGAGACTCCCTTCCAGTACCTTGGAGCTTGCATGCCTCAATGGCAAGTTCTTCGCATTCGACGACAGGTCCTCATCATTGGCCTTCGATTGAGTGATTTCGCAGGTGTTCGATGCTAGTTCATTGTTCACATTTCCCGGATTGTACTAGTTGTACCTTGAGAGCCATTGTCATTATTGGTGGTTCCTCTCGCGCCTGTTAACAACTTTCATCATTGGCTGGTAATCAGGTGACTTTACTGCATGTTCGACTTTAGCTCACTCATTCGCATGCTTGAATTTGTACTTTTTCGGGTCGAGATGGAGCGCAAGACCTTAGTTTTGTCTGATAAAATCCAGGCTGCTAGATGTTTTGGTTTATCATGACTATATGCATGACTCTTTTGATTGGATGGCTGCAACCGTACTTAGTCTATTTTTTGATCCTTCTTGCTGGATGGCTGCGTCCATACCTCAGATCTTATTTTTATATGTACTCTATTATGGATGGTTGCGCCCATGCCACATATTCATGTATCAGAGATATCAGTTTTACTTGTACTTGCAAGTCTTCTGACGACAGTGTTTGGTTTGAGCAGGGCATTTGTTACACAGTATTTTGTCACCGTCCTTGCAATTCCCATCCCAAACATTGGAGGACCATTTCAGTGACTTCTGTGTATTGTCATACCTTGCAAAAAGTGTCATTGCATCCCTTGGCATGTGAAGAGCATTTCTTCTGTTGATCATTCTTGGAGCAGGCTCTCAAAAACATATGATTTTGGGTTGGCACTGGTAGGCAGTTATGGCCTCGCGCCCATAGAGAAATTAACACTGGGCCTCATGCCCATTGGCGCTTTGTCTCAGTGGACTGCCCGTGCCGAGCTGTTTTTGGAAAGTTTTTTAAAATAGAAACGAAGTTTCCATGTCCAACCACTTTGTGAGCGGAGTCATCGTGGTTTGTTTGACTGAATAACGTCGAAGTCCTTCCTTTAGCTTCTTGTTTCTTATAATTGAGCAACTCCCCAAAGGATAAGGCCTCCCTTCCACCTTATGAGGGATCCCAAACCACCTCCTCCTCTTCTCTAAATACATCCTTCTCACATAGTTTCAGCTAGATGAAGAATCCTTACTATAACTGGTGTGAAGAATAAGGTAGAGTGGAAACCATTGTCGAGAGAGAGTTTAGGCCCATCGCCTCACCAAGTCCGATTCCCGACAAATGCTTGAGACGCGCTTGACTGAACCCGTCGAAGGAGGCTGCAACGTCAAGTCTTTTAGGTTGTAAACTTCTTTTCTCTATCATTAATGCAAGACTGGTTTTTGGTTCCAATTTTGTGTTCGATAATATGCAAAATGTTTGATTCTCCTTGACTAATCGAATAGCTGTGAATGAAGATATGTTTTTGTATGTTGTCATTGCTCACTTGATCTTTGCGCAGGTACATAGACATTACCACTGAAAGACCGCGACGTGTGAGGACAAGGATCAGCGGATCGCTATTGCAAACGACAACAAAAGCGTTGGACCAAGGTAGGTCATCTATCCTAACTCGTTTTCATTTGTAAGCTAGGAATCCGAAAGTCTAGCTTGTTCCCTTGTTGTTAGACCCACTCCAGGGCTAGAGGGATCGCCTCTGTTCGCAAAGGGGAGTTACTTGCTCAACAAGATGCATCATACTGAACACAGTTGGTTTAGTATCTTGGATATTTCTCAGTTGCTGTTCCAGCAGCAGCAGATGAGTGGGAGTTGTAGATGTTGCAGTAGTAGCAACAACAGAGTTCTAGTACAGATGCAATGTTGAAAGCAGTTCAACAGGGTCAGGAGTAGCACAGATGCAACGCATATCAGAGTTGCACAGTGATTGGTGGGCAACAGTAGCCAGACATCAACAGTGTGACATGAGATGATGTAGAGACAAGGTGTTGTTTCAGTGGGTTGCAACACTAGAACACATTCCTCGCCAAGAGGGAGTGTTAGTTTTTGTAGCATCGAATGTGTTCTAGCCACAAGATTTGTGGGAGAGGCTAGAATACATGTATTCTCCAACACCCATAAATCGTTTTTGGAAATTCCACCTAGAGACGACTTAATTAGATTAATTAGTCAGTTTTTAAATATTTCCTAAGTATAAACTTAGGGAATATGATTAATTAATCAAAATTAATTAAGTCATGGTGTGAATGTTCTAGAAAATCACATGGATCGATTTATAGTTAATCCTAGCCATCGATTAAGATTTAATCGTGGTTGTTGACGTGAAAATTCCTCAAAATAGGAATCCTATTGCTGCAACTGGATAATATTCACCTAATTGTTATTCATTACTTAACAATTTATTTGCAGTTCTACGACAAATACTTGAATACATCACACTGCAACCTTATTGCTTAAAATAATATGCAGAAACAAGAACTGAGTAAGAAGAAAAATAGACACGTATTTTTAGACAAATGTCCCCGGGAAAACCCAATGCGAGAAAACTGGTGCAATAGCTGAGGGTTTGTATTATTAAGCAGTAGTTCTGAGTACAATCTAAGATTCCTTACTGGCCATCCATACAGAGAAAATAACTGGCAGAGAGTTAGTAAGAAAATGTACTCACACTATCACTGAAGAACCAACACTGATCCAACCCCAAACTGACAAGCCCCACACTGCCTATATGCTGATCTGCGTCACACTGGCTGGGAGCTGTGTCACTTCCTTTGGCTGATCTTTCTGCTGGCTGGATGCTTCAATCTTCGGCCCTTCGGACTCACATCCCGGCTCCCGACACTGAAAACGATTTCACCCTCAGCAAATTTGCGGATCTCCTCAAGGCTTCAGCGCTGCCTTTGCGTGGCAATGCGTTGCCTAGCGTAGCCCTTATGCTGCCTCTTCTGCGTCCTCTGCAATGTATTCCTGGCTCAGGGAAAATCTCCAATCGAAACTATCTCAACCCCTCATTGCAGGAATCAGCTTGATGATCTCTCCGGCTGCTCGCTCACTTGAGAAATCAATCTCTAGACTCTCTCCCGATGTGATTTCCAGATGCCCATCAAGCCTTCTCTTATAACCTTCTCGTTGAGAAATCAACAGACCAAATTAAAACATAATCAAGGGCTAAGATTAACTTGACTTGATCTTTGTCTTTTTCTAGAAGATTCACACCTAGTTCTATTAATATACTTTAATTATTTTAATTCGCTAAGTTTAGGCTTAAGCTCCCATTAAAAATAATTAATTATTTTAATAAAACTACATCCTGGTGGAATTTCCCAAAACGCTTTCTGGTTTTTCTGGATTACATGTGTCCAAAATCAACACTCCCTCTTAGCGAGGAATGTGTTCTAGTAATGCAACCTACTAAAGCATCACCCTGACTCTGTATCATCTCATACTGCTTTGGTGTCAACACCAGCTGTGCATCACTCAATAACTGCGGTGACCACCGCATCTTTGTTGCCAAGCTGCATCTACTGTTCACCCAACTGCGATGCTACATGTATTCTTAACAGGAAAATCTCCAATCGAAACTATCTCAACCCCTCATTGCAGGAATCAGCTTGATGATCTCTCCGGCTGCTCGCTCACTTGAGAAATCAATCTCTAGACTCTCTCCCGATGTGATTTCCAGATGCCCATCAAGCCTTCTCTTATAACCTTCTCGTTGAGAAATCAACAGACCAAATTAAAACATAATCAAGGGCTAAGATTAACTTGACTTGATCTTTGTCTTTTTCTAGAAGATTCACACCTAGTTCTATTAATATACTTTAATTATTTTAATTCGCTAAGTTTAGGCTTAAGCTCCCATTAAAAATAATTAATTATTTTAATAAAACTACATCCTGGTGGAATTTCCCAAAACGCTTTCTGGTTTTTCTGGATTACATGTGTCCAAAATCAACACTCCCTCTTAGCGAGGAATGTGTTCTAGTAATGCAACCTACTAAAGCATCACCCTGACTCTGTATCATCTCCCTCTGCGCTGCTGTTGTCTGCCCACCAACTATTGCCCTGCTGCATCTGTGCTGCAGCTGACCCTGCATGCTGTTGCCAACTGCATCTACACTGCAACTCTATTGCTGTTGTAGCAGAAAAAACATCCAAAATACTGTACTAAGTGTTTTTCATGATGCATTTGATACTGAAGATATCACTGTTGCTAGTCTCTGCGCTGACCCTTTGAAGCCTCTGCGTTTTTTCAGTCTTTGGTGCTCCTAGCCACTGCAACTGGCACTCCGACACTCCTCTGCACCAACTGACATTGGTTCATCCTGCTACTTTTGATATGGGCTCCCATAGCAAGGTATTGATCCAAGAGGTGGACTCCTCAAGGATCCTACCCATTTGTAGCTCTCTAGAACTACAGTACTAGATCACCCCACCTCTCCCTTGGAGGTATGTGGGCAATCATGGCGAACTCCTCCTCCTCGATCCTTGCAGTTCCAGCCCGCGGATCATGTTTCTCGTCCTTGTCCTTCTTCTTGAGAAGATACTGTGTAACGTAGTGACCCATCTCACAACACCACAAACACTTGGATCTTTGAGACGTCCTTCTTCCGCCTCTTCTGCTCCTGTTGCCCCTTGGATGCAAGGGCTGCATTCTTTTCCTCCTCTTTGGGCTTCGTCCCACTGCTGCTACTGCCATCAAGTTTGCACTTGATCATATCTCGCCTCATCTCTTCTTGTTGAAGAGTGGCCCACATCGATTCCCAATCAGGCAACCTTTCTCTGCCCAGGATGCTCTGGACAAAGACTTGCCATTCTTCTGAGACTGAATTCAGGGCCAGTCTTACCATCTTGGTTCCTTGAGGCGCTGATCCTACAGCTGCCAACTGATCTTGGGTTTCTTGAAGCTTTGCAAGGAACAGATCAATGCGTTCTCCCTTCTTCCTCCTCATAGATAACATCTCCTGCAAGAACATCTTCCGTTGCTCGGAAGATCCTTGATACAATGTCTCCAAGGCATCCCACATCTGTTTGGCAGTCGCTTTGCCAGCGATGTGACATACTACATGATCCCTCACTCTATCAAGGATCAAACGCTTGGCTTTCACCATATCCTTCTTGTAGGCCTTTAATGGATCTGCATCCATGGGGACAACTACTACACCATTGATGAAAGCTTTGAGATCATGCTCATCTAGCAGACATCTGTTCCTTCCTTGCCAGATCACATAGTTGGAGGCACCCTCCAACTGATCTTGATCTCTCAGCCCCGTTAGTTGTCAGCCTTTAATGGATCTGCATCCATGGGGACAACTACTACACCATCAATGAAAGCTTTGAGATCATGCTCATCTATCAGACATCTGATCCTTGCTTGTCAGATCACATAGTTGGAGGCACCCTCCAACCGATCTTGATCTCTCAGCCCGTTAGTTGTCATCTTTGCCAACAAAAAGTCGAATTGCTCCCTTTTCTCCTTTGCGTGGCTGCTAGGTTGGCCTACGCGCTCCTTGCTAGAGCTAGTAGATTTGCTCCTCGCTACTACTACTCTACAACCGAGAAATAGAATTCTTTGGCTCGAAATTCGCTGAGGAAGAAATTCCCTCAAAAGGTGTCCTCTTCCTTCTTTTGATGCTTTTCTGCCCCAACAAACATTGCAGAAAAACAACGTCCCACAGAAAAATGGTCTTTGCTGAATCTGTTGTTGTACTGCTCCCTCTGCTGCTAACAAAGCACGAATTGGAAAGTCCTACCTCTTTGTTGACTCACTCAGAGAGAGACTTCCTCGCAAATCTTGCCCTTCCTGGCCCGGACTGCGCAAACCCTTATGGATTCGTTCTGCTGCCTACACAACTATTCGATCTCCCTCTGTCTCTTCAACGCTAAATTCTTCTGGCCTGCTCTCTTGCTTCACCTGCACTGCTCTGATACTATGTGAAAAGTCCTCAAAACAGGAATCCTAGTGCAACAACTGGAAAATATTCACCTAATTGTTATTCATTAGTTAACAATTTATTTGCAATTGTTCTACGATAAATACTGAATACATCACACTGCAACCTTCACTACTTAAAATAATATGCGGAAGCAAGAATTGAGCAAGAAGAAAAATAGACACACATATGACACCGTTATTTTTGGATAAATGTCCCCAGAAAAACCCAATGCGGGAAAACCGGTGCAGCAGCTGAGGGTTTGCATTATTAAGCAGTAGTTCTGAATACAATCTAGGATGCCTTACCGGCCATCCATACAGAGAAAATAATTGGCAGAGTTAGTGAGAAAATGTCCTCACACTATCACTGAGGAACCAACATTGATCCAGCCCCAAATTGACAAGCCCCACGCTGCATCTGCGCAAATCTGTGTTACACTGGCTGGGAACTGCGCCACTTCCTTCGGCAGATCTTTCTGCTGGCTAGATGCTTCAATCTCCGGCCCTCTGGTCTCACACCCTGACTCTCGACACTGAAACTGATCTCACCCTTAGAAAATTTGCGGATGTCCTCAAAGCTTCACCACTGCCTCTGCGTGGCACTGCGCTGCCTAGCGTAGCCCTTACGCTGCCTCTTCTGCGTCCTCTCTCTGCCTTCTCTGCGATATATTCCTGGCTCAGGAAAAATATCCAATCGGAACTATCTCTGCCCCTCACTGCAAGAATCAGCTTGATGATCTCTCCAACTGCTCACTTGAGAAATCGATCACTAGACTCTTTCCCGATGTGATTTCCAAATGCCCATCAAGCCTTCTCTTATAGCCTTCTCGTTGAGAAATCAATGACCCAAATTAAAACATAATCAAGGGCTAAGATTAACTTGACTTGATCTTCATCCTTTTTCTAGAAGATTCACACCCAATTCTATTAATATACTTTAATTATTTTAATTTGCTAAGTTTAGACTTAGACTCCCATTAAAAATAATTAATTATTTTAATAAAACCACATCTTGGTGGAATTTCCCAAAACGCTTTCTGGGTATTCTGGAATACATGTGTCCAAGCACCCTTGCAAAATTTGAGACTTAGAGCACATCCGATGCTACCATAAATCAACAGTTGAAGTCTCAATGAAGGATTATAAGAAGAAGTCGATGGGGCTTGGAGAAGACACACCAAATCAGTTGAGCATTCGATTTTGCTGGTAGCAACTATGTGTTGGCGGAAGTGATTCAATGAGATCGAAGCAGTGGGAGGGGGCAGAGATTAACAAGTCGAAGGAGGAATTCCATATCCGGCGAGTACATTTGCAGAGAGGTAGAGAGTGCCACAGTGAGGTAGCACAGAGGCAGCGCAATGCCCTTTAGAGGAAATTCTGTTTTGCAGGGGAGAAGGCGAGATTCAGGGCCAAAAGCTGGGCAGAGGTTCTAGAGGCCAACAGAATCAGTTTCCTAGACAACAGCTGATGAGATTGCTTGAGGTGACGCAGTTTCGAGCTGTAGTGACTGCGTAGGGTGATGCAGAGACTGCGCAAAGGCAGTTAGGACGACTCGATTTCGAGCTGAGGTCAGTGTCGGATAGTCCGTGGAGTGAGGAATTTTCCTCACTAGATATTTTTGTCAGTTTTTTCTCTGTTTGGATTGCCAGTTTGGGTATCCATAGTTTGTAGAGATTTCACTACTGCATAATAATCAAACCCTCAGCTACTGCATCGGTTTTCTCGAGTTGGGTTTTTTCAGGGACATTGGTCCAAAAATAACAATATTATTTGTGTGTGCATATATTTCTTCCTGCATTTATTTTTCTTTCGCAATTTATTTGTGTAGGTTGCAATCTGATTGATTCAGTGTTTGCCGTAGAAAAATGCAAACAAATTGTTAAGAAATAATTTAACAATTAGAAGAATTAATTCCAATTGCTGCAATAGGATTTGGGGTTGGTTGAATTTTCACAGGGATATCACCCACAAAATGGTGGGTAACATCTGGCTCCAACTAGGACGTGATCTCTTGAAAGTGGGCAAAGCTACTTGAACGAGAGGTCACGAGAACACCAACAATCTCTTGGTTACCGTAGACCTGTTACTTGCACATATCAAAGACCAAACCCACAAAGCAACATATTTGTGCAGTGCCTTGTGATCACCCATGGTTGATGTTAGGCCGTAAAGTCAACAGAAAATAAAATATGCAATGTTTAATTTTAATGTAGCTAATCTACCATGAGAAATATCATATGACATTAGTTCTGATTCAAAATTCAACATGAAATGCATCCTACTCTAGCATGCATATGGTACAAAACTAATACTAAGTGTAATCATAAACCCAGTGCAACCAACATATCATCAAATCAATATAAATATGTCGACCTATATGATTACTCATGTAATAAATATCAAAGCGAATGTAGACATAATCACATGGATGATAAGGCCGGTGGGAGGTAGGAAAATAGAATTCCCACACATGGATGATCACATGAGAAGAGGTAAGAAAAGGATGTAATCTAGTCCATGAGATCCTCTTATCTAACCAAAATATAGAGATGTCAATGATTAGGCTCATAAACTTTTGATGGATGGCAACCTCGGGCATATTATTTCCATTATGGTCCTTATCGTTTATGTCATATTTTATGGCCTCTACATGGTTATGATTAGTAGGAAAAGGAAACTGATGAAATGGAGAAACACAAGTAGGTTGCCCATGATGATCACACTGGAAAGGGGAGATTATAGATTGATCATGATTCTAAGGGGGTACCCAAGGAGATAAAGAATACTCAACGAGGGGTTCTTCCTCGACACTATACTCAGAAAGGGGCAAGGGATCAAGGTCACTTGAGATCATATGAGAACAGGTGCAGGAACCACTCTCAAAATGATGAACAAGAGAAGAAGGCAAAGGGGAGGGCAGAGTGTTATATCCAATAGGTTTCTCTTCCCCAAAATCATAATCTAAAGACTCAGGTGATTTGAATATAGAACCATAAGGAAGATAGATAGGAGCCTTATCGATTTCCTTACTATTGGCACCAAAAATTTGGTTTTCCGTAAAAGGAGAATCAGTTACTTCCAACTGCCCCTTTTCATGCCAAGGAAAATAATAATTCTCCTTCCCAAGGGTATCGATGGATATGTCATCATAAGTAATGCTCGAGAGAAAGGGAAAACCAATCTCAACCTCATCTTCTTTGTCGGTATCATAAATGGGAGCACAATCAAATTCAGGCCCAACAATTTTCTATTTCTCCTTTTCGATGCAGAAATAATCTTCAATGTCATCTTCCAAGGAGCTCATGGGATCACCTTCCTCAAGGCTCTTAAAAGGAGAGTTATTAGGAGTGATACCCTTGAGAAAGATAAGGTCAACCTCAACTTTACTTTCCATAGCCTCGTCATCCTCAATACATGTGTTCTCAAAATCATCCCGTTCATTATGTGGATCCAACATGGACTCATCTCCCTGCCCATCAGCTCGATCCTCAAGGGTATCTTCCTTTTTGGTTAGTTGACAAGTGGGACGACTCTTCTTCCCTCTTTTCTTGAAGGACAATAGCCAAGGTATTTGTTACAATGTTTTTGTAATATGCTTCTAGGAGGAGACCATTAGTGGGGTTCTCTTTATATTCACATTTCATCTTATGAAGCTTCACCTCTTCTTTGTGCAAATGAAAGAATACTTCAGTAGAATTACATTCCTTTACTAACCCCCTGCATGACCTACTATATTCATTCATTCTTTCTTGCGTGATTTGGAGGCTTATAGGATCCAACTCTTCATCATCACTAGAGGAGATGCTCCCCTTCTCATTACCATTGTCTTCCAATTCTATTTTCTCATCATCCCTGCTTAACCTTGAGCTTTCTTCAATGTCACCTTGACCATCCAATTGATTACCCTTTGTGGGACTTTGTACCTAGTTATAATATTTGTCTTTGATCAAGTTATCTAGAATATTCAAAGCACAGGTTATGTGAGCAAAGTCAAGGAGGCAACTAGGATCCTCCTCATAGGAACACCTCACTGTGTCGAGTTGCGCTTTTTGTGACCTATAAAACCTGAGCATGAATTCCATCTCCATACCTTCCAATATATTTTGATAAGACTGCATATTTATCCACATTCTTTTGTAGTTCTTGAATGTCTTGGTCATTGAGTTTGGCAAATGTAGGACCAAGATAAATCTCCATTTTCCGATAATCCATTTTTATGATTTTGCGTATTAGGATTAAAATGGAGTCCCAGGGTGAAATGAAATGCCTTGATAACTGCTTGCTTCACCCTACAAGCATTAACTTTGGAGTGCAATGAAGAATTAGGCCTTCATTCTTCCAATGGAGTCGCCAATAATGATATGTCAATATGTTTTATGGGGAACAAACACATGTTTCGTGTCCCCGACAACGGTGCCAGAAATGTTATCGCTCAGACTAGCAGGGGCTCCTAAAGGGGGTCCTTGGAGGGCTACTACCAGATTAAGGGCAACAAATGGAGCAATAGGCCACTGTCACCTCGACTAAGGCAACCTACTCTTTACGGACTTTCACCGATGGGAGGAGACCCGATATAATAAGGACCACAAAATAAGTAGACAATGATAGGGTGAGGGGTGATCTTAGGGGCCTATTCACGAGAGAGGCTCAAATATATAACTTTCTTTCTTTGGAAGGTAAGGTTGAAGGCTCTCAAGGAAGGGCTCAAGGGGAATTTCAAGGTTAAGGTTTAGGGAATGTATCTTATAATGGAGGCCCTTAAACCCTAAAATTCTTGTAACGACTTGGATTCCAAGTGGTCTTTTGAAGAATTACTCTTAATGGCTTATGGGACCACACAAGACCAAGTGGACCTGGGGGGTAGTTCAAGGGGGTAGGGTTTAGCAACCAATGATGTACTTGACCTATTTCAGAGGGGAAAGGGACCAAATAATGAATTTTCAACACGAGACAAGGTCAGGATCCCAATGAGGTCTTTAGCCCAAGGAAACCAAGGGCAAGATTGATCTTGAGGCTAGGGCTTGAGGTATCTCACAATCTCACCGTTGGAATTGCTTCAAAATTGGAGGGTGCCTAGGAGAAACCCCAATGCAGAGGATGCCAAAAGATCGAATTTTTCCAGTGGGTGGTTTGAAAGATAAATGATGCCCTAGGAGACCTAAAGGGCTAGACCTAGAAAAGAGAAGGTGAGAGAAGATTTTTTTTTTAAGGTGATCACCTTTATGGTGGACTAGTGCCTAGTCCTTTGGGGAGATTTGGAGTCAAGAGTAATTATGACTATGGATATTCAATTGCCTTTGGGGAGATTTGGAGTCAACAGTAATTACTAATTATGACTATGGATATTCAATTTTCTATGTCAAGGAGGCCTCAAAGACAACTTCACGTAGCATTAGGGCAACAACAAAAGCAACTTCAAGAGCTTTATACTTCGTTTTGCAAAATAGATGGCTTATCAAGATGAATTTCAGTGAAGAAGCATCTTTAGGAACATTCTTTCATAAATGGATGCAAATAATTAGCCCTAATTTAGCGAAATCCCAACAACAATGTATGTGACAAATATAGAAAGAGAAAATAACATTAAATTGTACTTACATTTATTAAGAGTATATCCAACCATCAAAACTTTGCCAATCAAGAGGCGCTCCAAGACAAGAGAAAAAAATCCAAACATCAAAATTCATTCCATGCTCCAAAATTTCATCCTCCAAGAAGGATAGCGAAGTTCTCTAAAGAGATACAAGTCCAAACCAAGTGATGATGCTAAAATGAATTCACATCACTTGTATTTATACACTTTTTATAAGTTCAATTTAGCTAATTAGGCCTATATTAGCCCCTAGAATAAAATAATGTGCAAAATAACTAACTTTTGGTGACAAGTCCACCAAACTAGCTCATAAACAAAAGAATAAGCCTCTCAAGAGGTCGAATTATCAAGAGTACATGTCGTTGGGCCTTATAAGAAGCTTGATGAAGTCCATAAGTGCCACAATGATGAATAGGACTCCAAAAAGTTGTGGACAAGGGGATGGCCCCTTGTTCTCCAAATAATAAACCCGTGGTGCTCCCAATGGGTGTGGGGGCATGCAAGTAACCTCATGGATCTCTAAGTAGATCGAAGATGCCTGTAGACCATCTGGAAGGGATCAAATTGATGCCACATTAACATACAAGTCCTAGGTCATTTGCTAAGTGCATGGTACAATTGCGGGGCTGATTGGGCATGGTGAACCAGGCGATCTTCCTCGTCCAATAGGTGAATCTTGAGCAATATCTGAACATCTTTGGGGATCCATGGAATGTTGTCTACTACTGTGGAGGCCCATGGCTCTCCACACACACCCTACGTGTGCCAAGGTAGCCCTCTGGAGGGTTAGAACCTCGTATAGGGAGACCAAACCCAAAATGGAGACCATCTGCGATCGTGCATAAGATCCAATGCATCCCATAGCCTTCCAGTACAACAAGTCATTTAAGGAAATCGACTTAAAGAGCTTACAAACCATGGACAACAAGTGGGCACTTCGTGATGGCATGCCCTTCCGTAGTGGGCTTTGGCATGTGCTAATGTCTCCCAACTCCAAGGGGGGTTGACCAAGTACCCTATTAGGTGGTTTCTAACTTTAAAGGGGATGATATGTCCAAGGTACATCCTTCAAATGGTGGGGGCATGTGATAAAGTGATGGACGAAATAGGTGATGAAAAGGGGCAATCTTGGGCTAGATGTTGGGGCATAAGGGTAGCTAATGAAGGAAGTCCCACACTTGGGTATATAATGAATAGGAGGGAGCAATCGTGGTACATGAGTTATCCTGATCTTGATTTTTCCACCCTTCTTCATATGTCTTTTTCCTTTTATGATTTTTCTTGGGGTAACTACTGGAGCTCAAGGAATGAGAGCATGATGTATAAAGTATAGTAGTGGATACCCCCTTTAAGGTGGGGCGGTTTATTGCCCACTAGGGGTTGGACAATCATGGGCTCCTGAATGATATAGGAGGTTCATCTAGGGCCTATAGGAACCAGGGTGATGGCCATGGGGATGGGGTAGAGCGTGCATTGATTTTTGCCCACGTGCTAAATGTGTTTGTTTCGACCATCTTTTCCATTTTGTTCTACACTTTCCTGTTGAATGTGGCCAATTATGCTTTTACATTTCTTTTCAGCTGCATCAATCTCCGAGGCATCGTTTCAGGCCTGACCCAAGTTGTTGGCAAGGGGAAGGGAAAGCTAACCCTATGTGGACCCAGGCAGGAAAAATGATGAATGGGGTTATAATGAATGGAAGGGGAGTAATGTATGTGGATGAGGGAGTGGGACCACACAATCGAAATCAGTGTTTCTCATGTAGTGCCACCCTAAAACCTAAAGGTCAGTAAAGGAGATCCCACGAGACTAGGATCAAAGGGTAACATCCAAAAGAGGTCTAGGGGGCAAGAGCACAAACCTAGTCCATTCTTTCCGCCGAATCCCCCCATTAATCCATGACCAAAAGTTTCCATGATAAGTAAACTACAATACTCAATTTCCAAATGACAAGGCATACCTTCAGGTTTGGAAGGCCCACCTTCAAACATACGATCATGACAGATGGGCGAGTTACCACATGGTTGGCTCGGGTGGCAGAGAAATGGCACAACGAGCTAGTTGGTGGCTGCTGGCTGCCTATTGAGGACCATTTTGGAGAATTTTTTTCTTCTAGGGTTATCACTCACAAAATGTTGGGTAACAAGTACTAAGCTTTGAGAAGAATTTTTTGTAGCAAACAATGGATATTTTGAAAAGATAGCACAAAACTAGAAGCATTGACTATGAAATCATCTGTCCTAGGTGATAGTTTGTGGGAGAGAGTCAGTAAGATTGTCAACTTCATTGAGCCCCTTGTGAAAGTCTTGAGATGGATGGATGGAGAGAAACCTGCAATGGGATATATTTATGAGGGTATGGACAGGGCTAAAGAGGCCATCAAGACTTTCTACAAGGCAGATGTATCTAAATATCTCCCTTTATGGCAAATTATTGATTCTAGATGGGACAAGCAACTATGTTCACCATTGCATGCAGCGGGAGCATATCTCAATCCGAGCTTATTCTATAATGAGGGGTCTAGCATTTAAAAAGATCCCGAGGTGATGAGAGGTGTCATGATATGCATTGAGAAGATGTTCCCAATTCAAGATATTCAGGACAAAGTCAACATGCAACAAGATATGTACAAGGAAGCATCTGGCATGTTTGGATTTAGCTCAAGCCAACTTCTCAAGGACAAGAAAATGCCTTGTAAGTGAAAATTGTTAGAACTTAGCTTTTAAGGACATGTGTCTAGGATCAAGTCTTCCAAGGTGAAGCAAGACCCGTCTAGGAGCCTTAATGATGATTTTCCTTCAAGATAAGGCCTTTTGCTCTATTAGAGAAATCTTGGAAGAAATCCAAACTTGACCTAGGGTTTATGAATAATCGCGGGGGAAACCCTCCGATGTGATCACTAGGTCAACCCTGGATAGGGAAAGGGTCAATAATGATTAATTTCTCAGAGTTTTATATGTAAATGACCTGTTAGAAAACTACTAACCATAGACGTTGAAGATGGATTCTTAGATAGGGCTTGAGTTTTCTCACAAATAGATTTGCAAGATCACCCCTCTAATGCAATTCACATGTAGCCCTAGCTAGCCATCTAGGGTAGGGGCCAAAAATTTTGAAAAAGGAGAAAAGAGGAGGAGGGTGACCACCAAATTTTCTTGGACTAGTGCCTTACCCTTAGACTATGGAGTCTATGCGATTCGAAATTTGGCTGAAGTTGTCTTCAAGGAGGCTAAAAAGCGATGCCCTAGCAATCACTCTAGCGATCACTCTTTAACATTTACCCACCCAAGATCTATGGACTTTTATAGAAGAGAATCAGATTTCAATCCACTAGGAACATTCATCTACTTGTTATTCAATGAGTAACATGCACAAATTTGCAATCTAACAATTTTTACAATGATATTCAATAATTAGGGCTCAAGAAGAACTAGCTAGTTGCAAAATTTCCACACATTAGACATTATTACATGAAAAATCTTCAACAAAATTACTTACAAGATAACAAGAGATATATCCAATCCAAAGATCAAGATAGCAACTCCAAGAAAGAACAAGAGTTCAACTTCCAAATATATCCAAATGCATCAAAAGAGCTCCAATAGACATCCACAGAAAAGTGCAAAATTCTCAAGAGAGAGATATCCAAGTGTGATGATGATGATGATGATCTCTCACAATGGGAGAGATCTCTATTTATATGATTCTCTAAGAGTTCGAATTATTCTAAGATGCCCCAAAAATTACTTTAATGTGCAAAATAACATATCTTTGGTGACAAGCCCACCAAATAGCTCATAATGTAACAAAGAAGCCATCCTAAGTGAGTCGAAAATGATAAAATGGTGATGTAGAAGGGTTGTTGGAAGGCCTAATCGAGTCGTCAAGGTGCCAAGATGAAGAAGAGGGCTCCATGAATGATGGTCAAGGGACTTTCCCCTCAATCTCTGTGCAAAACATCATGTGGTGCTCCAAAGTGGCTTTGGGGCACAAGTAGTGGTCTCATGGGTCTCCTGGTATAAAATTGTTGAAATTTGGTTACCGGAGGACAGGTGGTTCCCAAAGGCTTTGATCTTTGGCCTAGGGAAAAGTGTCCAAAAGAATTTAATTTTTCTCCTAAAGTGACTTTATAATTTTTATAAAGTCAAATCTAATTTAAAAGTGACTTTAAGTGATAAAGTTACGAAAGTCTAATTTAAAAGTGACTTTAAGTGATAAAGTTACTAAAGTATAATTTTAAAGTGACTTTAATAAAGTCAATGTAAAATTAGAAAGGAAAAGTGACTTTGGAAATAAATGACTAAGTGGGTCTTTATTAAAGTGGGGTGAATTAAAAAATAGAAAGTGAGATTTAAATGAGCATTTAATCTCAGCCCTAGATCTCAATCTATCTTAGCCATTGGATTTAGGGATTCCCCAAAAGTCACTTAGGGTTAGGTTAAAGGAGGAAAAAGAGGAAAAGGTCATTCATTCTTTCATGAGCAGATTGAGAGAAGGAGAGCAAGAGAGCAAGGGAGATTTCTGGGCAGTGAGGAGAAGGAGGCAGCAGCTTGGCACACTTTCCAAGGCAGCATTTCAGCAAGACCGTACAGCTGAGTTAGCACAGTGAAAGGCAGAATTTTTGGGCACGGTTTTCTAGAAAAGGAGGCCGTACAGCAAGGCCGTACAGCAAGATTGGGCACATAAATCGAGGCAGCAGAGGGTTGTTCTGTACAGCAAAGTTCTGCTGTCTTTTTGTCACAAAAATCGAGATTTTGGACAGCAGTATTTATTGCTGTTTGCACATATTTTGAGGAGGCCGTACAACTGCATTTATTGCAGATTTCTGGGCACGAAAATCGAGGAGGACGTACAACATTTATTGTTGTTCTGTTTTTTCTGTTTGCACATTTTCCGAGGCGGCGGTTAAGCTCGGAAAACGAGATAAGTTGTAAAGTCTGTTTGCTGATTTTTTTGTTGAATATTTCTCTCACTGTTAAAAGGCATTTTCCAGAAATAAGAAGGAGCTTTCGAACTGGTTTTCCCCAAGAGTTGTAGGGGGTTTTTCCAGGGTCATGTTGACCAAAAATATGTGTCAAAATGTGTGAATGACTGTTTTATGTGTGCTGATATTTATTTCTGCATTTTCCAGCATTCTGTAATTTTCCCAGAATTTGTGTTTTCAGCAAAATTTATTTTCCAGCTTGTTAAATGTATGGATATGGGAAAGGGCATTTAACTATTTTGGAGTAATAAGGTGAAACTGAAAATCGGGGTGGGAAAATAGAAATTTCTACATGGTATCAGAGCTTGAGTGCTGAAAGAGCAGTTTGGGACAGCAAGGAGAAAAATACAGCCTGCTGATTTTTCACTCAGAAAATTCCAGCAAGCTGATTTTTTCACAAACAGAATTTTTACCTTTACTACAGCAGTGCTATTTTTCAGTTTTAGGACAGCAGGATGTCTTTGGGACTGAGGGTGGAGGATAGGTTGGATGGGCATTCCAATTACGCATTTGAAGGAGATAATGCGCAGTATCTCCTTGAGAGTGTATGCCCAGACATTATGGTGCATATTGCATGCAACTCGTACTGTGTCACCGATGCTATCACTGCGTCACATAATAAAACAACAAGGGTAAGAGACTAATTTCAGGATGTATCTCTAAAGATCATTGCATTCTCATGTGAGAGGAAAGAGAGAAATGCTTCAAGAGATGACAAAGATTAAGTTCAATTTTCACGCAGTACCAATGACAAATTGAAAATGGTTCCAAGGGAGAAGATGAAGACCATTAAGATGGGCAATGATAGTGCAGCTGGATATCTCACTAAGATTACTAATGTGAGAGAGGAGTTGGCAGCGATTGGAGAGGCCATTCCACCCACTGAGTTGGTGCGGATTGCAGTGAATGGCCTCCCCCGTTCATGGATGAACTTTGCTGATGGGGTTTGTGCACGTGAGACCCTTTCCACATGGGAGAGGTTTTGGGATGATTGCATTCAGACAGAGATCAGGAAAGGTCAGCTTGGGGCAGCCAAGCCAGTTGAGCAGGATGAGGATGTAGCACTGTTGGCAGGACGCAAGAAGGGCAAAGGGAAGAAGCAGGCTTCCACAAGCAATGGTGGGGGCAAAGGCAAAGGTAAAGGTAAAGGTAAACAGGATAACTCACAGAAGGACTATTCCAAAGTGAAGTGTTGGAATTGTCAGAAGATGGGACACTATGCACTTGTGTGTCCGGAGAAGAAGAAGAAGAAGGGGAAGAACCAGAGCATGGCAGCTTCAGCAGAGGTTGAGGACTTTGCAGATCGTTTTGACCGGGAGTTTGGGTTCACTGCGTGTGAGTCCTCTAGTGCGGGATCATCTACCATAGAGGTTCAGAGGGAGCATGCATTTCCCTCGATTAGCGGAGCATCTTCGGGTATCTGGTATGTGGACAGTGGGGCTTCACGTCACATGACAGGAGTCCGTGAGTACTTCTGAGAGCTTTCAGAGAGTGGCACTGATGTAGAGGTAGTACTCGGTGATGACAGAGTTGTTAGAGCAGTCGGTGTGGGAACATTGACATTTCAGAGGGAGTCCAAACCTCCCTTGAAAAGCGGGTATGTTTCCCACAAAGTGTGATGAGGCATTCACACTCACTTCTGCCTTTATATATATGCGTAGGTTTTTGTGGGAGGTCAAAGTTGATGACGAGGGCACTTCAACCGATTCAAATTTTAGAGTGACAGGTGCACGTGCGCAAAGGTGTACAGTGTTTGGTATTCCATTTTTTTACATCGACAAAGAGCGCATCAGACAGCAGAGTGCCTAAAGGCTCGAGTTGTGTGAGATTTGGCACCGCAGGATGGGGCACATGCATCATGGAGCCTTGAGGACTTTGCGGGAGATCACTACAGGTGTGCCAGATTTCAGTACCGATCACTTTGATACTTGCAGAGGATGTGCGATGGGCAAGTTTGCCAAATCCCCTTTTCCCAGCAGTGACAGCAGAGCGACTGGGATACTTGATTTGATTCATTCCGATGTGAGCGGTCGGATGTCTCATGTTTCCTTGAGTGGACATGAGTACTATGTGTTATTCATTGATGATCACTCCAGGAGGACCTGGATTTATTTCTTGAAGACCAAGAGTGAGGTCTTCAAGCGGTTTCAGGAGTTCAGAGCTCTTGTGGAGACACAGACAGGTCGGAAGATCAAGTCCCTGAGGTCGGACAATGGAGGAGAGTACACCCTTGGAGAGTTTGTTGACTATTGTGCGGAGGCGGGCATTAGGAGGGAGCTCACTGTTCCTTACAACCCCCAGCAGAACGGGGTTGCGGAGAGGAAGAACAGATCCATCGGAGGGGCTGCCAAAGCCATGTTACATGATCATGGGTTGCCATTGTTTTTGTGGGCAGAGGCCTGCAACACAGCTGTTTACTTGCAGAACAGGAGTCCGCATCGTGCCTTGGGGCACATGACTCCGGAGGAGGCTTTTTCTGGAAAGAAGCCTGATATTGGTCATCTTCGTATCTTTGGGTGCATTACATACTCCTACATACCCAAGGAGAAGAGGACCAAACTAGAGCCCACCGCAGAGAAGGGTGTCTTTGTGGGCTACAGTGAGACCTCAAAGGCCTTTCGGATTTACATTCCTGCATAGAGGAAAGTTGTTGTCAGGCGGGATGTGAAGTTCGAGGAGGATAGGGCCTTCAGGAGGTCACGGGAGTTAGACATTTGATCACTGTACTTTTACACAGCTGAGTCACCATGGCACGGGCCAGGCCATCAGAGGATTCGGAGAGTATATCTATGACGACACAGTTCGTCGTGCTGACAGTGATCGTTAGGCCGAGGGTGGTGCTACGAGCAACACGCAGAGCATTCTCACGAGCAACATCGTAGCCCACCGATGGATACTACACGGCACTTTCGTGAGATCTATGTTCAGCAGAGGACAAAGCAGATGATACCAGAGTTCAAAGCCTGATGTTGAGGAGGAGGAGTTTTATTCTCCAGCGGGAGAAGTGTGCTCAGGGAAGAGGAAGCCCAAGTGGCTTCAGGACACCTTGAGAGATGCCACATCTGTTGCCGAGCCTAAGAGGCCGGTCAGAGAGAGCAGACCACCTGAGAGGTTTTGTAGCTATATGGCAATGGCTACCAGCATCCTTGACTCTGAGCCTTCTAGCTATGAGGAGGCAGCTAGCCAGCAGGTCTGGAGAGAGGCCATGCAGGAGGAATATTCTTCTATCATGAAGAATGATGTTTGGGAGGTGGTGCCGAGGCCTGAGGGCAAATCCGTGGTTACTTCCAGATGGCTTTACAAGGTAAAGCATGCTGCAGATGGCAGCATTGAGAAATTCAAAGCAAGGTTTGTGGCTAGAGGGTTCTCCCAGGTAGAGGGAGTTGATTATGAGGAGTCCTTCGCTCCCATGGCTCGATATACTTCGATCCACTCCATTATATCGATTAACAGCAGATGGGTTGGAAGATCTACCGATGCGGGATGAAGATCAACATTTCTCAAGAGCTTCATACAGGGGAGTGTTTCGTATTGAGCGAAACTATTGTGGTTTTTGAGGTGTGCATGGGAAGGAGCTGGAGTCTCATGTGTGCGTAATCAAAGAAGGTTTCTTTATGGCCCGAAGCAAGCTCCTAGAGCTTGGTACTCCAGGATAGATACATACTTGCAGGGGATGGGTTTCACAAAGAGTGAGGCAGATCCGAACCTTTACTATATTGTGATAGGTGAGGAGCCTCTCATTCTGGTGCTGTATGTGGATGACTTAGTCATTACAGGTGCAGAGAGACTCATAGAGCACCGCAAGAGAGATCTTGCGGCGGAGTTTGAGATGAAGGACATCGGCTTGATGCATTACTTTTTGGGTTTAAAGGTGTGGCAGGAGGAGGGGCATTTCTTCTCGTTGTGGGCGATATTGTGGATAACCTTGCGTATCTTCACATATACATGGAGGATTGTAAACTTACAATGACATCGATGACTACCAATCGGGAAGAAGCTCCACGTTTCGGATTCCTTCGAGTTGGTGATCCTGCTATCAGACACAGACAAAATCGATTGACTACTTGATGTATCCGTCAAAACTAGACTGATATTTGTTTTTTGCGAACAACACGATGAGTCAGCTTTATGTGAGCCTAGAAGGTTCATTGGGTACGTAAAACACATTTTGCGGTACTGTAGTGTAGATGCTGGATTATGGTCCGACTAAGGGTAAAAGCAGTGGGGATAGAGAGATTGCAGGTTAATCGATTCTCGATTGGGCGTTGTGCCTGACAGAAGACACTGCAGGCTGCTTAGAAGCTGGGTTCCTACATGGTGTCATGGTTCAAAATTGTGGAAGAAGAAGCCAAGATACTGAGTTTAGCTAAGCAGAAAGTACTACAAATGGCCTAGCTAGTTGTGAGGCCATCTGGCTTCGCAAGATGTTGTTTGGCTTATTTGGTCAGCCGTTGAGACCTTCAGTGATTTACTGTGATAATCAAAGTTGCATTAAACTCACGGAGAATCTAGTATTTCATGACAGGTCAAAGCATATCGGGATCAAATATCATTTCATCAGAGACTATGTTCAGAAAGGAGCTGTGAAGCTTGAGTATATTCCCACCGATGAGCAGGTTGCAGATATTCTTACCAAAGCCTTACCACGGGGCAAGCATGTCTACTTCAGAGACAAGATGGGTGTGGTGAGGAACACCTTCCTCGGTAAGAGGGAGTGTTGAAATTTGGTACCGGAGGACAGGTGGTTCCCCAAGGCTTTGATCTTTGGCCTAGGGAAAAGTGTCCAAAAGAATTTAATTTTTCTCCTAAAGTGACTTTATAATTTTTATAAAGTCAAATCTAATTTTAAAGTGACTTTAAGTGATAAAGTTATTAAAGTGACTTTATAAAGTTATAAAGTCAAATCTAATTTAAAAGTGACTTTAAGTGATAAAGTTACTAAAGTCTAATTTTAAAGTGACTTTAATAAATTCAATGTAAAATTAGAAAGGAAAAGTGACTTTGGAAATAAATGACTAAGTGGGTCTTTATTAAAGTGGGGTGAATTAAAAAATAGAAAGTGAGATTTAAATGAGCATTTAATCTCAGCCCCAGATCTCAATCTATTTCAGCCATTGGATTTAGGGATTCCCCAAAAGTCACTTAGGGTTAGGTTAAAGGAGGGAAAGGAGGAAAAGGTCATTCATTCTTTCATGAGCAGATTGGGAGAAGGAGAGAAAGAGAGCAAGGGAGATTTCTGGGCAGTGAGGAGAAGGAGGCAACAGCTTGGCACACATTCCAAGGCAAAAGATTTCGAAGAAGACTGACAACGGAGTTAGCATGCTGAAAGGTAATAATTTTTGGGCACGGTTTCTAGAAAAGGAGGTCAGACAGCAATATTGGGCATGGGTAAATGAAAGGCAAAGAGAGATTGCTTCCAGACAGCAAAGTTCTGCCGTGTTTTTGGCACAAAATTTAGATTTTGGGATGAAGAAACATTTACTGTTGTTTCGTATGACGGAGGAGCGTACAAACGTACTTGTCATGTATTTCCGGGCATCGAAACACATGGTTTTGACGCACAATACTTCTTCATAGCCGTTTTGTTTTTGTCATTTGCACATTTTCTCGAGGCAAAGGTTAAAGGCTTTAAAACGAGATAAGCTGCAAGTCCGTTTGCTGATTTTTTTTGTCAATATCAAATCGTTAGCAAGCATTTTCCGCAACAAGAAGGAGCTTTCGAATCGGTTTTCCCCTCTCAAACTGGTTTTCCCCAAGAGTTGCAGGGGGTTTTTCCAGGGTCATGTTGACCAAAAATATCTGTCAAATGTGTGAATGACTGTTTTTATGCTTGCTGATTTTTAATTCTGCATTTTCCAGCATTCTGAAAAATTTCCAGAATTTGTGTTTTCAGCAAAATTTATTTTCCAGTTTGTTAAATGTATGGATATGGGAAAGGGCATTTAACTATTTTAGAGTAATAAGATGAAACTGAAAACTGGGGTGGGAAAACAGAAATTTCTACAAAAATAAGCCTGTAGACTACTCCAAATGAGGGCATGAAAAATGGTGCTTTCCCTCCCATGTCTCAAGGATGAGACAAACCTCTTTTTGGGCTCAAATCAACTGCTAAAACCTATATATAATGCTAAGCCGACTGGGGGCATTGCTTGTCCAAATGCATCATCTCGCATATAACGTGGGGCATTGAACAAGCTGCTGAAGCTGCTGAGGCTGCCCATAGCATGAGATAATGCTCTGTAACATGATGGAAACCCATGGCTCTCAACACATCCCCTAAAAGTGTCGATGTGATCCTCTAGTGGGCATGGGCCCAAGTTAAGTTGCCTAGCCCACGACGAAAGCACTTGCCAATCCTGTATAATATCTAGTGCGTCTCCTGACCTTCAAATACAATAATTCATTAGTGCAATAGAGTGAATAAACATGTTAATCAAGGGCAGACATGAGACTTCATAGTGGGTTTCCCTTCCAAATTTGAGGCTCTGAGCATGTAATGGTGTTACCTCCCTAGGTATGACTTAAGAGTGGATAATAAACAACCCTATTAGGTTTTCCCATCCCCTAAAGGGAAGACATGTCCAAGGTTCATCCTTCAAGTGGTAGGTTTCTTGTGAATAATGATGAGGTAGATTGGGATATGGTGGTCTCAAGGCCAAATGCCATGGGCTCAAGGGTGGTAATGGTGAGGGATGTCCACATATTTGGGTGTATGAATGTAGGAGGGAGCAATCGTGGTACATGAGTTAACCCGACCTTTGTTTTTCCACCCTTCTTCATTTCCCTTTTGCTTTTTATTGCTTTTTATTTTATTTTATTGCTCAGGGCTCCAAGGAATGAAAGCATGATGTGTATGATATAGAAGTGATTCCCCCCTTAAGGTGGGGTAGTTTATTGCGCACTAGGATTTGGGACATACATGGGTTCCTTAATGATGCAGGGGGCACTCATATGGGCCCTAGGAATCAGGGTGATGGCCATAATGATAAGGGGTAGAGCCCATGCTTGGCTTTTGCCCATGTGCTAAATTTTATTGTCCTGGCCATCTTTTGTATTTTGTGGTATTATTTCCTTTTGTATGTGGCCATATTATGCTTTTATCTTCTATTTTTTTTGCTGCATCAACCTCTGGGGCATCGTTCTAGGCCTGACCCAGATATGTGGACAAGGGGAGGGGGAGTATCACAACCTTGTGGACCCAGTGGTCATGTGGACCCAGAGGGGGGAAATAATGAAATAGGGCATGTAATGTGCGGAGGGGAGTGAAAAATGTGGAACTGGTAAACGGGACCACGCTACCAAAATCCGGTTTCCCAAGTAGTGCCCATCCTAAAGCTGCAAACGAGTAGGGGAGATTGCACAGGACTAGGATTGAGGATTAACCCCCCATTTAAGGTTAGGTAACAAGACTACAGTGAAAACCCTTCCTCTTTCCTAGTCACCCAATAATCCATACCCAAGTGTGCCCAAGAAAAACAATCATAAGCACCCGATTGCATAATGAACAATCATACCTTTAGGATTGGATGGCCCAGCTTCAAACATACGATCTTGACAGATGGGTGAGGGGACATATGATTGGCTCAGGGAGCAGAGACATTTGGCATGACATCAGCTACATTGGTGGCTGTCAGGGGCTGATGGCTGCCGACTGAAGACAATTCTAGGAGAAAAATCCTCCTATGGGGTCACCCACTGGTGGTGGGTAGCACTTATTTTTGTCAAAAGTTTGGTCATTGGTTGTCATATTTCTTTTTGTTGTAGTTACACACTTTTCAATGATGCTCCTACTGCATACCTTGGCTTGGATTACTTCTACCACCAAATTCCACAGAGATATGCAGTTACAAACCCTGCACTATAGCATACTGTAGCTTGGACTTATTATAGAAATGATGAACCTTTTCATTGACTGTAGCAGGAACATAGCTTGAACTTTGATCCATAGGAAGAAGGGATTTGATCTATCAAAATTACTCGGATCATCATTATATATCAATACCACAGAGGTATCATTGGACTTCGATCTTACCAGAAGATAGAACAGATTCATCTTGATTCGCGTTTTTCAACTCGGATTTATGCCACAGAATTTTTCTAGAGATGTAGCTTGAACTTTATATTGTAATTAATAGAATTTTGGATTCTTCACTATGTCTTCAGATCAGTCTCCTTAACTTAGAATTCGCTTCACATGGAGGTACAGTCATGTTACTGTCCCATTCGATCTTGTTTTACAGAATTCTGATATAGTTCCACAGAGGCTCGGATTCTTGACGGATTCAGACTACCTATATCTCGAACTGATCTTGATGACTTCAGGAAGCTTAGATCAATGCCTTAATTTGAGTGTCTTCGGATTATGTACTGGAGTGATTTGGATTAGGAATGCTTTGATCAGATACTGTTATAGAAATTCGAATGTCACTGAGGATATGCTGCCTTCCTGTAGTTTGAATTACAGAGATAACATGTGTCTTGTGTCCTGCACTTATAGATAGAATGGCACCATAGATAACTTGCTTTCAGATTCCAAGCTATAGATCGGAATTGTCACAGGAGATGTCCACAGGAGATCTCGGACTTGTTACTTTTCATATTCAGACTAGTTCCTATAAAATCGAATGTTACTATGACACAGATAAAGCTTGATATGGTTTGTTTTTGTATGCCTTTGAACCCATATATGGTACAGTCCTCAGTGCCCTTTAGAGACTTCGCATACAGAATATTCGTATTAAGTGCAAACTTCTTATCTACTTTAGCACAGATCAAATATGGCTTCTGTTTTTCGTCCTTCAGGAGTCTTTCTTCTTTGTTTTTCTTCATTGTCTTCCTTCAGATTTATAAACTGTGCTATGAACCTTAGAGTAGTGTCATGAAATTTGGATGTCACAGAAAGTTCGGACTGTCCTTTGATCCTTTTCTAGTAAGAGCGAAGGTACAGATCTTCTTCTTATCTTCCTATTGTTCGGCCTTCATGTATTGATCTTGTTTGTACATCAGACTTGGTCTTGTAAAAGAAGGAGAGACTGTTATGAGGATGTCTGCTACAGAGATGATAATCTTCAAGTCTGCCAACAAGAAGTGATCTTCAAACTGCCTTTCTTTAACTTGGCTCTGATACCATGTTGAGAAATCGATAGGCTCGTAGATTAGGGCTGATTTCTCTTACTTGATAATTACTTGTGAATTTTGTTGGCTTCTTTATCAAATTTTTATGTTCTCTTGTTTTATCAAGCAATTGCCCAAATTACAAAAACATGAATCACAAAAGACAAGAACACGAAGATATAGGCTCCAAGCCAGGGCAAAAACCCCACAAGGGGGAAAACCCAAGAAAATCCTCTTTTTATAGAATCAGATCAAAGTGAGATATCCACGACCCAAGACCAAGACAAAAACTGTCACACAGACCCAAGTCAGCCCTCGTTCATGCCTTCTCAATAAGTCAAAGTCAACAAAAGTCAATGCTGGTCAAACTTCTGAAATCTGGTCAGCTCCTGAAATTTCAGCTCCTTTTTTGGCCCCCCTTGAAATTTTGGGCCTGCAATATCTCAGGAAAATTTGCAGAAATAGGGCAGAAATTTCATCTTCTCTCTCCTTTGACTAGCTTTCTGCTTTAATTTCACTGGTTTTCCTTCTTATCTTGGCACAAAAATCGATGAAAATGGTGAATGAATGAATGGTCTCCAAAATGGTCGAGTTGCTCTCTATATATACACATCCAGGAGGTCGAATACGTGGCTTTTGGAGCCCAGGCCGACTTGTTCCCAAGAAGGGCAGACTTGGTCTTGTGGTGACACTTTTGACTCTTTTGACTCAAAAAATAAATATATATTTTCTTTCATACAACAAGTCCAAATGGGACTTTTGTTGAAAAAGTGTAACTAGGTTGATCTTCATGATGGATATGTAATTATGTATAGAAGATGTTAATAATAATAAAATATATTTTGGTATAATGAAGTCGGCCTAAAACATATCTGATGGTCGGCCTAAAAGATGAGAACTACTACTATATATAAGACAAGTCTGCGGATCAATCATAGACAAGTTTTCGGTGCAGTAAGATATAACATAGCTGATATTACAGCAGAGGCAGCATACATATATATTCACGAAGATTGCGGACACCACAGTTGAAGATAGCGTTAGGTATTTGCGGACACCACAGCAGAAGGGATTGCGGACACCATATTGAAGAAAGCTCTGTGGAGAAAGGTGCAGATCAGCCAGGAGAAGCTGCGGTCAATCCTAAAGAATGTAACGTGCAAAATCTGAGGTGAATACCATGATAAGTATAAGGTTTCAATGCGGACTTCAGGAATGGAGAAAATCTGTTACATATACACATTCGAATAAGGGTATAGGATATACCTGTGATACATATGTGCATGCGGATCAATCTGAAACAAAGGGACAGGAAGAATATAGATTACGGAAGGAACAGGAAGGTATAGACTGCGGATAGGTACAGCAAGGAACATAATTGCGAACTGATGAAGCTAGATTGCGGATAGGTGCAGAAGGGTACAGTGCAGATATCTTTGAGTCTTAAAGTATCTATTAAAAGAATTTGCTAAAGTCAAGACACTGATTATAAGAAGACAGGCGGATCTAAAGGTGGTAGAAAGTGAGGAAGGTAAATAATTCTGTCTCTAAATTTGACTGAGTGCTTTGATAATTGACTTGATGAAAGATTAACTAAGCAAAGCTCACAAGTAATTATCAAGAAGAGAATTAACCTAAAGCCCTCCAGATTCTCAACAACTTTGACTTATTACAAATTTCTTTTGACTCAATAAACCCTAGAAGCACAAAGAACATGCTTTTACCAAATAATAATAATAATAATAATTTCTTTTTCTTCTTTTTGCTTTTACATGAAATATATATTGATACAAGAACAAAGATAATTATGAAGAGTGAACCTAGTTACATTTTTCAACACCGTATACTACTCTTGTCCATACATCACGGGAAAATAAACTAGGAGTTTCTTTGGCAAGATAACAGCTTAGTAGATAGTACATTTATGTCTTTTTCTGTTTACAATCTAGTTTCTAGAACTTACTGGTACTTTATCTTTATTATGGCCTATTTTGTAAACATGATATGATAGTTTAAGTTAAAACTTTGAAGTTTAAATTTACCTTTAAACTATTGAGTGCATATAACAACTTTCTGGTAATGAATATGATGCTTTGTTTTGTTTTGTGGTTGATTTTATCTGTTACAGTTTGTCGCTGATAAATATTACATGTTGAAACTTGAAGATTGGTGTTATGGTCGATGATTGATCATTTGAAGACAATTTATAACCACTAGATGATTGATGCTATATTTATACTAAATGGTTGATGCTTTAATGATCGTCATTAATCCAGTAGTTAAATCTATGTTTTCATGTTTTCTGCCACTAGTTTGACATTCTGCATGTTTCTTTTTGAATATATATGCATCAAGTATATATTATATAAAAATTGCTCTTGGAATGCTCCGTTCTTGGAAGCTTTTAATAATTGGTGCTTCCTGCTACCCGAACAGCCTTGCATCAGATCCTAATAATTATAGGACCTGTTACCCACCACCTGTGGGTAGTGTAAATAGGAGAATTTTTTTCTCCTAGATGGTCCTCAACAGGCAGCCAACAACTCCTTCAAGTCTGCCAACAAGAAGTGATCTTCAAACTGCCTTTCTTTAACTTGGCTCTGATACCATGTTGAGAAATCAATAGGCTTGTAAATTAGGGCTGATTTCTCTTACTTGATAATTACTTGTGAATTTTGTTGGCTTCTTTATCAAATTTTTATGTTTTCTTGTTTCATCAAGCAATTTCCAAAATTACAAAAACATGAATCACAAAAGACAAGAACACAAAGATATAGGCTCCAAGCCAGGGCAAAAACCCCACGAGGGGGAAAACCCAAGGAAATCCTCTTTTTAGAGAATCAGATCAAAGTGAGATATCCAAGACCCAAGACCAAGACAAAGACTGTCACACAGACCCAAGTCAGCCCTCCTTCATGCCTTCTCAATAAGTCAAAGTCAACAAAAGTCAATGCTGGTCAAACTTCTGAAATCTGGTCAACTCCTGAAATTTCAGCTCCTTTTTTGCCCCCCCTGAAATTTTGGGCCTGCAATACCTCAGAAAAATTCACAGAACTAGGGCAGAAATTTCTTCATCTTCTCTCTCCTTTGACTAGCTTTCTGCTTTAATTTCACTGGTTTTCCTTCTTATCTTGGCACATAAATTGATGTACATGGTGAATGAATGAATGGTATCCAAAATGGTCGAGTTGCTCTCTATACATACACATCCAGGAGGTCGAATAGGTGGATTTTGGAGCCCAGGCCGACTTGGTCTTGTGGTGACACTTTTGACTCTTTTGACTCAAAAATAAATATATATTTTTTTCATACAAGTCCAAATGCGACTTTGACTTATGACAAATTTCTTTTGACTCAATAAACACTAGAAGCACGAAGAACGTGCTTTTACCAAATAATAAGAATGATAATAATAATAATAATAATAATCTTTTTTTTCTTATTTTTGCTTTTACATGAAATATATATTGATACAAGAACAAAGATAATTATGAAGACTGAACCTAATTACATTTTTCAACACCGTCTACTCCTACTCTTGTCCATAGATCACAAGAAAATAAATTAGGAGTTTCTTTGGCAAGAGAACAACTTAGTAGATAGTACATTATGTCTTTTTCTGTTTACAATCTAGTTTCTAGAACTTAATGGTACTTTATCTTTATTATGGCCTATTTTGTAAACATGATATGATAGTTTAAGTTTAAACTTTGAAGTTTAAATTTACCTTTAAATTATTGAGTGCATATAACAACTTTCTAGTAATGAATATGATGCTTTGTTTCATTTTGTGGTTGATTTTATCTGTCGCAGTTTGTCGATGAAAAATGTTACATGTTGAAACTTGAAGATTGGTGATATGGTTGATTGATCATTTGAAGACAATGTTATAACCACTAGATGATTGATGCTATATTTGTACTAAATGGTTGATGCTTTAATGATCATCATTAATCCAATAGTTATATCTATTTTTTCATGTTTTCTGCCACTAGTTTGACATTCTGCATGTTTCTTTTTGAATATATATGCATCAAATATATATTATATAAAAAATGCTCTTGGAATGCTCCATTCTTGGAAGCTTTTGATAATTGGTGCTTCCTATTACCTTCTATTTCGAACAACCTTGCATCAAATCCTAATAGTTATAGGACCTGTTACCCACCACCTGTGGGTAGTGTATATAGGAGAAATTTTTTCTCCTAGATGGTCCTCAACTGGCAGCCAACAACCCCTTGCAACCACCAGGTAGCTCAATGTGCCATTGTTTCTGCCACTTGAGCTTGCCATGTGGTCCCTCGACCACTTGTCATGAATGTATGTTTGAAGATGGGCCTTCCGACGCCAAAGGTATGGCTTTTCATTGGTATAGTTGAGTAATTTTCCTTACTTGTCATGGACACTCTTGTGCATGGATTGGTGGGGGGATTTGGCAAAAAGAGTGGGTTAGGTATGTATCTTTTTTTCCACTGCCCAATTTCATGGTTACCCTTGTATCCTAGTCCCGTGGAATCTCCTGTACTGGCCATTAGCTTTAGGGTTGGCACTACATGGGAAATCCTGATATTGGTTGCGTGGTCCCGCTTCTCAACACCATCTGCATCACTCCCCTTCCACTCATTTTAACCCCATTCATCTCTTTTCCCATCCGAGTCTACATGTGTTCACTGGGTCCACATAGGGTTAGCCTCCCTCTCCCCTTTTCCACACCTTGGGTCGGGCCTGGAACGATGCCCTAAAGGTTGATGCAGCTAAAAAGAAAATAAAAAACATAATTTGGCCAGTCTCAACAGGAAATGTACCACAAAATGCAAAAGATGGCTGGGACATACAAATTTAGCACGTGGGCAAAAGCCAAACATGAGCTCTACCCCTTATCCATGGCCATCACCCTGGTTCCTATGGGCCCTAGATGAGCCTCCTCCATCAGTAAGGAACCCATGATTGTCCTAACCCTTGGTGGGCAATGAACTGCCCCACCTTAAGGGGTATCCACTACTACATATTACACATCATGCTCTCATCCCCTGGAGCCTTGAGCAGTTGTGAAGAAAATTCAATCAAAGGCAAAAGGCTTATGAAGAAGGGTGGAAAAACAAAGGCCGAGGTAACTCATGTACCATGTTTTTCTCCCTCCTACACTTATACACCCAGGAATGGGCTTGTGTCATTATAGCTACCCCTGTGCCATAAAATGTGGTCTAGATGATTCCCCTTATCCCCACTCCACTCCATTACTATATCCACCTACCATTTGAGGGATGTACCATGGACTTGTCACCCCATTTAGAGGTTGAAACCACCTAATAGGGCCCTTGGTTAACCCCCCTATTGAGCTTGGAGACACTTGTACATGCCAAAACCCACTATGGAAAGACATGCCACCATGAAGTGCCCCATTGATTCCATGACTTGTAAGCTCTTTTACTTGATTATTCTAATGATTTGTTGTATTGGAAGGCAAGGGGACACATTGGACCTTATGCAGGATTGCAGGTGGGTCTCCATTTGGGGCTTGGTCTCCTTATACGGGGTCCTAGCCCTCCAGAGGGCCACATTAGCACTTGTAGGATGAGCGTTGAGAGCCATGGGCCTCCACCATAACAGAGAGTACTTAATGGATCCCCAACACCACTCACTGATTGCTTGTGTTCCACCTTTTGGATGAGGATGATTCACCTGGTTCACCATGCCCAACCGACTCCACCCTTGCACCATACACTTGGCAGATGTTCTAGGGTCCAGAGGATGTCTCTCGCTAAAGAGGGATGGCTTATATCATCATCCTAGCCCTTACAGATGGTCTACAGGCATTTGCGATCCACTTGGAGACCCATGAAGATGTCCTTGTGCCCCCACACCCACTTGGGAGCACCACAGGTTCTTGCTTGGAAAAGAAGGGGCCAACCCCTTTTCCATTATGTTTGGAGTGCATTTCTACATCATGGCACCCCTTGGACTTCATTAGGCCTCCTCAAAGGCCCAACAACTCACTTTATTGATCATTTGACCCTCTCGAGAGGCTTATTCTTATGTTATTGAGCTATTTGGTGGGCTTGTCAACACAGGTATTCTTATTATGCACATTATTTTATTCTAGGGGCTTTTTTAGTCCAAATTAGGCCATTCGAATCCCTTATAGGATTGTATAATAAATAGAAGAGAGACATTCTCTCTCAATCACCATAACTTGGATTGGGTTAGCTCTTGTGAGATTTTCCCTATGCCTTTGGAAGACGAGTTTGGATGATATGGATGAATTTTTACGTTTGGATATCTCTCTGTTGTCTTGGAGCTTATCTATTGGCATAATTTGATGATTGGATCACTTTTATACATGTAAGTGCTATTTTCATGCTTATTCTCGTTATTTACTTTTGTCACATGAATGTTGCTGGGATTTTCGCTATACAAGCCTGAAATTTACTGCTTTTTTATACGAATTGGTGGAATTTGTTATCTTTTATAGCGTTGCATCATGTCATGGGCCATCTATGGATGGGTGAATGTTCCTAGAGATATTTTATGTTAAATGCATCTTGACAAGTCATCATTTATTGCAAATCGAAGTATAAAGACCTTGAAGCAACTGCTCTCATGCCTTAATGCCATGCGAAGTTGTTTGAAGGCCTCCTTGATTCGGTGAACTCTTTCCAAACTATAAATTCTCCTTGACTCCATCTCTCCCAAAAGACAAGGCACTAATCCTCCATAGCTGATCACTTTCAAAGGTTATTTCTCCCACCTTCCCCTCCTTTTCTAGGCCTAGCTACCATAGGTCACCTAGGGCATCACTTTTCTCACGATTTACCATAAAAAAAATTCGATCTCTTGCCCACAACTGCACTGGTGTGTCCTCTGGAAGCCCTTCAAATTTCACGAAATTTCGACGGTGGGATCTTGGGATATTTCAACCCCTAGCTCGAAGTTCGATTCTTGCCCTTGGTTTCCCATTGGCTACTGACCTCATTGGATCATATCATTAAATTATTAAAAGAAAATTATTTCTTTGATCCTTTTCCCTTCACTAGTTAGGTCAAGTACATCTTTGGTTGATCAACTCCATATCCTTGACCTAATTTTGGGTCCACTTGGCATTTTGTGGTCCTGCAACTTGCTGATTCCAATTTCACAAAGATCACATAAAAGCCAAGTCTCTGTAAAGACCTTTAGGTCAAGGAACCATCTTGACGAAGCATACTCTCAAAACCTAGCCCTAAGAGTCCTCTTTGCCCTTCCTAGAGAACCCATCACCTTGCTTCCGAAGCATGTAACCCATCTAATTGAGTCTCTCTTGTGAATAGGCCTAGGAATCACTCCTCATCCTCTTATTGACCTACTGTTCTTGTGATTCCCCCTTTATACCAAGTCTCCTCCCATTGGTAAAAGTTCGTAAAGAGCAGGGAGCCTTCACCGAGGTGACAGTGGGCTATCGCTCCACTGTTGCCCTTGACCTAGTAGTGTGAAAATTCCTAAAGTTGGAATCCTATTGCGGCAACTGGAAAATATTCACCTAATTGTTAATTTTAACTTAAAAATTTATTTGTAGTTTTCTACGACAAACACTGAATACATCACATTGCAACCTACACAAATACAAAAATACCGCGGAAACAAATATACAACGCAGGAAAGAAATAAGCACACAATTGACACTGTTATTTTTGGACAATGTCCCCGGAAAAACCCAATGCGGGAAAACTAGTGCAACAATTAAGGGTTTATATTATTATGCAGTAGTTTCTGAATACAAATCTTTGGATGTCTTACTGGCTATTCGATATAGAGAAAATAACTGGCAGAAATGAAGTGAGAATTAACCTTACACTATCACTGGCGATCTGTCATTAATCTAGCTTCTGAATGGCTAGCCCCAAAATTCCTATGCGCAATCACTGCGCTGCCTTTGCGTCACAACTCGTAGGGACTGTGTCACTCCTCTAGCTGATCGATTTGCTGGTTGGATGCTCAGATCTCTAACCCTTCGTTCTCACACCTCGGCTCCCTGTGAAAATTCCTATATCTAAATGATCTCCAAAATCCTACTGCAACCAAGTGAATTTACTTCTCCTATTTGTAAATTACATTACATAATTATTCCAGATTTCTTCATGAAATATTGAAGCAACCTACACTTAATTACTTATGATTCTGAAAATAAAAGTATACACATAGGACACTGTTATTTTTGGATGAAAGTCCCCAGAAAAACCCAATGTCGGAAAACCAGTGCAATAGATTTGAGGGTTTGATTTTATTAAGCAGTAGCAAATTCTGAATACATCTCTAAATTCCACAAAGGTAATTCAGTTACAGAGAGAGAAATACTGGAAGAAAGATTGTGAGTTTTACTTCACTTAATCACTGAAAAAATCCTGGCTGATCCGGTCATTGGATGAAGTGCCCCTGGCAGGCCCTGAGCAGTCCCTATGTCAACCTCTCTAGGCATTGTGTCACCCAACTAGTTGATCGATCTGCAGCTCGAAATCACTACTCTCAGCCTCCCGGTCTCACACCCCGGTTCTCGGCTTCTGAAATTGATTCTTCTGCAAAATGTCAGACTCTTTCTCACCCTCTGCATTGCCTTTGCGTGGACTTGCGTCAGCCTCTGCGTGAGAGCTGCTGGATCACTCTCTGCTAATGATTCTCCAGCTGAGAAAATCTCTCTCCGGAAGTAATCCCTGCCCCTTACTGCGCCAGAATCACTTAGATTGAATTCTCCTCTGAGCACTGCTCACTTCAGAAAATCGATCACTTAGATTCACTCGGTGTATCTTTCCAAATGACCCTCAAGCCTTCCTTTATAGCCTTCTCATTGAGACTTCAACGACCGAGATTAGATCTCCAATCAACGACTAATATTATAACTTGACTTGATCCATGTTCTCTAGAAGTTTCACACTCTGTTTTATTAATACCCTTTAATTATTTAATTTTACTAAGTTTAAACTTAGGGTCACATTAAAATAATTAATTAGTTTAATAAAACCCATTTTGAGTGGAATTTTCACAAACGATTTCTGGGTTCTTTGGAATACATGTGCCTAAGCCTCTCCACAAATTTTGAGACTTACGCACTTCTGATGCTACCAAAAATCAACACTCCCTCTTAGCAAGGAAAGTGCTCTAACAACATGCCTGCTGCACATTTCTCTGACCCTGAAGCATCCTCTGCACTGCTGATGTCTAACAAGCTGTTCATCAACCATTGTGCTACTGTTGTAACTGTACTGCTGCCCTTGACACTAACACTGCCAATGCCACATCCGTACTACAACTCCCTCTCAAGTGCTGCATCTACTATGCTGCTAGCACTGCCATTGCTAACACTACATCTGCACTGCAACTCAATTGCTGAGAGAAGCAACTGAAATCACTCAAAAACTGAACAAACGTTCAGTGGATGTACCTCGGTGTTGAAGATCTAACTGCTGCTAGTCCCACGTTGACCTTTGAAGCCATTGCGCTGTTGAAGCTATTGCACTGTGCCTTTACGCATGGCTGCCTCTTTGCTTTGCACTGCTAAGATTTTGGCGTTGCTAACCACTGCATATGTCGCTCCATCACTCCTTGGTTCCCATTGAAAACTCCTCCATCTCGCTACTATTGATCATGGGTTCCCATAGCAAGGTGATGATCTATGAGGTGGGTTCCTCAAGGATCCTGCCCAACTGAAGTTCAAGGTGAACTACAGTTCCATGTCACCCCATCTCCCTCTTGGAGATGCATGGGCACTCATGGCATACTCATCCTCCTCAATCTTTGTGGCTGCAACCTTTGGATCGTGCTTCTCATCCTTGTCATTTTTCTTCAAAGGACATTGTGATGCATAGTGGCCCATCTAGCACATCTGAAACACTTCACCTTGGAGATGTCCTTCTTACGTCTCAGTTGCCCTTGTTGCCCCTTCGATGCGAGGGCTGCATTCTCCTCCTCCTGATTCTTCGATCTGCTCCCGCTGTTACCGTCAAGTTTAGACTTGATTAGATCTCTTCTCAGCTCCTTCTCCTGATGAGCTGACCACATTGCCTCCCAACTCAATAGTGTCGCTCTGCCCAAGATATTTTGGACAAAAACTTGCCACTCCTTAGTGATTGCATTAAGGGCTAGTCTTAGCATAGTTGTTGCAGATGGGGTAGATCGCACGATCGCCAACTGATCACAGATATCTCGAAGTCTTGTTAGGATTGGAACAATGCGCTCCCCCTTCTGCATCTGGATCATCCAAAGCTTCTACTCCAAGTACATCTTCTGCTGTGGGAAGTTCCTTCGTATGGCACGGACAAGGCCTCCCATCTCTCCTCGGCTGTGTTCTTGCCAACTATATGAGAGACTATATGATCCTTGACACCATCATGGATAAGTCTCTTGGCCTTTGCCATATCAGACTTGTACTTTTTATTCTGATCCAGATATGTAGCCACAACAACTACGTTGTCTACGAACACCTTGAGATCATACTCATCTAGAAGGAATTTGATTCTTTCGTTCCAGATCACGTAGTTGGGGGATACCTCCAATCGATCTGATTTCTAAGTCTGGGAGCTGCAATCTTAGCCGAAAACTGTCGAACTGCTCCTCTTTCGCCCTACTGTGTAGCTTCTAGGCTGGCTTACGCACTCCCTGATGGAGTTGGTAAGTCCACTGCTCCTCTGCTACCCAGCAAATGAGAAAAACTGAATTCCTCGGCAAGGAACTCACCGAGGAAGAATTCCCTCACTATGTGCTCTTCTTCTTCTTCTGACGCTTCTCTACCCAGTAACTACTTTCAGAAAAATTGCGTCCCTCTGGCTCTGCATGAAGGCTTTGTGCTGCTCTCTCTGCCTCGGAAGATCTCGATCCAGAAGTCTTACCTCTCTGTCGACTCACTCAGAGAGAGACTACCTCGAAAATTCAGCCCTTCTGGCTAGAACTGCGCAATCCCTCTGGGTATTTGATCTGCTGCTGCTGCAACAATTCGGCCTTCGCTTCAGTGCTAGATTTGCTCTTCCTGTTCACATCAAACCTTGCTCTGATTCCATGTGAAAATTCCTAGATTAAATGATCTCTAGAATCCTACTGCAACCAACTAAATTTAATTCTCCTATTTGTAAATTACATTACAGAATTATTCTATATTTCTTCATGAAATATTGAAGCAAATTACTGAAGCAACCTACACTTAATTACGTATGATTATGAAACTAGGAAACTGAGCAAAGAAAAATAAACGCATAGGACATCGTTATTTTTGGACGAAATTCCCCGGAAAAACCCAATTCGAGAAAACTGGTGCAACAGATCTGAGGGTTTAATTTTATTAAGCAGTAGCAAATTTTGAATACATCTTCGAATACCACAAAGGTAATTCAGTTACAGAGAGAGAAATACTGGCAGAAAGATTGTGAGTTTTGCTTCACTCCATCATTGAAAAAATTCCCGCTGATTCAGTCACTGGATGAAGTGCCTCTAGCAGGCCCTGCGCGGCCTTTGCGCAGTCCTTATGCAATACCTGCGTCAGCCTCTCTAGGCACTGCGTCATCCAACTAGGTGATTGATATGCACCTCAGAATCATTGGTCTCAGCCTCCCAGTCTCACATCCCTGTTCTCGGTTTCTGAAACTGATTCTTCTGCAAAATCTCGTTCTCTTTCTCACCCTCTGCGCTGCCTCTGCGTGGCCCTGCGTCAGCCTCTGCATGAGAGCTGCTGGATCACTCTTTGCCTCTCTCTGTTGATGATTCTCCGGTTGAGAAAATCTTTGTCCAGAAGCTATCCTTGCCCCTCACTACGTTGGAATTACTTAGATCAAATTCTCCTCTGAGCATTGCTCACTTTAGAAAATCGATCACTTAGATTCACCCGGTGTATTTTTGCAAATGACCCTCAAGCCTTCCTTTATAGCCTTCTTATTGAGACTTCAACGACCGAGATTAGATCTCCAATCAACGACTAAGATTATAACTTGACTTGATCTATGTTCTCTAGAAGATTCACACTCTGTTTTAATAATACCTTTTAATTATTTAATTTTCCTAAGTTTAGACTTAGGGCCACATTAAAATAATTAATTAGTTTAATAAAACCCATTTTGAGTGGAATTTTCACAAACAATTTTTGGGTTCTTTGGAATACATGTGCCTAAGCCTCTCCACAAAATTTGAGACGTAGAGCAGTTCCAATGCTACCAAAAATCAACACTCCTGGCACTAGATCTGGATTGCTCCTCAACAAAACTGCGGATCTCTTCTCAGGCTTTGTGCTGCCTCTGCGTGGCTCTACACTGCCTAGCGTGGCTCTACACTGCCTCTCTGGATCTCACTTTGCCTTCTCTGCTCTGTATTCACCGGATCAGGAAAACTTCCACTGGCTAGTATCCTTGCCCCTCATTGCAAGACATCAACTTGATCACTCCTCTGGCAACTGCTGCGCTGCTCCCTCGAGAATTCGATCTCTAGATGTCTCACATGATGTGTTCTCCAAGTGCTCATTGAGCTTCTTCTTATAATCTTCTTGTTGAACATTCAACGGCCCAGATTAAATCCTAATCAATGGCTCAGATCATCTTGACTCAATCTCCGTCTTTTTCTAGAAGATTCACACCCAGTTTAATTAATACCCTTTAATTATTTTAATTTCCTAAGTTTAGACTTAGGCATCCATTAAAAATAATTAATTATTTTAATTAAACCTTCTCCGGCTGGAATTTCCGAAAATGATTTATGGGTCTTGGAGAATGCATGTGTCCTAGCCTCCCTACAAATTCTTAAGGCTAGAGCACATCCGATGCTACCAGAAATCAACATTCCCTCTTAGCGAGGAAAGTGCTCTAGCAATGCAACCTTCTGAAGCATTACTTTGACTTCTGTAACATCCCAACTGCGCTATTGATGTTTGGTTGCTGCTACCCACCAACTACTGCGTAGCTCTCTCTGCGCTGTTGCTGACTCTGCATGCCGCTGTCAACAGCATCTTCACTACAACTTTGTTGCTGTTGCAACAGAAAAACATCCAAAATACTGAACCAACTTTGTTCAGTATGATGCATCTGTCATTGGAGTTTTGATTACTGCTAGTCATTGCGCTGACCCTCCGAAGCCTCTGCAATGTGCCAACTGCACTGCTGCCAATTCTTCTTCGCTCTGCTCAGTCTCTGGCACTCCTAGCCACTGCAACTATCACTTCGACACTCCTTTGCACCAACGGACACTGTTCCATCCTGCTACTTCTGTTATGGGCTCCTATATAGGAAGGTATTGATCCAAGAGTTGGAATCCCCAAGGATCCTGCCCATCTGTAGCTCTCTGGAACTGCAATACTAGATCACCCCACCTCTCCCCTGGAGCTATGTGAGAAATCATGGCAAACTCCTCCTCGATCTCTGCGGGTGCAACCTGCTGATCATGTTTTTCTTCCTTGTCCTTCTTTCTGAGAGGACACTGCGTAGCGTAGTGACCAAGCTCACCACACTTGAAACATTTTATCTTTGATACGTCCTTCTTTCGCCTCCTCTGCTCCTGCTGCCCCTTTGATGCAAGGGATGCATTCTCCTCTTCCTCCTTGGGTCTCACCCCACTACTGTTGCTGCAACTTATGGTGCTCTTCACCAAATCACAACTCATCTATTCTTGTTGTAAGTCTGCCCAAACTCTCTCCCAATTCGACAAGTGTTCTCTGCCTAGGGTGCTCTGGACGAAGACCTGCCACTCTTCGGAAACACTGTTCAAGGCAAAGCGAACAAACTCTGTAGCCTGAGGTGCAGAACCTACAACTGCTAGCTGATCCCAGGCATCCTGAAGTCACTTGAGGAATGGATCTATGCGTTCCCCCTTTTGCATTCTAGTACACTGAAGCTTCTCTTCCAGGTACATCTTCCGTTGCTCAGAAGACCCCTGGTACAACTTAGCGAGTGCATCCCACATCTGCTTGGCTGTGTCCTTGCCAAATATGTGAGAAACAATGTAATCTCGCACTCCATCGAGTATCAACCTCTTCGCCTTCACCATCTCCTTCTTGTAATCCTTTTGCTAATCTGCATCTATAGGGACAACCACCACATTGTCGATATAGGCTTTGAGATTGTGCTCATCTAGAAGGAAGGAGACCCTTGCCTTCCAAATCACATAGTTGGGGGAACCCTCCAGTTGATCCTGATCTCTCAAACCGGTAGATGCCATCTTGCCAAATTGATGTTGAACTGCTCCCTCTCTCCTCTGTGCAACTGCTGACTAGCTCTACGCACTCTCTGTTGGAGTGAGTAGATCTGCTCCCGACTACTGCTGCTCTGCAGTGAGAAATCTAATTTCTTGGCTTGGAATTCTCTGAGGAAGAAATTCCCTCAATGTACTCCTTCTTCCCTCCTCTGTTGCTTTTCTGCACTAGCAATTTGCTTGCAGAAAATCTGCGTGCCAGCTGAAGAAATGCTCTGTGCGGAAGCTGCTGCGCTGCTCCTTCCATCCTGACAAATCTCGATTTGGAAAAATCTTACTCTCTATCGGCTCACTCAAATAGAAAATTTTCCTCGAAAATCTTGCCTTCCTGGCACTGGATTGCGCAGCCCCTCTGGGGTTTCGATTTATTGCCTACGCAGCTCTTCGAGCTGCCTCTTCTGCTCAACGCTGGCCTCTTTCTGCTTCACCTGCGCTTTGATACCATGTGAAAATCCCTGAAACTAGAATCCTATTGCAGCAACTGGAAAATATTCATCTAATTTTTAATTTTAACTTAACAATTTATTTGCATTTTTCTATGGCTAGCACTGAATACATCACACTGCAACCTACACAAATGCAAAAATACTGCGAAAACAAATATACAACGAAGGAAAGAAATAAGCACACAATTGACACTGTTATTTTTGAACAATGTCCCCGGAAAAACCCAATGTAGGTAAACCGGTGCAGCAGTTGAGTGTTTGTATTATTATGCAGTAGTTTCTCAATAGAAATCTTTGGATGCTTTACGGACTATCTGATACAAAGAAAATAACTGGCAGAAATGAAGTGAGAATTAACCTCACAATATCACTGGCAATCCGACACTGATCCAACCTCTGAATTGCTAGCCCCAAGCTGCCTCTGCGCAGCCTCTGCGTCACATCTCGTAGGGACTGCGTCACATCTCGTAGGGACTGCGTCACTCCTTTGGTTGATTGATCTGCGGGTTGGATGGTCAGATCTCTAACACTCCGGTCTCACACCCCGACTCCTGGCACTAGATTTGGACTGCTCCTCAGCAAAACTGCGGATCTCCTCTCAGGCTCTGTGCTGCCTCAACGTGGCTCTGTGCTGCTCAACGTGGCTCTACGCCGCCTCTCTGGATCTCACTTTGCCTTCTCTGCTTTGTATTCACCGAATCAGGAAAACTTCCAACGATTACTATCCTTACCCCTCATTGTAAGAAATCAATTTGATCACTCCTCCGGCAACTGCTACGCCGCTCTCTTGAGAATTCAATCTCTAGATCTCTCACGCGATGTGTTCTCCAAGTGCTCATCGAGCTTCTTCTTATAATCTTCCCGTTGAACATTCAACGGCCCAGATTAAATCCTAATCAATGGCTCAGATCATCTTGACTCGATCTCCATCTTTTTCTAGAAGATCCACACCCAATTTAATTAATACCCTTCAATTATTTTAATTTCCTAAGTTTAAACTTAGGCATCCATTACAAATAATTAATTGTTTTAATTAAACCTTTTCTGGGTGGAATTTCCCAAAACAATTTCTGGGTCTTGGAGAATGCATGTGTCCTAGCCTCCCTGCAAATACTTGAGGCTAGAGCACATCCGATGCTACCAGAAATCAACAAGTAGTTGCCCTATAGGATCCCCTCCCATGACCTCTGCTAGTTTGAGCGGTAACAGGACCATCATGATTGGACATAACTTTTCCAAACACTATTTCACTGTGCTTAACTTATGGTCATCATATCACTTGGAGCAACAAAGACTCCAGGCTAAGGAATAAGCAGGTTTTCGTAGGGAGATTCAGAGTGTGGTTCACATCTTCACAATCCAAACTACCGTTGAGGAGGTGAGACAATGTTCTTCAAATGTTCTCAAAGTGCTTCTTCACTTTTAAATTGAGGATGCTGATTCCCCATGACAGAAATACAGGATTCACAGGCTTCACTACATGTGTGGTAGCTACCCCAAGGCTGCATCATTCTTTTTCCGTAATTGTTTCTTTTTATGGTTACAAAACTGTTGGAACAACTTTAAGGATCTTCTGTTATCTATAAAGATCTCTTTTTATTTTTCCCCGTTTACAAACATTGTGTTAATGTAGGTGTGTCTTCTCTCAAATACGCATTAACTACATACTAATTTCATGCGAACATTAGTATAAGGTGAGATTTTGGTTTGAACATATTTAACTTTGTTAGTACCATTTAAAAATATGTATTGATCAATGCTTTTATTTATGGATTGTCTAGGGATATGATGTGTATTTACGACAAATTGGAAATAAAAAGTATTTGTTTTTATGATTTAGGATAAGGACTGTGACATTTGTGGGGTAGAGATTGCAGATGGAGCTATTGCAGTCCATGAACAGCCTTTCAAAAAGAGCACAGCATTTTTACTTGGAAATGAGGTATTTTCCATCTTATTATCCTTTTAACGATCGCCATTGCTAGATTTTTGTACTTTTCCTTCCTTCGTTGACTCCGTATTTCATAAAGGCCTACAACTATTAAACTTGCAGTCCATTCAGAGCCATAGTTATTGTAAGTTTACAATGATATGGCAGAATATTTTTGCTAGCATGTCTTCTTTGTAATACTAATATGTCCATTAAACATGGTTTATGGCACATTCAGTCTTCACTTGAAATCAACTTTGTTTTTAAGCTTGTGATCCTACAGTATGCCTCGTGCTGTTCCATGGTTGCTCCACTCTTTGTTTCTATTTATTTTAGTTAACATATGTGGATCATAGGGAGTAAATGGTAATATATATTCTAGCTCCTCCTATTGTTTGAAAACTATATTTGTGTTTATTGGTATACACAGATATAAGGAACTGATGTAATCTTTCTGTTAGAAAAGTGAGAATTTCCTTTGGGATGAAAAGATATATACATAGATGGTTAGAGACACATCCTTAAAATGTATTAAAAGGTTGAAGTAATTGGTTACTGAAGTCTTCTTGCTATCAGTGTACAGGGTTTGTTAGAAAATTTTACTTCTTACTGTGTCTCTTGCTTTTATGAACCTTGACTCCTTATGTCCAGATTTCTATTCTTTAAAGTCTCTTCTGCTGGTGCCATAGGGTTTCTTTGTGACGCTGTTGTTTGGTTTCTCTAAGCCACAATGGGTTTTGTCACTGTTGAGACAATTCGTTCCCTTCTAGTTTTTCTATTGCTCTCTGATTTTGCTTTGAGACAATTCGTTCCCTTCAAGTTTTTCTATTCCTTTCTGATTTTGCTTTCTTTTGATTTAGCTCTTCATGGTGAGGGGTATTTACTTGGCAGCAGGCAATCATATCTTCAGAGGGTGAAGTAGTTGACAAAGAACATTGTTTTTGGCTCAATGGGAGCAAGGACTGCAGCAGCTGGCTCCTAGACTAGTTCGTTAGACTTCTTGTCTGCCCTGTTGAAGAAAAAAATGTGGTGTGAACTTTCCTTGTGGTCCAAGCAAAAGAGGATTTTTGAAGTGACAGAAGCTCCAATAGTTATTCAAAAGCCTCAGGCTATTACCAGCCTTATAGAAAATTGGTTAAAAATTGGATATAATCTGCTGACTTATTGGTATTTGGACATTGCTACTAACGATAATGTGCTGGGTCAAGTAGAACTGAAAGTCACAAAATGGCTTGGCCATTAAACTCTTTCTGAGAGGACATTTCTTGGTATTTTTAAAAGTCCTCATGACATAAGTCTGGTGTTTGGAGAGGGGTGTACTCTTTATGAAGCTCTGAACAGCAGGGTTTGCTCTTTTCAAGGGTACACTCTCAGTGCTAGCATTGGTTATTGGCAGCATGTTGTTGGCATTGCTGTCAACAGTGAGCCAGCTGCATGTTGGCATTGCTGTCAACAGTTACATGAGCTTGTGCATGATGATCAGAAGGTTGACAGAGGTGTTCTGGTGTTGCAGAAGGTTAACATGATGATTAAAGTTGTGATGAAGAGGGTGGTTGCAGATCTGGGTTGAAGATTTTGAGTTTTCCAAGCATAACAAAATCTTCACAGGCTTGCTTCCTCATCCCCGTGACACTTGCAAAATCTGCTTTGGCTCGCCTTTGTATCCCCACGACAATCTACTCTGGCTTGCCTTTATATGCCTCCATCATTACCACAAGCTAAATCTAGCGAATCGCCCAAGGTATTGTTTTGAATTGGTTTATGGCACTCCTGTCAAGCTGATCTAGAAATGATGGTCATCAATAGAGTAGGTTGCATTTAATGATTTGATTTGGTCACAAAATTAATGTTTGATTCGATCACCATGGGAATGAATGCATGAATCGGTCGTCAAAGGAGTATGAACGCATTGATGATGTGATCGTTGTGTTAGTGGTCTGATCTGGTCACAAGTAGTGGCTTAATTTGGTGATCTGGGAAAACGAGTTAAATGTGTCAAGCGACGGGTTGACAGAAGGTCAGATGGTGTGTGATTGGAAGTCTAACGAACACACTTGTGCATTTGTAAACACAAAAATATGTGTTATGAAGTGCGAATGAAAAATTGCTGGTGCGTTCTTCTGAATATCATTTGCTGTGCATGAATTGAGGGTGTAATCTGCTGTTCACACAATGACAATGTGAATCAAATTCTATGATCACAGTGGAGTCAATTACCAATTGCTGTGCTTGTTAAAGTTGAGAGCACCTATGCAGAGAGGTGTTAGTAGCTTGTGTCAGAGCGATATAATTTGTCTTGTTGTGCATTCAATTGACAGAACATGGATCGATCTGCTGTGGTAGTACGTTGTGGATCGATTTGGTTTTGGTTCGATCATGTTACCTATGGATGAAGAGCGCTAGTGACAGAGTCTTGAGCACCTGTGCGTTGTGAATTGAGCAATCAACATTGTGTAAAGGAGTCTATAACAGAGTTCCCTAAAGTTGTGGTTAACATTGTTGGAAACACTGAGAGGGGGGTGAATCAGTATTTCTTTTCAATTGTTAATTTTACCAGTTAGATCACCTATATTTAAAACACAAAATGAACAATAAGAATAAATGCTTTTATTAATTTCTTCTTTGTCACTGCGCAAATGCAGCATAGAGCAACTCGTTTCAGACACCAATCTTCAATCACTAGGCTTAGCTGTGCTTTGCCAAACACCGACTTGGACTTCAGGCTCCAACCTGTATTTTCCAAGCACCGACTTGGACTTCCAAGGCTCCAACCTTGTCAATTCTGAGGCACCAACCTCAAGGGCTCCAACCCTATATCTGGTACAGGCTCCAACCTGGTCTCTTGAGGACTCCTATCTTCTAGGGCTCCAACCCTATATTCCAAGGCACCAACCTTGTCTCTATGAGGCTCCAACCTCCTGCTTCATTTTGTCAAGATATATTTGGTTATACTTCACGGCTCCCAAAGTATTCTTCAACGAGCTCTGACAATCTTCAGCTTACCCTTCACTGTAGTCTACACATCACGTCATCAATGACAACCTTTTCTTCTTAGAAGGTGTTACCACTGCTCTTCATCGTACCCAAACAATTTCTCCAAGTTACCTCATGATGGCTTCAACAATGCATCATGGTCTCCAATCAGCTAAAGCTTCTCAACAAGATGTCTTTAATAGGCTGCACTAAGCCTACTCCAAAAACTTCTTTGATAGAACTGCCCAAGTTCCGCACCAAACAATGCTTCAAGTACTTCACAATGTGCTCTAGGATGATACTCCAAGGTCTGCTCAAGAATATCCCCAAGACAATTTCAAACAATACTTCAGAATGCTCCTAACAAGTCCTTCATCCAGAATTGATTCAAGACTTTCACTGAATCTTTCAATTCTTTTGCGAGGGTAAAGATTCCTTCAAGGTGTTCCAAAATTTTCAAGGATCTTCAACAGGACTATCCCAAATCTTCTCCAATGTTATTCAAAACCTAACACTTCTTGTTCTCCAATAGGCACTTCTTCCAACCCTATGGTCAACTCCAAGCAAAACTGCTAAGCCAGCTTTTAAGTTCCTTCAAGTCTAGCTGAATAATCCAAATCCTGGTCCAAGAGATGAGCTCCACAGGATGATTGTAGTTTCGAGCCTCTTCAAATAAATTTCCAGGCAGGCTGTAATCTGAACTGTAGACCAAGCTTCTTGTCCAATCTCCAACACAGAATTTTAGCCTAAACAATAACCACCGATCGGAGTCTTGCTCAGGTTCTAGCCTCCTCTCCACAAGTCCGAGCTAAGGTAGCTCTTCCAGGCTTGCAGATCTAAGGTATAACAATCCTCCACAGTTCTTTACAAGTGACTGTTATATTAATTCGAGCCTCCAAAGGTCTGTAACAAGGCCTCACAAATGTCACTGTTCCGAGGAAGATGACATGGCTTCAAGCCTTACAAACAGTGATCCGAGCTGCAGTCTTTTTGCAAATCTGAACTTCTCAAACTGAGTTAATCTGTCCACTGTCCAAGGATAAATGCAATCACAAGTCCGAGCTTTACAAACAGTGATCCAAAGTCTGCACTGGCAGGCAATTCCGATCTGCAATCTGCATTTCTGAGATGACTGTCCAGTTGCCTTCTCAAGCTACAGGTCCGAGACTGAGGCTGGATGCTACAGGACCGAGTTTATGCAGATCGAGCTTCTTCACTGCCCACAGAGTCCGAGCTACAGTGATCCGAAGTGTTTTTTCTCCACAGTTCAAAAACCGACCCTCCACGGGTGGCTTTCCTCCACAGGTTGTTGTAGCATATATAATCCGATTCCTTGAAACTGTTTCCACAGGTGACCAGGGCTGTAACTCCGGGATTCAAGGTATCACAGGTCTGTTTAAAGTTTATTACTGGTGAGTCCAAGCTTCACAAATGAGGTTTGGTCGGTGACTTTTTTCTAGATTAATCAACAAGCTGCCACAAGTCAACTGTACAATGTAGTCCGAGTAGTAAGGATAATACAAAGATTTTCCCAAACAATGAACTCAACGTCCTCCTCGGCCTTCTGTTTTGCTTCTGTGCCTTATATGTATATTCTTCACCGATATTTATGCCTGAAATGATAAGTTTAGACATCAATATATACTAGGTTTTGACCTTTAATGAAGAGACACGTCTCTTGGCCATGAGGCATGAGCCTACACAAGTCGGCTTAGGTCGGCTCACTTGACAGAAATTTACCTTAAACTTGAAAAATCAATAACTTTCAAACTGCTTGGAGTTTCGGGCTGAGTAATAGCTTGTGGAAAGGAAAAATTATGCTCTTCAAGATGGTGTAGGTTTCATTAAGGAATTTTTCCTCTAAGGTAGCAAAATATATTTTTTAACATAACTGATTATTTATGAGTGCAGAAATGGAGGCAGGGAAGAATGCCTTTGAGTGTAGAGCCTCATGGTTTGATTTCTTCGTTGATTGTCTTCATAATCATGCCTTAGCCTTCCTCAACATAGGGTCACCATTATCACGTCCTTGCCTTCTTCAACATAGGGTCATTAGGTCAGCTGTCCTTAAGATAGTGCAGAGATATGGTAGTCTTCCATTATGATCATCAAGATACATGATTGACACTTCATTTGTGTCTTGACATCTTAAACAAAAGTTGTAATCACTTGTAATCATCCTTTGGGATCTTCAAGAATATTTTCCATCCCGGTCACTGACATCATCAATGACAACCTAGATTAACAAACATTGTTTATGTTGTAGGCAGAGGTTGCAGTAGAGTATTGACAAAGGAATGTTAAGCTAACATTGTGATTATTGCAGGGGTTGATATGACTTTGTTTATGTACTCAATTTAGTGAGATGCCATGTAATGTATTGTTGGGTGTTTAGTAGTCATAGTTGCTACTAGGGTTTGAGAGTATCCTGCTGTTGGTATATTGCTCAGAGTGACTGTCATTATATGCTGCTATCTATGATATTGTGAGAGAGTGTAGGGCTGAGTGTGAAGTGTCTTGATGTATGGTTGAGAGTGAGAGAGGTTGATGTGATGTTAAGGTTTGGTAGCTTGATGGTTTGTACGCAATATGATGTTGAGGTTGATGCTAGGGTTTGTCATTGGATTGTTGGTCTTGTTGTTGAGCTGATTGTGTGTATGCAGATTTGATTGGTGATCAGAGATTTATGTTGCAGAGAGGTTTTTATATTCAGTGTTGAGTAGAGAGTTTATGTGGGTCCAATATGAAAATAGATGAAACGTGGCCTACGGTTGATTGAGTTGAGATTGGTGGGCCCAATTTGAAAATGTATGAAAGGTGGTCCACAAGAGTTTGAGGGTTGGGGCCTTTAGTTTCGCAAGTGGTGTCTTGCTTAGGGAGTGGTGGATTCCTTAAGGTGATGGCTTGAGAAACTACAACAGGTTGGGGCCTACATGTTTGTGGAAGTGGTGGCTTCCGTTAGGTAGTGGTTTGGAGTGAATGGTTGCTTGCATGCATCGCAAGTCGGGGCTTGCACATTGGTGGTGGCCAGTGGATGATGTAAAAGAAGAATTTTAATAATAAGAAGAAGACGAATACAAACTGTACGATGGTGTTTCTCTCAGAAAGGTTTCCACCTAACATCCGGTGTCTTGTGTACTTTGATGTTTTATGTGTGAAAATTTTAACTCTATTGCAGCAACTGGAAGTTATTCTTCTAACTGTAAATTAATTAGCTGTTTATTTGCTACAACAAACAACGAATAATTCTCAATTGCAATTTTCACCAAAATAAATATTGCGGAAGATAAACTAGAAACTGAGAAAATACTGGCGCACACACACACAAAATTATAACATCGTTATTTTTGGACAAGAGTCCTCGGAAAAACCTAATTCGGGAAAACTGGTTGCAGCAGCTGAGGGTTTTTATTATTAAGTAACAGTGAGAAATTCTAAGTACAACTGGATGTCGAAATTTGGCAATCCTACAGAGAAAAATACTGGCAAAAATATTATGAGGAATTTTCCTCACCCCACAAGCAATCCAGGCTCTGACTGTCAGCTCTAAGTGAGCTATCCAAACTGGCCTGCACAGACCTGCATCACCTTTGCGCAACCTGCCTAACACACTGCCTAGAACAGCTGCTACTCAAGTCGTCCTGTCTGCTGCCAACGAAGAAACTATCTCTCCGACACTCTGGAAAAACTTCCCAGCCTCTAGAACTGAAAACGAGCTTTTCTCCAACAAGATCGAATTGCCCACTTGAGGCTCTGCATTGCCTCTGCGCAACCTCCTAGAGAATATTTTTGGTCTCCTCTTTTTAACTGTCCAGAACTAGAAAAATTCCTCCAGACTCACTATCTTTGGCTCTCTCTTTCTCTTGGTCCCCTCTTTGGCTCGAACTCCTCCAACCTAATGCTGCTACTCTATGGAAAATGAAATGTCCAAGGAAATCGATCTCAAGTGTGTTCCTCCATCTACCCATCGATTGCTTCTTATAACCTCTAGTTGGGACTCTAACAACCAACATTAAAACTTAATCAATGGGTGAGATCATTTCCTAGTCGATCCATGTGAGTTTCTACAGAAATCTCAACTTCCTCAATTAATTGTTGTTAATTAATCATTTTCCTGAAGTTACACTTAGGAAAAATTTAATTATTGATTAATTAACTTAATTAAGACATTTTTAGGTGGATTTTCCTGAAACCTTTTTTTGGGTTCTAGAGTCCTAGTGTTTCTTAGCCTCTCTAACAATTGTCGAGACTAGAACACCATCTGATGCTACAAATACTAACATTATGTGCAACTTTCATGGCTTACTTGTGCACGTGTATTATGTGCTGCTTGTGGTTATGCATATGTTAGTTGTTGTGTTGAAAATTGAAATATCTAACTAGGTTCAGTCTTCATAATGACATATGTAATCATGATTTTATGTATTTATTGTAAAGAGAGAAATAAATTTATTGTTGTCATTCTTGAGGCATGGGTTTCATGCTCAAGGGAAATTTATTTTTAGGTCAAGCATCCATTGAGTGCTTCTAGGGCTTGTCTTTGAGTTAATAAGTCATAAGAGTCATTGTCATGTATGAACACCCTTTTTGGGCATGTTACATATTGTAAAGAAAAAATTATTTGAGTCAAATTAGAGTCAAAGACTTTCCAAGACCTTGTCATGGTGCCTCAAGCAAGTTGACCTACATGAAAGATCACATCGGCCTCAAGGAAGCAATTCGTACCCCTAGAAAGCCGATAAATAAGAAGGAACTCAACTTCATTTGGATACATAACAAGCAAGTTCGATCTCCTCAAGAGAGATGCTGGAAAAGGACGAAAATGAAGAAGAAGAACAAGATCAAAGTTTTTGGGTTTCTTTCTCTCTCTTTCTTGTGTTAGGGCTTCTAAAGTTGCTCGACAAGTCGAAGTGTTGGAAAGTTGCTGGGCAAGTCAGAGTGCTGGAAAGTTGCTGGGCAAGTCGAAGTGCTGGAAAGTTTCTGTGCAAGTTGAAGCGCTGGAAAGTTGTTGGGCAAGTCGAAGTGCTAGAAAATTACTAGGCAAGTTGAAGTTCTGGAAAGTTGCTGGGCAATTCGAAGCGCTGGAAAGTTGCTGAGCAAGTCGAAGTGCTGGAAAATTGCTGGGCAAGTCGAAGTGCTGGAAAGTTGCTGGGCAAGTCGAAGTGTTGAATAGTTGCTGGGCAAGTCGAATGGCTGAATAGTTGCTGGGGTCGAAGTTGCTGAAGAAATTGCTGGGTCGAAGTTGCAAAAGGAACTGTTAGGTCGAAGTTGTAGAAGAAACTGTTGGGTCGAAGTTGCAGAAGAAACTGCTGGGGTTGAAGTTGCTGGAGTCAAAATTGCTGAAAAGAAATCTCATCAAGGAGAAAGGTTGACTTGTTCTTGAAGGGGTCTTTGTCAAGCGTCTTAGGTCTTGGAATTCATCATTTGAAGATTCTATAAGAAGAGAATAATTCTTGTGGGTTTTCCTCTCAAGAGGAGAGGTTTTGGCCCTAGATGATCGCCTACATCTTGTGTCCTCTTGTCTCATTGTTCTTTATGATTTGGTTGCTGTTTGATGATAAGAATACTAAATATAATCAAGAGAAAGAAGAAGCTAATTAAGTTAGGTAAAAATACATCACAAGCAATTATCAAAGTACGAGAAATCACCTAATCTAGCTTTCGCTAGATTTCTCAACATGGTAGCAGAGGTAAGGTGACAAGTCAAGGAAAGGCAGCTTGAAGGACTATAAAAAGAGTATCAAGTGTTAGAAAATCTGAAAGGCAGAAAACTTTTCTCATTCTTGATATTTCACTTGTGATGTTCCTTAGTTCTTATTAGTTTCTTATTATCTTTTTTTCTTCTCAGTTCATAAAGCAAATATCAAAGTAATAGCACATAGATCAAGGACACCAGAGATAGGCCAACAACCAGGGAAAAACCCCACTCTAGGGAAAAATCCAGTCAGTAATTCTTCCTTCAATAGTTTTCCTGAGACTCTAGACCTTGGTTCACACTTTCTCCACACCAAGTCAACCTTCCTTTTGATCCTCCTTTCGACCTGGCAACAACAACAACAGTAGCAACACTATGCAACACTTCCTTCGACCTAGAAACTTTGACCTTGCTTCTGGGACTTCGATCTTGCTTCAGGGAGTTCGATTTTGACCCAGTACAACTTCTCAAGGCACCAACATCTAGCAAAAGTGACTTCGACCTATTCTTCTCTTGGCAGCAACAACATGCAGCAACTGGCAGCAACAAAACAGTGAGTGACTTCGATCTTCCAATCTAGGGCACGTGAGAGAGAGAGAGAAAAACACGAAAAATTCGATTTTCCTTCAATCCTTCAACTTGTCCAAACTCTCAAACCTTTTGACTCCTTCCTTGACTTCACACTTTTTCCAATGCAACAATAGATATCAAATTTCTGTGTGTGAGAGAGAATGCTCCAAATGAGTTCGATTTTCTTGTATATATAAGCTTGAGGTGAGCTTGAATTCATGGAGTTGAGGCTGACTTGATCACTCTAAGGCCGACCTAGTGTGGAGGTTCCATAATTCATTTTTGACTCAATTTTAAACCTTTTTACATGATTCAAAATCCCGAAAGGGGTCAATTTAGATCTGTAATGACTCTATAAACTCAAAATAAATCCTAGAAGTCCACAATGGGGACTTTGACCTAAAATAATATGACCTAGCATGAAACCCATGCTTTAATAAGTCATTTAATAATAATATAAATTCTTTTATTTATTCTTCATTATATTTTGACTCAAGTACAATTTGTGAAGACGAACCTAGTTACAATATTCAACACTCCCTCTTAACTAGGGAGGTATTCATAAGTACAAGGAAGATCTCAACCATGTGAACTATGAATAATTTTAGGCACCTCAATGCCATGGACTAGATTCCTAACCAGGCGAATCTATCCATTGGTCTCTCAACAATTTAGACACCACAATTGTAATGACTCTGTCCCTTGATTTCTTAACTGTACCTATCTGAACTTCGATTTAAGTAAAAACAGATCCAATGAAACATTGTAACAACTAAATTGAAATTTCAGCTTGCAAAATTAATCTATACATAGAGAAATACCTGAAAATCAACACAAATTTACAAATCCTGACGTGGGCTGAAGATTTGTTGAGCTCCTTGTGATGTCGTGAACAGATTACCAGAACGATCAAATCCTCCCAGCCAATCCAGGAACAATCCCAGACCCAGAGGATGTCTCCTCTGCCCCCGTGCCCAGATTTCCAAGAACCCCGAGACTCCCTTTTAGCACAAATCCTCTCCCTCCATAATAGCACTTGGTAATCAGCAGAAGTTCAAAAGACCCCTCCCTCTTCACCTTCGTATCATCCTCCTTATATGACTTTCTCCACCGCCCTAACATCCTCCCCCACCGCCTTCTTCTCTATCAAGATTTGATCTTCATAAATGAAGGTACGAATGTTATTGATGGAGATGTGATTGATTTTAAAGAGAAGATTGTTTAGGGGTAAGCGACTTGAATTTTGAGTATCTTTATGTTTAAGGCTTATGTTGGAATATTTAATTAACCATATATATATTTTAATTAACTTAAGTTTATTTTCTTTTTATTAGTCCTTTCATATAATTTATACTTAGTTAATATGAATATAATATTAATCTGAAATCTTAATATTAATCTCTAATTCAAGTAATCTTGATATTAGTAGTTAGGTGTACTAGTGCGATGTGTGCGAGATAGGTAGGTGTAGCTATCAAATGCCTATATCATACACACGCTAATATCATTGTGTATAACTCGGGAACGAGTTGTTACATACTTCCTCCCTTCAGAAAACTTCGTTCCGAAGTTCAGGGTTTCATATACTCATATCAATATTGTGTTTTTTGGGATTAGGGTGATTGTAGAATGCTTGAAATTTTAAGATTTGAATTTCTGTTGGAATAAGTATGTATCGGTAATTTAATTGTTACTTCCCATCTCATTCGAATCTCCAAACTATTCTAAAATCATCCTATCCTTCCTAATCTCTTCCACTCCCATCCTATCTGTCCTCTACAGGAATATGCCATGACATCAGTTTTACTGATCCATTCATAGACCTTAATGATATCAACGTCGATTACGTCGACCTGATATGCTTGTAGGCATCCGACAGTCATCATCGCACGTCTAGGGGAGCGTGACTCGCACAGTCCTCCCATGACCCCAGGTATCGGAGGATAAACGGTGGGCAACACCTTCACCCCTCTTAGTAGGACCAGGGTCAACACCCTATTGTGGAATCTCGGGGAGTCTCAACTGTTCTTGGAAATTTGTCATCACATAGATTGTTCCGGTAATCTTATTTCTGCAAGGTAATCACTTGTACACAATCTGCAATGTAAACACTCGTACACGTATTACAACATATGCATCTATATTGTTCATAACAAATTGTTACCCATATAACAATCTCTACACATTCCAAATATATTGCTATCTATGATATGGATCATAGAACTTATATAACATACTTGAATTAAAACATTTGTCCATATAGGTATCAATATATCCAATACAATTTATCGTTTTGGATACTGCTTCTGTTTAGTTCATACATGTTCCATCTATGATGCATTTGTTTTAACCATGTTCAACTTGTATAACAATATGTTTCACTTTGATATTTAAAATGTAGTTACTCTTTTATTTCCTTTCCTTCAATCATATGGAGATGCAAATAAAATGAATTGATAGATGATGTCATTTATAATGTGATCTATGATCTAGATTTCATATTCCTGCAATGATAATTTAAATGACATAAGGCATGTTGGTATCCCTGTACTAGTAAAGTCAAACAATAGCATATATTCGGTATCACTAGAGTTAAGTAACATCCGTTCTTTATGGGTATCCATGTAACAAGAAGTAAAATTCATTCTTACGTGATAATTCAAAATAAAGTTTCAAGTATCAAAATAGAGCAGTCATAAACATAAGAAGTTTTCAGTTCTCAAAATTTAGCATAAGCTGGGGTAATTCTGGCAGAAAGTATCAGCATCCTCCCAAGTCGCTGATCCAGGACTATATTTGTCCCACTGGACTTTAACTTGGTCTATTTGGCAGTTCCTGAGCTGTCGAACCCTACGTTCCAGAATACGTAATGGTTCGACCGTTAGGGTTCCCTCGTCCGATACTTGCAGTTCCTTCCATTGAAGGTCATGAGATTTATCAGCAATATAATGTCGTAAGGCAGATACATGAAATACATTATGAATTTTGTGCAGGTGGGGTGGTAGTGCAAGACGATAAGCGACAGGTCCAACTTTTCCCAGGACTTCAAACGGTCCTATAAACCGGGGGGATAATTTTGTCCCGTTCCCAAACCGAATGGTGCTCTTATTTGGTCTGATGCGGATGAAAACTTGATCTCCCACTACATAGCTTCTATCTGTCCTGTGAGTGTCAGCATAATTTTTCTATCTATCCTGAGCCTCATTCAATCGTTGCCTAATCAGCGTTACCTGATCCTCCATCTCTTGGATCAAGTCTGGTCCGACGATTATTCGATCTTCTAACCTGTCCCAACTCAACGACGTTCTGCAGGGTCTTCCGTATAAAGCTTCAAATGGCGGCATCCCAATTGAACTGTGATAGCTATTGTTGTAAGCAAATTCTACCAAGGGTAAGTACTTTTCCCAGCGCGACTGTTGGTCCATAACATACATCCGTAGCATATCCTCGAGTACTTGATTTACCCTTTCTGTCTGTCCATCGGTCTCAAGATGATATGCTGTACTTAAATTTAACTGAGTTTCCAAGGCCGACTGCATACAATTCCAGAACATTGATGTGAATCGAGGATCTTTGTCGGATATGATTTTCTTAGGTACTCCATGAAATCTGATAATTTCGTTTATGAATACCCGAGCTACATCATCTACTTCATAAGTATCTCTTACTAGGATGAAATGGACGCTTTTTGTTAATCTATCCACCACAAGCAGAATGGCATTGTGCTTTTGTTGCGTAAGGGGCAGCCCAACGATAAAATCCATAGAAATTATCTCCCATTTGGTCATAGGGATGTCGTGAGGTTACAAGAGACCTGCTGGGTGACGATGATGAGCTTTTACCTGCTGACATTCAAGACACCTAACGACAAATCGGACAATGTTGTTTTTCATGCCTGACGAGAAGAAGAGTCTCTTAGTGTTAGCATACATCTTCTTTACACCAGGATGGTCACAATACACTGCTCTGTGTGCTTCCTTCAAGATGGTGTTTCGGAGATCTCCACTATCTGGTATATACATCCTTCCGTGAAATCGTAGAATTCCGTCCTCTTCCAGATCATATCCTTCGAACTTAAGTTCCTTCGAATGGTTGTTTTCGAGCCCAGACCTTACTTTTAAGTACCAACTATCTCTTACAAGATGTTCAAGCACTTGATCTCTCAAGTTCACCCTGATAGGTACGAGGGATAATATTCAAGGTCTTCTACTTAAGGCATCTGCTACAACATTCTCTTTCCCTTTTATATATGAAATCGCAAAATCGTATTCGCTTAGGAGTTCACTCCATCGTCTTTGTCTTGCATTTAAGTCTCTCTGGGTGAATAAATACTGCAAACTTTGGTGGTCACTTTTAAGCACAAAGTTTCTCCCTACCAAGTAGTGTCTCCACATCTTTAAAGCTAAAACCACTGCGGCTGACTCTAAATCATGCGTAGCATAAAGTTCTTCATGGGGTTTTAATTTTCTTGAAGCGTATGCTATTACGCTTTTTTCCTGCATTAATACTGCACCTAACCCTTGCTTAGATGCGTTGGTACACACAGTAAAATCTCTATCCATATCCAGTACTCGCAAAATTGGTGCACTAGTCAATAATCGTTTAAGTTCAAAAAAAGCTTTATCACATTCCTCAGTCCATTCATACTTAACACCCTTGCGCTGAAGGTTTGTGATTGGTTTTGCAATTTTGGAGAATCCCTCCACAAACCTTCGGTAGTAACCTGCTAAACCCATAAAACTACGCACTTCATGTGCATTCTTAGGTATCGACCACTCCCTGATTGTATTTACCTTTTCAGGATCTACAGAGATTCCTTCGCCTGATATGATATGACCTAAGTGATGGATTTCTTTCTGAAAGAAAGCGCATTTGGATAATTTTCCATATAAATTGTGTTCTTTGAGACAAGATAACACTATCCGAAGATGCTCTTCATGCTCTTTCTCATTTTTAGAGTAAATGAGAATATCACCCAGGAAAACTTGTACAAATTTGTCGAGATATTTGCGGAGAACACTATTCATAAGGTTCATGAAGACTGCAGGTGCATTGGTCAACCCAAATGGCACCACAATGAATTCATAATGCCCGAAACAAGTTCGGAATGTAGTCTTAGAAACATCGCTCTCGCTAATCCTGAGTTGATGATAACCCGATCGCAGATCGATCTTTGAAAATACTGTAGCTCCTTTCATTTGATCAAAAAGGTCGTCAATGCGAGGCATTGGATACCTATTCTTTACTGTGGCCCGATTTAAATCCTGATAGTCCACACACAGTCGTAATGAACCATCTTTCTTCTTGACAAAGATTACAGGAGCACCCCAAGGTGAAACACTGGGTCGAATGTGCCCTACATCTAACAGTTCTTTTAGCGGTATTTGCAATTCTTGAAGTTCCGGGGCGGTCATTCGGTAAGGAGTTTTAGATATAGGTTCCGTACCAGGTTTCAATTCGATGGTGAGGTCTAGCTCTCTCCTAGGAGGCAGTCTTGGTAATTCCTTTGGAAAAACATCTGGAAATTTTGATAGAATCAGATACTGATCTAAGAAAGGCCCTTTTTCTTTGCTTACCTCTTGAACTGCATACAGTTGACAACCCTTCTTTAAGCACCGCTTCATTTGCATGGCTGAGATGAAACGCAAGGATACTTTTCTCTTAATACCTTGAATTTGGATTGTCTCTCCCACATCATTCAAGCAAAGTATTGTTTTCCCGGAACAGTCTACCCATGCTCGATGAGACTCTAATCAATCCATTCCTACCACCAGGTCGTAAGTTCCTAGGGCCGTGACATATACTTTTAGTTTGGTCAAACAGACTCCTAGATCAACTTTGCAATCCTCAACACTTAATTCTACTGATTGAAGGTCTCCTAAAGCCGTTTCTACCTGTCTAAAATCGTTTTGTTTACAGGTTGCCAACCCACATTTATTCAATGCATAAGATGAAATAAAACTATTAGTAGCTCCAGTGTCAAATAAGATTTTGAGTTTTATTTCATTGATTGTACCTGAAGATTCCACTACCGTGGATTGATGTGCTGCTTGGTTGTTGTTGACAACAGCATGGATTCTATGATTTCTTTGGGCATCTGATGATGGTTCTTTTTCTGTTCGCCAAGAGTTCTCTGGACAATCACGTCAAAGATGAGGTCCTCCACACCCCCAACAGTCCACCCGGGTTGGTCCTTTTGCGTTTGACTGAGAAATTCCCGACCAAGAACTTTGTCCCCTGGTGCCGCTTCCTCTCCCATTCCTTCCCCAATTACCAGTCCCTCGAGACGTCCAAGCACTGATGTTTGAGGACTCGGAAGCTATTGCATTTATGGTCCTGGGAGCTCCTGCCTCCGCTCCTCTTGGGGTAAACCTGTTACCATAAGGAGGTGGTCTCGAGTTATTTCCTCGGAAGAAATTTCAGGGAGTCCTTCCTGTAAATGCCTGCGGTATTGTTTCAGCTGGCCTGAAATCCCTTTTAATCCCCAGATGTTCTTCTGCATATTGAGCACACTCAACCGCCTCTGCTACCGTCGGTGGCTTCCACATTGTTACCATGGCTCTGATCCGAGGATTTAATCCAAATACGAAACGCTCGGCCTGGCGTTCATCCGTGTCTAGATAAGGAACATATTTTACAAGTTCCATGAAATTTATCTCATATTCTTCCATGGTTTTACCACCTTGAGTTAGAGTATGGAAGACTCCGGCTTGTTGCTTTTGAAAGAAAGGTGGTAAGTATTTCGCACGGAATCGGTCCACAAACAACTCCCAAGGAACGGTATCTGAAGTGAGATGCAACTGTTTTTCCATATTTCCCCACCAAATGAGAGCATTCCCCCTGAGTTGGAATACATCGATCTTTGTTTTAGAAGTTGAAGAATATTCTCTTAATGCGAAGCATTTGATCATCCCTTCCAACCATGCTTCGACATGTTCTCCAGCTTGTCCTCCAGAGAATTCCGGGAGTTTAATCTTTTGTAGTTCTCGTGAAATATCTTCTCTATGACGTTTGTCATCAAAATCCTTAGGCTTTTTTGAATGTCTTTCCTCTGGATGACGTCGTTCCTCCTTGTTCCTGGTCGAATGCGACTCTTTTAATGTTTCCAAAATGGCTTCTAATGAGCTCATCACAATAGTAAGATCGGGTGGAGCAACAGGCGCAGACGACGATCTTGATGGTGGCAATGGCGATGGTGAAGGTGGAGGTGGCGGCGATGCATTTTGCTGGCACTGTCGCCTTTGGTACATGTTAAACATGGTAATTTTTCCTGAAATACATAATAAATTCATGAGGAGTGGGTAAGTTTTCAGACTGACAAAGTATAATTTTTGTAAGTTTTGAGCTGGCATACAGGTATAGTTCTTTTGCTATTTTACCTGCAGGCAGGTCTTACTAGTACCGAGGTCAAGGAGGGTGGCAACGTGACCTCCTTGTCCTATGCAAGGTATTTTATGCGTACTAACTCTAGAGTGAGATGCAAGGGGTTTCATAGATCATAGTGTTGGTTCGCAACCTTTGTCTAAAATGTTCAGTCCTAGATGCAGTTATAGAAGGGATTTATTGATTTTTTTAGCTACTCATGACTATAACTAATACTTGAATATTGATTTTCTTCACCATTGTGGCTCTCCTTGCTTTTGTAACAAAATATTTGAGAGTTAAAATACAATTTCTAAGTTTATTTTGTATAAAATCAAACTTTAAAATAATTTATTTAAAATATAAATAGCATTGCTCAATTTACCATTATCTTGATTCTACACTTTTTATAAATAATTACTACGTATATAAACAAAATACTTATTATATCTTTTCAATCATAAAAGCATTTAAACTTTTACATCATATATAAAAACTATCAAATCTCCATCTGTCTTTGCAGTGAAGTATTTAGTTATGTGATTTATACTATTTTCTAAATTAACCATAGTTTTTAATGTATTACCAACACATATGAATATGATCATCGCATATAAATGTCACCATTCGACTTTGTTTAATGATACGTCATATCATAAATTTTGTCACCCTAACTTAGATGTAAATGAAACATACGTTTCAACTTTTAATAGGCCATACCATATTCGAACCTGGATTTGTTTAACATAGGTGGATTTTAAGTTATAATATAACATGTGGAATTAATATCAATAGTTAAAGTTTAAACAATAATGAGATATATATATATATATATATTCCAAACCACGTGACGGGGTTAGTCTAAGTATATATATTATTGGCTAAAACTTCCTTTTGGAGGGTCGGCGATTCAAACCTCTGCCTGACTCCTCCTTCCCTACGATGGCGATTACACTATATATAAAACAAATTTTAAAATGCGCATTTTATATATATATATATATATATTTATTGTTAATTTCACCTTACATTTATAATTCCAAACATATACCCTTCCAAAGTGGGATATTGGCATATTCCATAAACCCAAGATTCGAAACATCATACGCCATGGCGTTTTAAACTATAAAATAAATTACAGTGGAGCGCATATAGTAAACGGTGGCAAAGTTTATCATGGGGGCATGTTTAAATTTGGATGTGTTATATCTATATTCGGGCGACAGGTGACATATTGGGGCATAGACCTTGGACAACGCAGCAACAGAGGTTCCATACCTTATTCGTTAGCGTGGCTTCTCCTTGAATACACATCAATTTTGAGTTTTTGACAGCAATTCGAATGTAACCCAGATGGCAATTCACAACTACGTTATTTCCCCTAAATTTTCTCATGCCGACACCTATAACGATCAGTCTTTTGAAGAGGAATAATAACCAGAAGCGTGTCATTTATGAACAAGACTTTCGGCTCCGGAAGGCGGCTATTTAACCCTCGAGAAGTCTCTTGGCTCCCACATATATTTTGCCAAGACCGTAATACTCATCAAATTTCATTGTACAAGCCATGGAACCTCCTCATCTTTCAATCCATGAGAATTCGTGTTCCCAGAGCTCTCTGTACTCTTGACTTGAAAGTATTAGATTGGCCGTGAAGCAATTATGCGTTCAAATTATTGTTTTGGCCTTTCAATTATCAAAGATTTGGAAGTCTTCAGTCTCGGCGCTGACCAGATTAAATAAAGGTAACAAATCTGCAAAAGAAGAACCAGAGGTTCAGAAAATGTCGGTTCGTTAAAAGCTGAATTCCTGAAGACGTATGGAGAACATTATGGTTACCCCGGTGGAAAAAGAGCATCGAAGAGATCAGGGACACGGATTTCAGAAGATTAAACGGTCTAGTTTATCTGGACCATGCTGGGGCTACCTTATATTCAGAGTCACAGATGAGGGCGGTATTGGAAGATCTCACTGCTAACTTATACGGAAATCCTCATAGCCAGAATGATAGCAGTGTTGCATCTTCGGACATAATTCCCTCTGCACGACAACAGGTTCTGGCTTATTGTAATGCTTCACCTAAAGAGTACAACTGCATTTTTAATTCCGGTGCAACAGCAACCCTGAAATTGGTTGGAGAGACCTTTCCTTGGTGTACAAACAACATTTACTCATACATAATGGAAAATCATAATAGTGTACTTGGGATTCGGGAATATGCTCTCAACCAAGGGGCAGCTACAATTGCTGTAGATATTGAAAGTATGGAACATGATTCTAGAACTCATTTTCCTGAAATTGGTTCCACTGGAGGTCAAAATTTGAAATTTTGCAGCAGACAGAGGCGATATAAACAGATATTTCAGGATGAAATGTCAACTAGTGATGCATATCACCTATTTGCATTTCTGTCAGAATGCAATTTCTCTGGAACAAAATTTGACCTTGAGTTGGTAAAGAGGATCCAAGAGGTAGACATGTGGATAGCATGGCATCAGTATGTACTCCCAGGTTCTGTAGCATCAAGGATAGTATGATGTTTTAATGCACCTTTTCCTTTGAGCTGGCCAGAGGAGGCAATCCAATTTTAGGGCAACATCATAGTGATCTTTCTGAGCATAGATTATTGGTGTCTGGAGCGGATGGTTTGAGATTGCTTACTTAAAGGGCCGAGTTCTACCTAGCTTCAGAGAGTTCTGTCTGTGAAATTTCTTGAGAGATGTAGAGCTAATATTGTGGCTTATTTTTACATCAAGCCAAGGGAATGAGGGCTGTTTCGGTAAACTGAACAATCAACAATTTTGTGGGACTAGTATCTGAGGACTATACTGCTGGTGCTAGTCATTTGCATGACTGATATATTAAAGTCTGCATTTAAGACAAGTTCCAGGTTCCCCTTCATCATTTATGACCTCTGTAACCTTTATTAAAACAATAATAAAGTGGTTAGAACTATGTTATCGTAAATTTGGGTTGTTTGTAGTAGGGATTTTACTATGGTAATAAATATAAACCAGAATGTTCCTGAGTTGAATGTAGTAGCATATTGTTGTTCTGAATGATGTTGTGGTAATTTTTGGGTATTATACCTTATTTGTTAAATTCATTGTACCTATGATTAGCGATTCATGAACTTATTTGATAGACTGACAAGCTAAAAAGGTCCGAGAGTTTGAAACAAGCTTTGATACCATGTGTAATGACTCTGTCCCTTGATTTCTTAACTGTACCTATCTGAACTTTGATTTAAGTAAAAACAGATCCAATGAAACATTGTAACAGCTAAATTGAAATTTCAGCTTGCAAAATTAATCTATACATAGAGAAATACTTGAAAATCCGCACAAATTTACAAATCCTGATGCGGGTTGAAGATTTGTTGAGCTCCTTGTGATGTCATGAACAGATTTCCGGAACGATCAAATCCTCCCAGCCAATCCAGGAACAATCCCAGACTTAGAAGATGTCTCCTCTGCCCCCGTGTCCAGATTTCCAAGAACCCCGAGACTCCCTTTTAGCACAAATCCTCTCCCTCCATAATAGCACTTGGTAATTAGCAGAAGTTCAAAAGACCCCTCCCTCTTCACCTTCGTATCATCCTCCTTATATGAATTTCTCCACTGCCCTAACATCCTCCCCCACTGCCTTCTTCTCTATCAAGATTTGATCTTCATAAATGAAGGTACGAATGTTATTGATGGAGATGTGATTGATTTTAAAGAGAAGATTGTTTAGGGGTAAGCGACTTGAATTTTGAGTATCTTTATGTTTAAGTCTTATGTTGGAATATTTAATTAACCATATATATATATTTTAATTAACTTAAGTTTATTTATTTTTTATTAGTCCTTTTCATATAATTTATACTTAGTTAATATGAATATAATATTAATCTGAAATCTTAATATTAATCTCTAACTCAGGTAATCTTGATATTAGTAGTTAGATGTACTAGTGCGATGTGTGCGAGATAGGCAGGTGTAGCTATCAAATGCCTATATCATACACACGCTAATATCATTGTGTATAACTCGGGAACGGGTTGTTACAACAATGCCATGGACTAGATTCCTGACAAAGGCAACCTATCTTAGTGGGACAAAGATGGACTAAAATTTTTAGCCTCTATAGGTGCCATCAGGCTTACTTTCTAACCATCAACCCAGGGAACTAGGTGTACATCCACCCGAAGCCACCCTCCCTACCAGACATCAAAACAAAGTGTCAACCTGATGTCTTTCCAGACAATGCTTCTCTCACAAAGCCTTAACAACAAATCTCTCCTGATCAAACTGATCGGTAACCATTATGCTTATCAAACCTTTGAGAGATTTACTTGTACAAACACAACCCCAATCAGTAATACATTTTCAAATATACATCATTAAAAACAAACCTTCAGGGTCTTGATGTTTCTTTTCAACTTATCTCAGTAGGACTATCAATTGAATCTTTGAGAGAAGATTCCTTTTCCTACTTCACATGTAGCAACATATCTTTCAGAATGTATTCTCCAATCAAAAACTATGTTATGGCATCCCTCTTCACTAGGGAGATTTGTTTTATCCAAGCTCCCTCTAAATGTAGGGAGAGTAACTTCTTCCTTCGGTGTTGGAGAATCTTTCATGGCTTCCATCCTTCTCATCATGCCTAACATATCCTCTTTTCTTACGAACATCTTCACCAACTTGAATATGATGTATCTGCACAACTTTAAATATCAAGTACAACCAAAACTATAGAAGCATGAAGTTAGTCATAACGAAATCTTATAGTAGTGGAAGCATTATACTTTATATAATCAACAAGATATTATATTTCAATACTTCAACTTCTAGCCCAGGTTTTGTTACAAACCATCAATCACATCAGTAGTTTAGTCAAGATGTTAGAAGACAAGCTCTGATATATAGCGATCCCTAGAAAATAAGTCAAAAGAAAAGAAAAGTATCTAATAACTTTTAGAAGTCATATATTAGACTTCCCACTAGGATTTTATGTAAACCCTAGATTTAATATGTAACAACCAAAACAATCACAACTTGATCAACATGAATATATTTTACTAGGGTTCGATGTAAACCCTAGATTTCCATTTACAAATTCTCAGTTATCATAGATTCTACTAGAGAATTTGACTACTACTAGGGTTTAGTTGTAAAACCCTAGATTTCCCAAACATCATCCTAGAACTTCAAACTTTGACTAGGGCTTGTTTCCAAACCCTAGGACTTATAACCATTAGTAACACACATATCTAGGAAATCATTGTTAAACACAAGCATTTCATATGGCAAGAAATATTAATACATTTAGAGATATATCAATCAAGCTAGGGATTCAACAAAATGGACACATACCTAGGATTTTATCCGTTGAGAGCTTACTATAAAGACAAGAGTATTGCTTATAGACCCAACCAAACCCTAAGAATTTAGGATTTTAGTTCATACTATATCAATTCCTTTTTTTTATCATTACTTCAAGGTTTCGGGTTTTCAGACATCACTTCAACCCTAACAAGTTAGAGTTTTCATGATCGTACCAAGATCCCAAACATGACATCATCATAATTACTTCATTAATAACCCTAAGTAAGTTTATGGTTTCAGATATTAATACCATACCCTTAGGTTAGGGTTTTCCAGAGAACCTTTTTAGGGTTCTTTTATATAAATAAATAAAGATATAAGGTGGGTAGATATATCAGATGATGAATCACCCCCAACAAGAATCCTTAAGATTAAGGAGAGCTAGACACAACAATAGTTAGTAATGTAGAATGGATATACCAAATAGAATAACAAAGCTTTATGATCTTGACATACCTTTGTTTCTTGACAAACCTTTGAACTCCAATGCTTTGTCTTGTGAGGCCTTCTTTCTTAATCCTTGAGGCCTTCTCTTATGATCCTTGAGCATTCAACAAGTTAATTCCTAGACAAGGAAATAAAGGAAGAAAGGTGATTAGTATTTAATATAATTAGAACTTTAAACAAGTATATGAAACGAAAACTGAGAGGGAATGAGATACTTATCTTGAGGAGTTGTTGTGGACTCCCTCCAAAGCTTTGAGGGATACCAAAAACTTATAAAACAAGAAAATGTGTTTTCCAAAAATATGTTAAACCTACAAATAAATATAAAATATACAAATGAAATATCTAAAGCTAAGATCAAAGGGCTTAGAGTGTAAGTCCCTTATGTCATTCTCTTCGGGTTTCAGTCTCTTGGGAGAGGCTTCTTCTTCAGCCACATTTGCATGATCTCTTTCTCTTTTCTAATTTCTAGGATTGTTGGGACACTCACCTCTATAGTGACCCATTTTATGACAATGATAGCATTCTATCTTGGACATGTCAACCTTCTTTCTTGGCCCCTTCTTGAAGTTTCCCTTGTGATGAGTAATATAGCCATTCGAGATTTCTTCATTGTTGGTTGTTAGTGAGATCCTTAACTCTTCTTGATTGTAGGTTGTCCATAGTTCCTCAAAAGTGGGAGCTTCTTTCTAGCTGTTGAGACCTGAAGCAAAAGCACTCCAAGAAGGTGGCAACCCTAATAAGGCTGTGATCACAAGTTCTTTGTCTGGCGCTATTTCATCAATGGCAAAAAGATCATCTCTTATTCTTGCTATCTTCACAAAGAAAGTGGTTGAAGTATTTTCCTTAGTCATTTTGGTGGTCCTTAGTTCATTCTTCAAGCTTGCCACTTTCCCAATGTTCTTGATGGTGAATAGTTTTGACAAATCTTTGTACATTTCTTAAGCATGGTCAATGTTAACTATGTAAGGGACAAGGTTGTCCTTTATGCCTTCAAACATTAGAGTCATGACTACCAATTCCAATTCCCCATATTTCATCTTATCTGTATCACTGGAGTCTTCTATAGGCTTCTTTACTTTTCCCTTCACTACATCTAATACTTTGTTCTTTTCAAGGATGAGGTCAATTCTCTTTTTCTAAGATCTGTAGTTTTTTGCTCCTTCAAGCTTGTTCTCTCCCTTGATTGTGTTAGACATCTTTCTTGAAGATAGTGAAACTTATTTCCTTAAAGAGATTCCTCTTATGATCCTCTTATGATTCCTTGATCAATTCCTTGAGATTGCCTTTTCCTTCTTTCTTCACCAAAGCTCTGATACCATGTTAGAAAATAAGAAAGGCAAAAATATTTTCTTGTTCTTGATATTTTACTTGTGATGTTCCTTAGTCCTTATTAGTTTCTTATTACCTTCTTTCTTCTTAGTTCATCAAGCAAATATCAAAGTAATAGCACATAGATCAAGGAAACTGTTGGGCCGTTAATATGCCATTATTATTATCACTTGTGAACGCTTATTCCACCCATTTCTACCATTCTTCATCATGTCATTTATTATAATTTATTATTTAAATCCATTTTATAATGATTTATGCTCTTATGAATGAATATTATTTATTCTCCTTTATTTCTAATAAATTGATGATTATGTATGTTTTTATCAATGATAGTTTTAATAAATCAGTTGTAACATTATTCACCATTTTTAGCCTCCAAGATAATTTTCAGATTGAAGATTTGATCATTAAAAGTGCCAACTCAGAAATTCGCTGGAATAAGAAGTGACGATTTTGCGGTTGAGATTCTGAGCAAATGAAGAAGAATCTGGAAAATCCGGAACATGGGTTTTGTCCAGAACGGACCCAATTAACTTTAAAAAAGAACGGTTTGCCCAAATTCGGCTTGTACTAAGAGAAACGCAGGGTTCTTTGAGCACGATTTTCTCAGATTTGTTGTTGTGGCCGTCCTCCAAATCTCAGCTGCAAAGCCAAATTCGCCTTGTTCTTGTTGATCAAATGGTTAGAAGCAAACCAATTTTGTAATAGAATCATGTTGTAATTATCTCTATTGTAACCACTCTCTGCTCTCTTTGTATTTAAATCAGAACAGAGATCAGAGAGGGAGAAGGACTGTGAGGATGATTCGGGATGGATTCGAATGATGGAATTGAGGATTCAGACTTAGAGATTCAAGAATGAAGATGGATTATTCATGATAGGATAGGGATTGTTGCATTGCCATTGTAATCTTCAAAGCTTTTGTTGTTGTAATGATTTCACAATTTGAGGATGAATAAATAAAAGGGTTGTTGTTCATTCACTTGATCTGAAGTAGCCCAGCAGCATCCGCTGGCGGCTAAGGGCCCATCCTCTGGTGGAGTATGCTGCTGTTGTATCATATCTTTCCAATTTCCGCCGTGTGATGGTTTGATTTAGTTCCTATTTCTTTGAATCGTATTGCCTTACAGTTTCATGTTTTTGCAGCAAGCTGTTATAATATTTTATGAAATTGTTTTATTGCACAAGTTGAGATTGAATCGTGTGGTTGTTCTTTTCCATCATAACAGAGATTATTATCCTTCTCAACGTATATTGTTATGCTGCTCATTTCAAATGTAAAGCTTCGCTGTTCATTTCAGATTGTTGGTTATTCGATTCCACTAATTAGAGTTTGTTGTCCAGATTTATTAAATATGATTCGTTGTTTAATTCCTTTAATTATAAGTTTGCCGTCCATTTACTTCGTTGTTTAGTTTGGTTGATTAATTGCAAGAGTTTGCTTTTAAAGAGCTTTCCTAGTTTACTTTCAATGGCAGCTTTCCATTTCCTGTTATTTGCATTATCTTTGCTTTGGTGTGAAGAACGATCTGAAACTGTAGTGGGCATTGGCATTTGCTGTCTAGTCCCCAGATTAATGATCTGTTCCTTGGTTACTTTTGGTTACATCGGTTTCCAAAGGGATGAGTTATTGTTACTGGACCCTTGACTGATACATTGCTTATTTTTCCGAATGCATGATTTAAGTCTTAAAGTGCTTTGTTGTAAGTAGATTTTATTCCCAGCTTTCATTTACTTTTGGATTTTAAGCACTATACTGCAAAACATTACTCTTGAGTAAATAGCCGCCTCAGACTGAGTACACTCTTGAAACAAAAAGTCGTCCCTGGGTTGACAATTAATGTGAAGGTAATTAGGAGTTAAAAAGATCCTTTTTATCGCTTCACAGAAACTAGATATAGGCCAGTAGCCAGGGCAAAACCTCACTCTAGGGGAAAACCCAGTCAGTATTTCTTCCTTCAATAGTTTTTTTAAGACTCTAAACCTTGACTCACACTTCCTCCACACCAAGTCAACCTTCCTTTTGATCCTCCTTTCAACTTGGCAGCAACAACAACACTATGCATCACTTCCTTCAACCTTGCTTCTGGGACTTCGATCTTGGAGAAAAGACTTAGATCTTGCCTCAGGGAGTTCGATTTTGACCCAATACAACTTCTCAAGGCACCAACATCCAATAAAAGTGACTTCGACCTATTCTTCTCTTGGCAACAACAACATGCAACAACTGGCATCAACTAGCAGCAACAAAACAGTGAGGGACTTTGATCTTCCAATCTAGGGCATGTGAGAGAGAGAGAGAAACACTAAAATTTTGATTTTCCTCCAATCCTTTAGCTTGTCCAAACTCGCAAACCTTTTTACTCCTTCCTTGCCTTCGCACTTTTTCCAATGCAACAGTAGATATCGAATTTCTGTGTGTGAGAGAGAATGCTCCAAATGAGTTCGATCTGCTTGTATATATAGGCTTGAGGTGAGCTCGAATTCCTGGAGTTGAGGCCGACTTGATCACTCTAAGGCCAACTTGGTGTGGAGGTTCCATAATTAATTTTTGACTCAATTTTAGGCCTTTTTACATGATTCAAAAGCCCAAGAGGGGTCAATTTAAATCTGTAATGGTTCTATAAACTCAAAATAAATCCTAGAATTCCACAATGGGGACTTTGACCTAAAATATTATGACCCAAGCATGAAACCCATGATTTAATAAGTCATTTAATAATAACATAAATTCTTTTCTTTATTTTTCATTATATTTTGGCTCAAGTACAATTTGTGAAGATCGAGCCTAGTTACAATCTTCAACATCAAGAAAGGTCAAGGCATCAACAAGGACATCGTATCATCAAGAAAGACTAACTTGCTCATCATCTTGAAGGAAGGAACTAAAAAGACCTCAAAACCCTAGCCATTCAAAGGGTTTTGCACTCAAAGCATTCCTGGAAATATTACACATCATCATCACAAGGAAAAGAAAGACCTCAAGGACCCTACCTCCACTCAAAGAAGGACTACTCATGTGCAGCATCTTCAAGTCTCCATTTCAAGAAAGCAAGAAGAGTTATTGCCAAAGGAATCAAGATGTTCTCCCTCTATTTGAATCAAGAATCTCATCACAAGCATATTTGAAGAAGAACATCTCTAGAAGAAGCATTGTCATCTTCAAGGAAGCAAACATCATCATCAAAATCAAGAAGGCATCAAGTTGAAGATATCACCATAAAAGGAGCATCTTCACTTGACAAGTAAGTATTCTTATATCTATGACTGAATCTGCTATCAAAATGACTTCATTCTGCAAGGAGAGCAATAAGTTGGTTGGGTCATCAAATTCCCTTTCATGGAAGACGAGGACAGATTTGATCCTCATAGAAAATGAAGTTAGTGGACATGTTAAGGGTTTAATTGTCGAACCACCAAAGGAAGAAGCTCAAGCTCTAGTGAAGTATATGAAGGGGGAAATAAGTGCTCAAAGAGTCCTTGTAGAATCAATCAAGGATTCTCTCATCCCTTATGTAGCAAAATTGGAGAAGTCGAAAGACATCTATGATAAGCTGGTAGAATTATTCTCCATAAGCACTGCAGGAGAAGTAATATCTTTGAGAATCGAGCTATATAAGATGAAGGTATTAAAAGAAGGGATAGCCACATATCTTATGAGGGTGTCAGAAATACGAGATCAACTGCATGAGTTGGGGGAAATAATGTCTGTTAAAAAAACTACCACTGTGGTGCTCAATGCACTACCTGATGAATGGGGCAACTTCGTATCAAGCATTCATGGAAAGAAGGAAGCCACCCTATTTAGTGAACTTAGGTCACTGTGTAAGATTGAAGAAACCAAGTTGAAGGAAAAAGCGATGTAGGACCAAGCGAACAAGTTCAAGCATTTGTTGCCATGGCTAGGAGAAAAGGAAAGTTTGGTCCTTAGAAAAAGAAGAAGATCAATATGTCAAAGATCCAATACTATGGCTGTCAGGAATATGGGCATTTCAAGAGAGATTGTTCGAAACTCGAAAAGGACAACAAGAAGAGAAAAGAAAGGAATGAAGCCCATATCACCAAAGAAATGGAAGAACCTGAAAAGAAAAAATCAAAGGAGGAAGTGAAAGATCTCTAGTATGACTGAAATAATCTCCTTCACTTTGTTCTTTTCAGTTTTTATGAAAGATAGCTGTCATGGTAGAAAGAACTGTAAGTATCATAGGATGCATCATTTTAGGAGATGGCATCATAGTAGAAGCATACGATTGAAGAAAGAGCTCATGACATCATTATAGAAGCTTGAAATGATAACTGAAGTAAAAGTATACATGGTTGTAGTGGTCATAATGATAGTAGATCATACCGAAGTAGTAATATGATTGGAAGAAAGTCATCTAGCATAGAAAGAAATCATAATACATCATCTATAAGAAGGAGAATTTGCAGGATGAGGATAATTAAGATCCTCCATTGGAATCTTCATTAGAAGGTTCACCTCTACTTGGAAGAAGAAAGTGTCTCGCTGATAGCCTACATTCCACCTTGTGTTGGATCTTTTGTTTAAAAGGATGCTGGTATGATGACAAAGGAGTGCAACATGTCAAGTATTTTCAAGCAAGGAAAGGAAGTTGCCAAAGGAGCTCTAAATGACCAAAAGGAGAAAAGTGGTATGTATGCATGTATTTGATAGATTAAGTCATGCCATCATATAGTTGTAGATAGCATGGGTAAATGCTCTATCTCATGAGCATGATAAAAAAAGAAGTATATCTTGCTTTAGAAAGTTGCATGGAGGCATATACCTTGAACTAGTTCACATATTGATAAATTGAAGTCAACATAATATGTCCTCATATGGAATATGAGGTAGTTGACAAGATGAAGGAACTATGTATGGAAGTTCCTGGGGAACAATAAGTGATGAAAGTAAGGAGAGTCCATGAGAGATGCAACTATGGTCACGTAAGATAAGATAAGTGATCAACATCCAATGACTAAAAGAATTGGCTATGATATCTCCATAGAAAGGATATGAAGACTTTGATAAAGTCTGTAAAGAAAAGAGACCCTTGACATTGAAAGTCTTGGAGATATATTCATGAATGTGCAGGATGTTGATGTTGCAAGAAGCAAACGTCATGATGAAAGGCCATCACAAAGGGTAACTGTGATTTGATGTTCATTTTTGATTTTTGAACAACATCTGGATGGGTTAATATAGGGCTACCGAAAGAGAGTTGTAGATGTTACCTACAACTAGCATTCATGCAGTTGGATGGAATATCCTGAAGGAAACATGACTTCAAAGACGTAGCTGTATGAAGAAAAGCCAGATGTGGACTGGAAGATCACTTTTTGATGGAAAGAAGGATGACATGACTATTGGTTCAATCCTATGGTTCCTTGAAGGAAAGTGATGGATGACCAATTCCTTATGAAGAAGAACTAGAAGATGAAGGCTCTATAATGAAGTAGATGAAGTTCATGACATTGAAAAGAAGAGCTCTACTAGCAGTTGATAGTACCATGATCTCCACCAAAGAGTTGTTGTTGAACAAGTCCCTAGTTAAGAGGGAGCTTGGGTATATTCCTTTTATGGTAATGAGTTGGTCCTCCCTGGTTAAGAGGGAGTGACAAATATGGTTCTCTATTTCATGTGTCATGCATTAGACTAGGAATAACAACCGTAAGTCTTAGTGAAGGCTCTGAGGAGAGATAGACACATCATTCTTGTCTTCGTATTGTGAAGAAGGAATGGAGGATTGGGTAAGTATCTAAGATTGATTCCGATACTCTTTGAGGATGAGGTAGGGCATCCAAGATATGAGTAGTTGAAGAGGAAATTTCCTTGAGGATGTGTTATTCTAAGATAGGAATTGTCCTAAAAGGACATACCCTGTGAACCCCCGAGTGGGGTATGTGCCTTGAGAGACAATGATGATGGTGTCTGTCAGTGATTGGTCTCGCCAACATTGTGCTATGATCTTGAGGAGAGATAGAGCCGTTAGTCAAGGCCTTGCTATGTGACAATGCTGGTTGGTATGATGAGATGATTTGACATAAGCTATGGAAGTGGCTTATGAGATGGCTTACCAATCCGACTCTTCTTATGAGAATCCTTCAGTTCGAGAATGTCCAAGTACCTTGTATGGGTTATGAATACCTCCTTAGTTAAGAGGGAGTGTTGAAATATATAACTAGGTTCAGTCTTCATAATGACATATGTAATCATGATTTTATGTATTTATTGTAAAGAGAATTAATTTATTGTTGTCATTCTTGAGGCATGAGTTTCATGCTCAAGGGAAATTTATTTTTAGGTCAAGCACCCATTGAGTGCTTCTAGGGCTTGTCTTTGAGTCAACAAGTCAGAAGAGTCATTGTCATGTATGAAAGACCCTTTTTGGGCATGTTACATATTATTAAGAAAAAATTATTTTAGTCAAATTAGAGTGAAAGACTTTCCAAGACCTTGTCATGGCGCCTCAAGCAAGTCAACCTACATGAAAGATCAAGTTAGCCTCATGGAAGCAATTTGTACCCCTAGAAAACCTATAAATAAGAAGGAACCTCGACCTCATTTGGATACACAACAAGCAAGTTCGATCTCCTCAAGAAAGAAGTTGGAAAATGATGAAGAAGAAGAAGAAGAAGAAGATCGAAGTCTTTGGGTTTCTATCTCTCTCTCTCTCTTTCTCTCTCTCTCTCTTGTGTTAGGGTTTCTAAATTTGCTGGGCAAGTCGAAGTGCTAGAAAGTTGTTGGGCAAGTCGAAGCATTGGAAAGTTGTTTGGGAAGTCGAACTGTTGGAAAGTAACTGGGCAAGTCAAAGTGCTTTAAAGTTGCTGGGCAAGTCAAAGTGATAGAAATTTGCTGGGCAAGTGGAAGTGTTGGAAAATTATTGTGCGAGTCAAAGTACTAGAAAGTTGCTGGGCAAGTCAAAGTGCTGGAAAGTTGTTGGGCAAGTTGAAGTGTTGAAAAGTTGTTGGGCAAGTCAAAGTACTGAAAAGTTGTTGGTCAAGTCGAAGCGCTGGAAAATTACTGGGCAAGTCGAAGTACTGGAAAGTTGTTGGGCAAATCGAAGTACGAGAAAGTTGCTGGGCAAGTCGACGTGTTGAATAGTTGCTGGGGTTGAAGTTGCAGAAGAAACTGCTGGGGTCGAAGTTGCTGGAGTCAAAACTGCTGAAAAGAAACCTCATCAAGGAGAAAGGTTGACTTGGTCTTGGACGGGTCTTTGTCAATGGTCCTAGGTCTTGGAATTTGTCATTTGAAGATTCTATAAGAAGAGAAAAATTCTTGCGGGTTTTCCTCTCAAGAGGAGAGGTTTTGGCCTTGGCTGATCGCTTACATCTTGTGTCCTCTTGTCTCATTGTTCTTTATAATGTGGTAGCTGTTTGATGATAAGAATACTAAATATAATCAAGAGAAAGAAGAAGCTAATTAAGTTAAGTAAAAATACATCACAAGCAATTATCAAAGTAAGAGAAATCACCTAATCTAGTTGCCCTAGATTTATGAACATGCTGCTCATATATTGTGTTGCTAGTTAATTAACTCATGATTCAGTGGCTTGTAAAGAAAAGGTAAAATTTGAAATAGATGATCCATTGTGCATCATATTGATTCAGGCCCCCCCTGTCAATGTTTTCAAGCTCTTAACATTAGCAAGACTCCCGCCCTCCTCAGTGTTCATACAAGTGGATACTACTCTTGGATTCTCAAATATTGCTTTCTAAGATGGCAACAAAACAAACTGACCTTTTGTAAGCATTGTTACATGTGGATTTAGATCTCAACAAATTGTTAAGAGACCTCATGTAAGTTGCAGTTGTTAGACTACTCTTGAGCAAAGATGAAAAAATCGCGATCGAGATATTATCGCCGAGGGGAAAAAATCGAGAAAAAATCGTAAAAATCGGGAAAAAATCGGCACATACAAAAATATTCATTTTTTTTCAATTTTTTTAATATCTAAAGCATCTACAGAATAAAATAAATGCATTGACACATAAATATGAAAAAAAACTAATATATAAGATGTGTAATATCATGTCTAGTGCTACATCACACATAAAACTGAATCCTGTCCTGAATACTAAGTCCTGAGTCTCAAGAGTCAACGCAACCTCAAAATATCAACAAAAAATATAATAATGTATCTCATATCATGAGTCATAATTTCAACAGTCATATACAAAGGAATTCCAATGCACCATATAACTTATGGTCCTATACTATTGATTTCCTCTGCCCCTCTTGCGAGAAAATACAACAGCTTTGCCTTTCTCTCTAGATGAAGAAGCTGGCGGGACTGGCAATGGGCTCTGTCGTGCTCTAAAAGTAACAAATGAAGCACCAGAACGGGAACCTGAACCACTAGGAGCTAAAGGAGGCAGACCACGTCCTCTACCGGTAGTAGTGGTAGGTGGTGTCACCTCCTCCTCCTGCTCCTCCTCCTACTGCTGCTGCTGCTCCTCCTCGTCCTCCTCCTCGTCCTCCCCCTCCACTACCTCCTGCTCTATCCAATCAGGGGCTGACTCCATGACAGGCCTCTCAGCCTCAACCCTCCATTCAGCAGTGGTGTCAATCGCATCTAAAGAGATGGCCTCCATATCAGGGGTCCTCTCCAGTTGTCTCACCCACAATCTAAGATTGTAGTAGACGTAAACCATGTCATTGAGCCGCTGACCCTCCAACCTGTACAAGGGTCATAAATTAATAAATTAAATATTTAATGAATTCAAAAAATCAGTTGGAATATGTTAAGTTTTTTACCTGTTGCGCTTTTTGGTGTGTATTTTTTCAAATACACTCCAGTTGCGCTCGCATCCTGAAGCGCTACATGTTTGGCTGAGTATTCTAATGGCAAGTTTTTGGAGTTTTGGTAATCTGCCACCGTAGCTCTTCCACCATGCATCTACAAGTTACAAGTTGCAACAAATAAGATAAACTTATAAAGTTACAAACATAAGAAAATTTTTAAAATAATGAAAATCTTACCTGGCATTTTAGTAGTCCTATCTTGGACAGCCATGTCGAAGCTCAAGGTGCCACCTGCCATTCTGTATACCTCCATCTCTTTGGATATCTCTGCACGTTCTGATGGATTTGGCACCATCTTCTGAACACAAGTGAAAAAGCCATCCATGACCTCGGCATCAAATAGAAAACCACATGAATAAGCAAATGCGGGGTTCAGGAAGAGCCCTGCAGCATGAATGGGACGATGGAGTGTGTTGTTCCATCGATCATCAATCACTTCCATAAAAGAAGTTGTCTCTGAAACCCATCATCACCCTTATCATCATAATAGTTGCGAACAGCTTCTTTGGCCCTATCCATGGCCTCATACAAGTAGCCCATTGCGGGCTTCTCTCCATCCACCAATCTAAGAACCTTTACCAAAGGTTCACTAATGCTGCACACCTCTTCCACTCCAACCCAGAAATCTTCCTGATATGACACCAACCTGCAGATGGCCTGTCCCTCTGATTTGCGGCTGATAGTCAAAACACGCCACTCATCTGAAAGAAACATTCTCTTCAAATCCCACTTAGAATTCAAGAGGGATTGAAGAGAGATGAAAGTAGTGGCAAATCGTGTAATAGCAGGCTACACCAACTCCTTCTTGTTGGTGAATGTCCTCATCAAATGAAGCACAGATCCATGGTTATATATAAATTTTGTGATTCTCTTTGATGATTCTACAATATCTTTGACAAAATCAAGCTTTCCAATGTCCTCCAACATCAAATCAAGGCAATGTGTAGCACAAGGTGTCCAAAATATGCTCGGATACCTCTCCATAAGCATCTTGCCAGCAGAAACATAGTTTGCAGCGTTGTCCATTATGATTTGGACAACATTTTGGGGCCCAACCTCCATAATGAACACATCTAATAAATCACATAATAATCTTGCATCTTTGACATGTGCAGATGCATCAACAGATTTTATAAACATTGTCCCCTTGGGACAACTGACCAAGAAGTTAATAAGGGTCCTACCCCTTTTATCAGTCCAACCATCTGACATCACAGTGCATCCTGTGACTTCCCATGATGCCTTTAACTCTTCGAATCTCTTGGTGCAGTCAGCTTTCTCATTTTGCAGAATGCACCCTTTAAGGTCATGATATGTAGGGGCTTTGTATCCTGGGCCAACAACAGCGATAGCATCAATCGTAGCCTGATAAAATGGATTGTTCCTGGCAACATTGAAAGGAATATCACTCCAAAGAAACAGTTTGCCCAACAACTTATCAGCTTCTTCCTTCTCCTTTCTTTTAATAAGGGAGGAGATAGATGGTTGTGCCTCGGGAGTGGTTCTAGGAACAAAAAATGAGGAGGCAGCTACGGGGCTGCCTGTAGAAGCGGCTGATGCTGAAGAGCCACTACCACTCTCACGGTCAACTCCAAACCCTGATATTTGACTTTTCAGAGCTGATTTGCTGAGTTTAGTGGTTTCTATTTCTCCCAATGAGTTCATGGCTCTTTTGATTATTTCTGCATTAGTGTTTTTGCAAGGGCCTACTTCATGCCCAGGAATTTGTGCCAGGTGGTATTTCAACCTGTATATCCCCCCTGCCATGTGTTGACCACATAATTTGCAAGTCAAGTTTAATCGGTCAAACCCGTGATCAGGTTCACCAAATTCCCATAAAGGATCTAATTTCCTTGGCATGTTGGAAACTTTGAACTTTGAATGTTGAAATTTGAACCTAGGGCACAAGAAAAATTGCAAGTTAAAAAATAAAATAAAAAAATTACAATTTTACATACAACATTTTGATTTTTCATTTTTTTTCACAAAAAAAAACCATCAACTCAATGCAAAAATAATGGGAAAAAATACATGTTGAAACACAAGCAAAAATAATGGGAAGAAACTAAGAGCACAAGAAGAAATATAAAAAACAAAATTTAACAAACAATTTTTTGCATTTTTGACCAAAATAAACCCTCTCCTCTCAATAAAACAAAAACAAAAAAAAAACACAACCAAATGCAATCACAAATGATGAAAAATACATGGGTAATAGAAACCCATCGAAGAACAAGAAAAAAACAAAAAAAAATGGGTCAAATTTGATGCCCATACTTGGAAAAACGTTTTGTCGGAGACACTTGGTCCAAATTCGATTTTTGTTCGCTTGGCTTGCAAGAAATTCTTCACTTTTGTCCAATCTTGGGCTTGTAAATCACGTATCTCCCTCCTTGGCTCTCCTCCTTCCCTGCTTGGCTCTCATAAGCAAGTCTGTCCAACTAAAAATGAAAAACAAAAAACCAAAAATCGGATTATAAACTCGCTGTTGGAGGCTGCCACGATAATTTCCCTTCGACTCGCGATTTTTTCATAATTATCGCGATAAAATCGCGATAACGATTTTTTCAAAAAATCGTTGAAATTATCGCCGATAAAATCGGCAGCCCAAAAAACTCACGATTTTTTCATCTTTGCTCTTGAGAACACCTAGTGGAATAAGAGAAAATTCCTTTCAACTGCCGGCTCTGTCTCAAGGTTGGCCACTTGGCACATATGTGCTCAAATCAATAAAAGTGGATAGAAACCATATCATTGAATGCTCTTGACAGGAGGTCCGATCACTCCATCGGAGTCCATCCACACAACAAGAAGTTGCCTTAGCTTGACAACCCATCAAGAAGAAGACTTCACGGGGTAAAAGTTAAAAAAAGAAAGGGAAACACCAATTCTAGTGTAGCATATTTGAAATTTCAAGCTTTTGAGCAATATTGTAAATATCTACAATTCCTCTTGATATTTCTTGTTGTGATCGAGTTTCTCGGGTTGCTGATTTTTTTGAGTTTCTCATGTTCGAGTTTATGTTTTGCTGATATTTCTGATAAGTTTTTTGTCCAGACCCTACGTGATATATTCCCACAACAATATTTGCAACATTGTTGGAGTACCCTATTGGAAAATGTAACTAGTTTCGGTCTTCATAATTGTCATTGAACTCATGTAATTATGTATATCTTATGTTACAAGAAAAAGTTGAAAGAAAAATATTATTTTTTTAAGCATGGGTTTCATGCTTCATTTTATTGGTCATCTAGGTCAAGCATGCATTTCATGTTCATAGGGTTTTTCAAGTCAAAATAATATTTTTCTTGAGTCAAGAGAGGCCTTGTCATGTTGTATAGACCCTATTGGGCAAAATGTAACATGTAAAAGATATTAATTATGAGTCTAAAAAGTCAAATAAGCCTCCAAGCACAAGTCTACCCTGCCAAGGAGAAGTCAACCTAGTAATGGGTTATTCGACCTCCTGAGAAGGCTATATAAAGGAAGTAAGCTCGATTCTTTTTGACACACTTTTGCAGTTCGATCTCAAGCAAGAAAAAGGTGGAAAACAAGAGTGAAGAACAAGGAGGCAAGAAGAAGTCTAAGCGAGAAGCAAAGATCTATTTTCTAAGCCTTATTCTGCCCACACATGCAAAATATCTAGGGTTTCTGCAGTAATTACAGGGCCGAAAGTTTCAAGACGAGATTGTAGACCTAAATTAAGGGCTAAATCTGTGATTGGAGCAGTTTGTAGGTTTGACTCTTGTTGACTTTGAAGACTTCAATCCACTTGAGGAAGGATCTCTTGGGAAGCTTAAAGGCTTGGGTTTCTGCTATCTAGAAGAAGCCGAAATTGTAGGTCTAAAGTAAGAAGATTGAAATTCTGAAGTAAAGCAAACTTGAAGAGGTTTGACTTTCGTTGACTCGATCAATCTTTGACCTTTGAGAGTGATTCTTGGAGGGATAACTTGGTGCTTGGAGGAGGTTTTGACTTTGGCCTTTGGGTCTTGGTTTTCTCATTTGAACTGATTCTATAAGAAGAGAAGAGGTTCTTTTGGGTTTTCCCCTTGGAGGGGTTTTGCCCTGGCTTGGAGCCTATATTGTATGTCCATTGTCTTCTATGATTTTCATTGTTTATGCTCTTGATAATTGTTTGATGAAGAGAAACTAATAAAGAACAAAATAAGCTAATTAAGTTCACCAACGATTATTAAGGATAATAAGAAAAAGTTTAAATTACTGCCCTACTACATTCTCCAACAGACCCCAAATCAGATTGTTGTTGATGATAGTAGCATTGGGTAGGCTCTTCCATAGAGGTCTTTGTCTATGTGTGGAAGTTGTCCAAATGACCATTTAACCTTAGTAGGTTACTTTAATTAAAGAAATAATTAAAGTAGTTGTTTTTTATAAAAAAAAGTGAGTTAATCCAATGAATTGCAAAGGTTATTTGCATTAGTGAATTAGATGAATTTTAATTGTTCTTAAGTGAAGTTGAGATCTAATCTCAACCATCAATCACTTTGGAGATTGGGGTTGTGGATTTGGCCAATAACTCAAACTTATAAAAGGAAGGCTAGGCTAAAGGAAATGAGACTTCAAGTGAGCACAAGATAGTGAGATAGTGAGATCTCAATGATTGGGTGGAGGACATTCATGCAAGTGTGCAAGGTCTAGAGGAAGAAGAAAAAGGGACAACAATGGAGAAGGATCTAGTAGCCAGCAAAATCAAAGGATAGGTTTTGAGGGTTTAATTAGTTGGAAATATTCTAGGCTTTGCTGTTTATATTTTTCCTCAAAGAGCCATTTTCCTAGTGAGGGAGCCCTCCTATGCTAAAGATTATGTAATATTCCAAAATTGAAACACCTTAGCAAGCCCGCTGAAATAATGCACTTCTGAGAATTCTGTGCACAGAAATGAGTTTGCAGCTCCTGGATCCCTTAGATCAGCTCATCTAAGATCTAAATCCAAAAGGAGAGCAAAAACAAGTCAAACTAGGTGGGTTAAACAGTTCTCCCACAAACTAGTCTAGCTGAAAATCACCCAAAGAGAGGGGCTGCAGCTATATGCAAAGGACTGCTTCAGAAATAACACAGATCCACTGAAGCAAAGCAATAGGCTGATATGGAGGTTCAAAGATCAGATTTATAACAACAAATCAGATGTACATTACAGCCCATACATTGTACAAGAGAAAACATGGAACTATACAGGAAAAATCCTCAGAAATGAGGTGCCAAAACCATAAGAAAAGTCTGCAGAAAGTTGACAGCGTTATTTTAATGGGTTGAAGCATCAGTTTATTAATCCTCAGATCTAGAGCAAATCTGTACATAAAAAGATAGATCTAATACAGATCTGTGTACAGGAAAGGCTCATCTATACATTCCCCTTGGGGTTTTGTGCAAAAAATGAAGCACAGAGAGTAGATTTGAGATCTAAAGTTGCAGATCTGCAGAATTATTCAGAAATTTCTGAATCATACAATAGGATTGCAGATCAGATCTGAAACAAACATGGATTGGATGGCCAATCCATGGATCACCACAGTGAGAGGAAGAATCCTAACACCGGAGATCTCTCCTCCAAAATGCAGACAAAACACCCTGCAACTTCTCCTTTGCAAATAACGCAGTCCAAGGAGAGAAACTGCGTTGTAGGCTCTGAGAATGCTTTGGCCTGATGCCAAGGTCTGGATCTGAAGCTCAATCAGCGGATGCACTCTTCCAGGAGGTTAAAGACACATTCACTGAGAAGAGCCACTAGTATAGACTAGATCTGAGCAGATCTAGTGTCTTCCACTGCTGCAACTCACAAGGACAGCCCAACCCTCAACAGGATCAACGCTGTAGATGTAAGGTGAAGCTTGGCCCAAGCCTGATAGTGGACAAGATGGAACAAATCTCCTCCAAGAGCTGCTCAAGGAAGGAGGTGGGATTCCTAAATAGGAAAACCCCCAATGAGGGATGTCTCAGCAGACAATACCTTCAGAAAATAATAATCTTCAACAACCCCTTCATGCTGCCCTCCTCTTCCTTTTATAAGATTGGAGTCTTGTCAAAACCCTAAACCACTTCATTAGTTTAGCTTCTTTCACATATAGAATCTCCTTCTAGAACTGCGCTGTCCCTCAAAGAGGTTCAATGCATCTAGACTGCACTGTAGATATGGTCATGGTTGACTTGGTCAAGTGATCAACCTCTTTCACACTCAAGGTGTCTTCATTTTGACTAGCTAGGTTGATTTTCATTTACATTGAGTTGTCTTTATTTAGGATCCACTCATTGCGAATAAATGTTGTTGACTTGGTCAAACTTGACCTTGTCCACATAATTTAGACATTGTTCACACATGTGGATGCTTGATCTAGTTATTTCATGATCCATTTTCACACTATGAGGGATTTTTATTCATATTTGAGCAATTTATGAGCCTCCTTGCCCATTTATTCATCCATCTAGTCTTTAGAAGCAAAATTAATATTCCTATTAGTTGCAAGCTAATTTAGGAATATTACAGATTATTTATTAATGCAACAACGGATTTGAAGGGAAAAAATCTATGTGTGCTTGTGTATGATATTGATGTCATTTTTGCTTTCATGTTTTATCTTTTATTTTATACTTTTTAAAAATTCTAGCAATGATTTTATTCAATGAGTCTATAATAAATTCAATTTTCAGCAAGGTATTTACTAGAGAATAAATTGCCAACAGCTGAGTTTGGAAAATTAAGATGGTACCAGAGCTTACACTCTAAGCGAGAGGCCATACCGATGAAGGGTTTGGTAGAAATTAATTTTTTGTGGGTGTTTTAAAGGACCAAAACAATGATCCATAAAGATTTGTAGCAGATCTATTAAATTTGCAAGGAGATCTTAGTAGATCTATAAACTAGTAGCATTTTTATTTTTGTGGGTGCTAGAGGGACTTAACGCACAATAGATTTTTATCAGATCTAGGAATGGCAACAACTAGTCTCAGATTTGAAGAAAGATTCGATGGAGCATATAACTTCCTGTTGAGAAATAAATGCAAGTAGATTAGGGTTTGATTCCTCTTTCTTGATAATTACTTGTGAATTATGTTGGCTTCTTTTACTTCTTTATTAGGTTATCTTCATCAAGCAATTACCAAATTATGTGTATATGAAGATCATAAAAACAAAAGACACAAGATGTAGGCACTATGCTAGGGCAAAACCCCTCTCTAGGGGAAGACCTAGTCAAAGTTCTTTTCGTTCGATAGTTTTCTTTGAGACTCTTTACCCTAGACATAGACCAAACCTTTCCTCCACACCAAGTCAGCCTTTCCAGATCTTTGACCCTATAGCAACAGTATCTTGACCCCAACAAGTTCGACTATGCAACAACTTATGGCATTAGGCAGCGACTGACAACAACAACACAAAAAGACTTTGATCTCCCAAACTAGGGCACAAGAGAGAGAGAGAGTAGCACCAAAACTTTGATTTTCTTCTTCTCTTTGACTTTGACCCAACTTGCACTCCTTTTGGCTTCCTTGACCCACTTCGCAATTTTTCCGGCTTCCAAGTGGAATTTCCACAAATGATTTTTGGGTTCTCTGGAATACTGCTGTCCAAGCCTCTCCTCATAATTTGAACCTGGAACACTTTCCGATGCTATAAAATCAACACTCCCTCTTAGCGAGGAAAGTGTTCAAGCAAGGTGCCCTCTGTACTACTGCCTGTGACACTATCTCTGCCACTGCCTCATCCATACTGCAGCTCCCTCTATCTCTGTAGACCACCCATTCCTTTACTGGAAATGGTTCTCAACCATCCCCATATTTTCTCTGAAGTAAGTAAATTTAATGTTACTTAGAACCTTGGTGAGGATATCTGCCACTTGTTCTCCTATAGGAGTGTACCTCAATTGCACAACTCCCTGTTGGACATAGTCTTTGATGAAGTGGCACTGAATGTCATTGTGCTTCGATCGGTCATGAAACACAGGATTCTAAGAGAGCTTGATGCAACTCTGATTATCACACATAATTCCAGTCGGTTCTATCCTTTTCTTGAGTAAGTTCAAGAGCAGTTTACAAAGCCATATGGCCTCGCACGAAGCTGTGCTTGCTGCCATATACTCTACCTCGACTGAGCTCAGTGCAATGGAATTCTGTTTCCTATTGCACTAGGAAGTCATTCCTGATCCGAGACTGAAACAATACCCATTGGTAATTTTCCGATCCATTGTGCTTCCAGCCCAATTTACGTCTGTGAACCCACTCAATTGGACTTCACTGCCCTTAGTGTACTTCAACCCATACTCCACTGTCCCCTTTAAATATCTGAGAACATGTTTGGCTGCTGCCCAGTGAGCCCTCCTTGTTTCCACCATTAACTGATTGAGCTGTCCATTCTCTCTTGTTGCCTTCCTTTGCGCAGAAACTGGTGAAGTCTTTGTCGATATACTCTCCACCATTATCTGATCGCAACTTCTTAATCTTCTTTTCGTTTAAATTTTCTACCAGCACCTTGAATTCTTTGAAACGCTCAAACACTTCATCTTTGGTTTTCAGAAAGTAGATCCAAGTTTTCTTGGAATGATCATCAATAAAGGTAGAAAAATACTTTGCACCACTAAGAGCAGTTGTGGACATTGGACCACAGATGTCTGAGTGTATCAACTCCAATACACTCTTGGCCCTACTGCTGCTTCTTGGAAATGCTGCCTTGGCATACTTCCCTAGTACGCACCCCCTGCAGGCCTCATCTTTCCTGGTGCTGAGTTCTGGAGCTCCCATAATAGTCTTCCTAAGAATCTTCAAGGCTCCATGATGTAAATGCCCCATTCTTCTGTGCCATAATTCATTCAGATCCCTTTCGTCCGTACTGCCGATTAGTGCCATTGGGGACTCAAGCTAGAGCTTATATAGTTTATGGCTCCTCACTCCAATTTGTGCCTTTCTTTTCCAGCTAGGGTGTTTGACATAAACTTTATTTCCAATAAAATATACGTCATAACCCTTGTTTTGGATCTGAGACACCGAGAGTAAGTTCATCTCCAAACCCGGTACATGCAGAACGTTTATAGCTCGAATCTTGTTGCCAACTTCTGTCTGAAATATTATGGTACCTCTTCCAATGGGGGTACACTTGGCCTTGTTTTCCATTGTGATCTGGAAATTCATCTGCTCTTCTCGATACCTCGAAAAACATTCTCGAACTCCCATCATATGAGCAAATGCTCCATTGTCAATATACCAAACTCCTGGAGAGGTCGTGCTTGACACACAAGCGAAATCCTCCTCTAGTCTGGATGCCAGAACATATATTTCATGCTCCCTCTGTTTCTCTATGTGCTCTGGAGGACTGCGTGGGCCCTTTCGAATTGTATTAGCGTTGGATCTCTGTTCCATTGAAGAGCCTCCCTTTCTGTCTTTTTCCTTTTGCTCTGATACCATGTGAAACTTTCACTCTGAAAATTATTACTGTAGTAGTTGGTTTATTTCGCCTACTTATTATGATAAGTTATTTACAGATGCTTCAGTAAATTTTGAAGTAAACACAACTGCAACATTCACTCTATTCAAAAGCAGAAGAGCAAATTAAAACATATATAACACAATAGAAACAACCACATGAACACAGTTATTTTTGGACAATTGTCCCCGGAAAAACCCAATATGGGAAAACCGGTGCAGCAGATGAGGGTTTGTATTAAGCTTCAGCGTTGAAAAGATCATTTACAAAATTCATGACGAGCAGAATCAATAGCGTACACCTGATATGAATTTTCCGAACAATCCGAAAGAATTCCCGAGACGGGATGACCTCCTGCACCCTCTGCGTCAATCTGCGTAGCCCCTTTGCACAGTCACTGCCTGGACTGCGTAAGTCTGCGTGGAGGGCTAGTGTTGCTGCTCAGCGTTGCCTTCCCTTCGTCTTTTGTCTTCCTTATTCTCTATCTCTGTTGCCTTCTCCCTCCTCCTTCTGTCTCTGCAATCCCGCCTTTACAGATTCACCCTCTGAAATCGAATTCTCTTACTTCAGAATCGATTTCCTTCAGGTACTGAGAATGTGCCCGACTTGCTTTCCAAATGACCCTCCAACCTTCTCTTATAGTCTTCTCGCTGATGAATCAACGACCCAGATGATATCCTTAATCAATGGCTCAGATTAAAAGATGACTTGATCTTCGTTTTCTAGAAGATTCACACTCTGCTCTATTAATACCCTTTAATTATTTAATTTCCCTAAGTTTAGACTTAGGGATCACATTAAAATAATTAATTATTTTAATAAAGAAAAATCCGAGTGGAATTTCCACAAACGATTTCTGGGTTCTTTGGAATATTGCTGTCCAAGCCTCTCCTCGAAATTTGAGACTTGAAACACTTCCTGATGCTATAAAATCAATAGAGTCTAATAAAGTGGAACTTATTGTTGATATGCTTCGTCATAGCATGAAACACATCAGCTCCAGACATCTTGATACAACTTTGATTGTCACAATTAATCACAGTAGGACCCAAAGACTTCTCCAACAAATCTGTCAGAAGCTTTCTTAACCAAACAACCTCCTTTTCTACTTCACATGTAGCTACATACTCTGCCTCAACACTACTTAAAGCAACAAGATTTTGCTTTCTACTCACCCATGAAATCATAGTATATCCCAGACTAAAACATCCACCTATAGTGCTTCTTCCATCGGTGTCATTACCAGCCCAATCAAAATCTATGAAGCCAATTAGTTTGACTTCCTTACTATCATACTTTAGGAAGTGATGTATAGTGCCACGAAGATACCTCAATATGTGTTTGGCAACTATCTAGTGATCATGACGAGGCTCCAAATGAAACTAACTAAGAATGTTTACTGCAAAACATATATCTGGCCTAGTGTTTACCAGATACATTAGATAACCCTCCAACTGACGATAAGAGGTAGGATCCACGAGACTTGAGTTAGAATCCGACAACTTCTTGAGATTGGCAATCATAGGAGTAGTCATGGGCTTGGAGTCCATCATCCTAAATTTCTGCAACATTTTGATGATGTACTTTCCTTGCCGCAAATATATCTCCCCAGGTTTCTGCCATACTTCTAGACCCAGGTAGTAGTGCATCAATCCCAGATCCTTCATCTTAAATTCAATTGGCAACATCTTCTTGCATTCTTGAATTCTTTGCTCCACACTAGTGATGAATAGATCATCCACATATAATATAATAACGACATGCTCATTATTCACAACCTTGATGTAGAGATTTGGATCAACAATACTCTTCACGAACCCAATTCTTAGGAGATATGCATCCATTCTTGCATACCATGCCCTAGGAGCTTGCTTCAAGCCATATAGGGCCTTCTTGAGGCTACGAACATGAGTGTCCCTGCTATTCACTTCAAAGCCTTTGGGTTGTTCGATGTATACTTCCTCATCAATGGTCCCATTCAGAAATGCGTTCTTCACATTTATGGATATTCCAGCCCATTGTAGCAGCCAATGAAACCAAATATCTAATGGTAGTATACCTTGTTGTGGGTGCAAAGGTTTCTTCATAATCTATGCCTTCCTTTTGAGAGAAACCCCTTGCAATGGATCTTGTTTTGTACTTGTCTATGCTTCCATCAACAACGTGTTTGATCTTGTAGATCCATTTATATGTGACAACCAATTTGTCACTAGGTCTAGGAATGATTTCCCAAACAACATTCTTCATAATGGATTGGTATTCTTCCTGCATCGCCTTCTTCCAAACTTCCTAATGAGCAACTTCTTCAAATGTAGATGGTTCAGATTCAATTAACTTCATCATATATGCAACATATCCATAATATCTCTTTGGTCTTTTACTTTCTCTAAAGGGTCCTTTCACAACTTCATATCCTTCAGCATCTTTTAAAGTAGCTTTTAACTAATTTGGCCTTTTCCTTGTGGTCAGGATGATCACAGGTTGAATGGGCTCACTTGGTCCTTCTTCTTCTTCTTGATTTGTAGTAGGGTTTTCGTGTTGTATCTCTTCTTCTTCGAAAATTGGAGTTTCTTCATCATCAGAATCAATAGGGATATCCTTTGATTTCTTGTAGGCTTGATTTTCGTCAAATATGACATCTCTGCTTACTTCAATATGTCTTCCTTCCTTGTGTAGATTCTATGTGCTTTTGTGGAGAGAATATATCCAACGAATATTCCCTTGATGCTTGTAGAATCCAACTTCTTTCGCTTATCCTTTAGAACATGGATGTAGGTAGGGCTTCCAAAGATTCATAGATGATCCACACTCGACTTCTTTCTTGTGAATACTTCTTCGGGAGTTATATTCTTGAGACTTCTATGAGGACTTCTATTTTGAATGTATATGATTGCCATTGCTGCTTCTCCCCATAAGAATTTTGGTAGGTCTTGATCAAGGAGCATTGTTCGAATGCCTTCTTCAATTGACCTATTATTTCTTTCAACAACTCCATTTTGTTTGGGATAGTAGGGAACAATGAGCTCCCTCTTAATTCCTACTTCCTTACAATATGCAATCAATTCCTTAGAAGTGTATTCCCCACCATTGTCAGATCTTAGAGTCTTTATCTTTCTTTTAGTTAGGGTTTCCACTTCAGATCGAAACTCCTTGAACTTCTCAAAAACTTCATCCTTTGTTTTGAGAAGGTAGAGCCATGTCTTTCTAGAATGGTCATCTAGAAGTGATTTGTTAGACATGGGCCCACGCACATCAGAGTGAATGAGGTCTAATATTTCTTTAGACCTAGTTTCACTATTTGGAAATGGCTTTCTTGTATGTTTTCCCAAAGAGCATCCCTTGCACACAACTTCATGATCTTCCTTGATATTGGGGATGCCATGAACCAATTGATTAAGAGTGGGGATAACTTTGTAATGTAGATGACCATACCTCCTATGCCATAGCTCAATGGGACTAATTTCCATATGAACCAAAGCTTGAGGAGGTGGTGTGATGACTCTATATAAGCTTCCTTCACAAACTCCAATAACTCTAGCTTTATCAATGCTAGAGTCTTTGCCCCAAACCAATACTTTTCCATCAACAAAAGAAATTCTATCCCCTTTATCTTCTAAACAAGAAATAGAAAGCAAGTTCTTTTTCAAACCTGGAGCATATAGTATATTGTTGAGATGTAGCTTTGATCCATTTTCCAGTTTCAACGATGTTGACCCCAGGCCTCTAGCAACATAGCTTTTGTTGTCACCCAATTCCACTGCATGGGAAGATGGTTCCTTTGATAGTGTATGAAGTTGTTTACTTTCTCCTGTCATGTGCCTTGATGCTCCATTGTCAATGATTCATGCGTTGTCATCACTAAGAGAACCTGTAAGAGTAGCCAAGAATCCTTGACTTTTGACCTTGTTGAATAAGTAGTAAATGCTTTTCTTGATCCAACGTCCAGTAGTGTTGATACCCATTCTCATATAGCTTATCAAAGGGAGAATCCATGTCCATTCTTTTTGAGCCAACAAAGTGATCTTCAACCTTTCATGACCTTAGCTCTGATACGATGTTGAGAAATCAATGCAAGTAGTTTAGGGTTTGATTCCTCTTTCTTGATAATTACATGTGTATTATGTTGGCTTCTTTTACTTCTTTATTAGATTATCTTTCATCAAGTAATTACCAAATTATGTGTGTACGAAGATCACAAAAACACAAGACACAAGATGTAGGCACTATGCCAGGGCAAAACCCCTCTCTAGGGGAAAACCCAGTCAAAATTCTCTCCCTTCAATAGTTTTCTTTGAGACTTTTTCCCCTAGACATAGACCAAACCTTTTCTCCACACCAAGTTAGCCTTTCCAGATCTTCGACCTTATATCAGCGATATCTTGACCCCAACAACTTCAACTATGTAGCAACTTACGACATCAAGCAACAATTGGCAGCAACAACACAAAAAGACTTTGATCTCCCAAACTAGGACACGAAAGGGAGAGAGGGTAGCACCAAAACTTCAATTTTCTTCTTCTCTTTGACTTTGACCCAACTCACACTCCTTTTGGATTCCTTGACCCACTTCGCACTTTTTTCGGCTTCCAAAGAGATATTGAACTTGCTTGAGATGAGATGCTCCAAATGAATTTGATCTCCTTCTTTTTATAGGCTCCAGGTGAGGTCGAATTGGTCTCCTTTAGGATGACTTGATCTCCTTTAGGGCGACTTGGTGTGGAGGTGACCTAATTCATATTTGACTCAACAATAAACATTTTTACATGATTCAAAAGCCCAAGAAGGGTCTCTTTAAATACACAATGACTCTATTGACTCAATATTAATTCTAGGAGTCCACAATGGGGACTTTGACTAATATAATGATGACCCAAGCATGAAACCCATGCTTTAATAAGCCATTGTTACAATAACATTTTTTTTCTTTGTTCTTTTGACAAGTACATTACATAATGACTCAAATACATTTTATGAGGACCAAACTTAGTTACATTCTTCAACACTTCCTTTCTTGGAAGGAGAGGGTGACCTTGCTTTTAAGGGAGCATGACCTATAGGGAATTACAAAGAACACTGTTCATGTACCAATAGATGCAACACTGAAGGTGATTCATGAGAAGAAGGACAACATATCCCAAAGAGTGATCACAAATGTTGTAAAGGATAATTCAATTTCACACTTGCTAGAGAAGCAGTTGGCCACATATATGTTTAAACTTTAAAGCTCTAATGGACCTGTTTTAGAGTGATAACATGAACATCTTGAGAAACAAGCTTAGATCCCTCCATATGTTGAAGACTAATAATGTTACCTATTACCTCATGAGGATTGCCGAGATGTGGGATTAGCTTTCAACCATTGGTGAGAAAGTGGAGGAACGTAGAGCTCATAAATGTGGCAATGAGTGGTTTTTTTCAAGTCATGGGAACTATTTTTCAAGGGAGTATGTGTTAGAGAAAATCTTCCCATATTTGATAGGCTCTGGGATGTGTTGTTGCTTAGATTGTACACAGAATTGCGACAATGCTCAAGGTAGGGGTTGTCACTCTGATCCCTGCCCTCTTCGTTTAAGCTGTCTCCTAATTGCAGACTAAGGGGGGTAGTCCCTATGGATAAAATAATGAACAACTTGTTGGGAACCAACAAGTTAAGGAGACACAACTGAATGGCCTAGCAACCTGGTTGAAATTAAGAGGCAAATATGATTATTTAACATGATTTGATTAGATTTCTCAAGATCATAATTTGGAGACTAGTGCCTTTTAAAGGGTAATTACTTGCACAATATGAATTAGACTTCCAAGTTACCGGATGAACAATTGCTGCAATATGCAAACTCTATCCTATATGAAGTGTAGGACCATAGATCTATGTGAGATGCAAGCTCTTGGTAAATTTTAGTTAGATGTCCTATTTAAGTTAGTCCTTCTTCTCAATTATTTTGAAGCTAGTCTCGAACGCAAGTTGTAGAGAGAAGTCCAAGGGAAGGAGGCTAGGGCCTCATTAATGATACCTCTTGTGGAGTTCTAATCACCTGAGTGCCTCCGTTCCTACAACGGATTGTCCACAAGAGAACTGCAAGGTCACTGTGTTAACTGCGGATGAGGGTCTATATTTCGCAAATTGTTTGAAGAAGATGATCCTATCTTCTTACAACCAAGCTTATGCTTGGAGGTTTGTTTTAGAAGTGCACTTCTAACTTAGAATTGTTGGAAAGTGTAACTAGGATCGGTCTTCATATTGACTATGTAATTATGTATTTATGTAATGAAGAAGACAATGATAATAAAATATATTTTTGGTATGCTTGCTTCATGGGTTTCATGAGCAAGGTTTTATTATAGGTCAATAGAATTCTTCTTGATGTCCATTAGGGATTTGTATTCTAGTCATAAATGTACCAATTAAAGAGTCATGTTTATGAAGAGTCAAGTCACACTTGGATGCCTCAAGACCTTGCCAATCAAGCTTGAAGACATGGCACAAATGATGCTCAAGATCAACGCGGGAATACTCTACAAGTCGGCCTAGAAAACAATGTTCAAGTCGGCCTCATATCTAAAGTATAGGTCGACTTATTTATAGACAGGATCAACTATTTAAAGGAACATGCGGATTTCAGTTTCACACAGAATTTCGGTCAAGCATTGTGTGATTTAGTGCAGATATCAGATAGTGATTTAGTGCGGATTTCAGACAGTAATAAGTGTGGATTTAAGACAGTAATAAGTGCGGATTTCAGGACAGAAACAAGTGCGGATTTCAGGAATGTAATGAGTGCAAGTTTAGGACTGTGGTCCTATACATATAAAAGATATGGATCAACAAAGAAGAAATAAGATCAAGGTCTGCAATTGATGTAAAGTTCAAAATTGTAGAAGCAATAAGAAAAAGTGCGTAGAAGGAAGCTAGTAATATAAGGAAAGGACATATTTCTGTGTGAAGATCTGTTTCCTCCACGCATAATCTCAGGAAGGACGAAGGCATTCATAATGTAAAGAAGGTCTGTTACAAGATTGGTCTAGGGTTGTCTTTGAAGATTTCGTGCAAAAGTATGTACCACTGTTTTGGGTAGAAAGCAAGATAAGGAAGAAGCCAAGAAAGATCCAAGGTAAAGTCAAGAAATAAAAGGAGATACCAAGGACTAGAGATCGAGCTCTCTAAGGCTGGTGCAGAATGGTGTAGAACGGTGCAGTATGGTGCAGAAAAGAAGGATCAACTCAAGGAGTCAATGGAGAAGCAGTGACAAGGTCTTGGAGGCTTACAAGTATCAAGGGTCTGTGTCATGGTCATGGTACTTGTCATCTGAAAGGCTATAAGAAGAATTTCTTGTGGGTTTTCCTCTCCAAGCGGGAGAGGTTTTGGCCCTTGCTAGACGAGCCTAAATTTGTGTCTCTTGTGCTTTTGGTAATTAACTTAATGAAAGACATAATAAGCTGAGAAGGGAAGACATAAGTAAAATAAGTAAACTCACAAGTAATTATCAAGAAGAGGATTGAATTAAACATTGCCCTACTAAATTCTCAACATGGTTTTAGAGCTAAGGTGCTGAAAACTGTAGAAATTTCTGAATCCTTACACTTTATGCATAAATTATTACTGTTAATATGGTTATGCTCCTCCTACTTAGACAAGTTATTAACTGAATAAATTCAAGTTAAGATCGAAGCAAAACACATAACAGATCTCTACCAATCGAGATCTAGAACAAGTTCATGCACACATAGACAAAGTGACACAGTTATTTCTGGACAAATAGTCCTCAGAAAAACCCAGTGCAGGAAAACCGGTCTCTGGCTGCTGGAGGGTTTTATTATTAAGAATTTTTCTGAATACACAAATCTGGGTTCCAGATATGGAAAAATCGATAGAGAATATTTTAGATCTACAACTCACTGGCTGATCTAGGGCCAAAATAATGACTGATCCACACCCTCAAACTGGATTTACAGAACTCAGCCAAGATTAGGGCCTAGAAACCCCAGCGCTGCCCCTGATAGCCTTTGCGTCAGCCTCTGAAGCCCCTCAAACCCTCAGCGCTGCTCCGGAAGAGACCGCATTACCCCAGACTGGGTGACGCAGTCACTACGCTGCCCCTTAGGGTCTCTGCGTAACCCTCTGAGGGTTTCCTGCTGAAAATCACACTGTCCTTGGAGGGACTGCGTTGTCCTTGCTGCTGCTGCTGCTGCTGCTCTCTTCTTCTACGCTGTCCTTGAGCTGATCTCTGCCTCTTGTGTATTCTAGACCCCGGGATCAGATCATTCCCTTGGCCTAAATTCCCCTCTCTACAGCTGAAACACTTCTGAGTATTCTTAGCAAACCCTGCCCTAGAATCTCAGCTTAGCTTCAGTGCTCTGCCTTTGTCTGTCTTTACAAATGACCCCAAGCCTTTCCTTTATCCTTTTCTCGTTGACAAATCAACAGCCATGATCAGATCTTGAATCAATGGCTAAGATTAAAAGAAAGCTTGATCCGTGTGACTTAAGACAATTTCATCACATGTTTAATTAAATTCACTTTAATTATTTAAGTTCCCTAAGTTTAAAATTAGGAAATACATTAAAATAATTAATTAATTTAATATCTCCTAAACCAGATGAAATTTCCCAAATCAATTTCTGGGTCTTGTAGATCAAGTGTACTCTAGTCCCTCCTCAAAATTTTAGAGCTAGAGCACAATTGATGCTACCCCAAATACACAAAATATCAACGAAAACAAGGGCTACTTGACAAGGAGACACTCAAGGAAGCAAGAATCAAAGTCTCCATTGAAAGGTCAAATCAGTTTGCAAGGAAGATTCTCAAGTCATCTCAATAAGACCTTCAATATCATTCAAAAGATTCACTTATCAAGGAGATAATCTTTGCCATTAAAGATTTATATTGAAGACATTGTTAGAAGGGACACCATCTTTTTGAAGACATCCTTTATCATCAAGGATCCAAAGTCACCTACATTGGAAAATTCAATCTAAGAAGAAGTTCCTAACTTCATCATCATTAAGGACGCCCTTAGAAGGAGGAAGTCACCCTACTCAAGTAAGTATCTATGACCTTATCTAAATCTGTCAAAATGACTTATTGCAAAGAGAGCAACAAATTGGTTGGGTCATCAAACTTTAGTGCATGGAAGAAGAGGACAGATTTGAATCTAATCGAAGACGAAGTTATGGGCTACATCGAAGGATCTACAATTCAACCCTCAAAAGAAGATGCTCCAGCTCATGCCAAATACATGAAAGGAGAAATCAGAGCCCTGAGGATTCTCATAGAATCCATTAAGGACTCACTCATACCCTATGTATCAAAACTAAAAACTGCAAAATAATATATGAGAAACTGGTGGAGCTATTCTCTATGGGTACTGCAGGAGAAGCAATTTCTCTGAGACAAGAACTATACAAGATGAAATTGTCAAGAGAGGAGGGAATCACTTCATATTTTATGAGGATTTCTAAAATAAGAGACCAACTGCAGGAATTGGGAGAAGTAATGTCTGATAATGAGATGACTACAATGGTGCTGAATGCTCTACCAAAAGAATGGGGAAACTTCACTTCAAGCTTATACGGGAAGAAAGAAGCAACACCATTCGAGGATCTATGGTCTCTATGTAAAATAGAGGAAACAAGATTGAAAGCCAAAGCAGATACAAGATCAAGTGAAGGGAATCAAGCCTTTGCAGCCATGTCCAGGAAGAAAGGAAGATTCAGAAATTTGGTCCTCAAAATAAAAGAAGAAATATGGACAAAGTACAATGCTTTGGATGTAATGAACTTAGGCATTATAAAAGGGATTGTTCTAAATCTGGGAAGGACAAGAGGAAAAAGGAAGAAGCCCATGTCACAGATGTAAGGAAAGAACTTGATGCAAAGAAATCTAAGAAAGAAGAAGCGAAAGATTTCTATTATGATTGAGATCATCTTTCTCTTTAAGTGATTTCTGTTGGTTGTAAAATAGTATGATAGGAAGCAGTGCATATTAATAACATCATGATAGAAGCATGGAAGGAGCACTTAGCTCCTGGAAACCTCACTGATATCTACTTTGTTGGAAGAAAGTCATCAAGATCAAGGGTCATCATTAATCAATTTGGAAACAGGTGCTGACATTTTTCTAATGGAGTCCTCTCTGGATTCACTGACTAGAAAGAAAGCAAAAGGTTTCATCAGGAATTCTGTCTTGCATAATTCTTGGATTAGGATATGATGACATATTGATGAAGCAAGTCAAGTGAATGAAGTTCTACATTCTAGTAAAATTGCTGCAGGATGACTCAAATGGAAAAGGATGAGGTACATATATCTATGTGCTGACACTGGATGTTGTGAAGTCATGTCATATGGTTGCAGGTAATGGGCTTCTATCTTTAGAAGTATGATCTATACAGGAGGATCTCTTGTGGTGCACAAGTAGCCACTAACAGATGAAATTAAATATGTCCTCATATGGAATATGAGGTGGTTGTATGCAAGCAAGGAACTGGAACTGGAAGTTCCTGGGAATGAAGCTGTATGGAGAAAGAAAGGAAGAGATCATGAAGTGCAACCATGTCAAGAGGCAGTTATCATCTGGAAGGCAAGAAGATGTGACTAGGAAATTTCCTGGGAAGATATGTGGACTCTGATATAAGTATGGTAAACAAGAAGACCCTTGACAATACATATCTTCAGGAGATGTGTCAATCTGTATAAACGATGCCGATGACTACAGGAAAATGTCATGGTGAAAGATCATTACTAAGGTAACTTTTGATTTATAAGTTATTTTGTATATGTTTCTCTAGATGAGTTTATGTAGGGCTGCCAATCATATGGAAGGATGTAAGATTCTTGGGAGATGGTTCAAAAGAAAGCATCATGGCATAAAGGTGACCAGATGAGAAGGATTTATGAATCACTTTCTGGTGGATGGCATGACTCATAGATGGAAGTGATGGATGATCAGTGCCTTATGAAGCCAAAAGTTGAAGATTCCTTAATATCGAAATCCATGACATCGAGGGGAGGGATTCTTCATGAGCAGCTGGGTGTCTCAACATTGCTGCTGCAGGTCCCTAGTTGAAAGGGAGCCTGGTGGTAAGTTTCTTACTTGGAAGAATCTTGAAGTATGTCCTTCTTGAGTTAAGAGGGAGTGACATATATGATTCTTTAATTCATGTGTCATGCACTAGACTAGGACTAATAGTCGTAAGTCTTAGTGGAGGCCATGAGGAGAGAATGGATAGACACATCTTTCCGGTCTTCACCTGAGAAGACAGAATGGAGGATTGGGTAATCATCTGGCATCTGATACTCTTTGAGGATGAGATAGGGCATTCAAGATAAGAGTAGTCGGGTACCGATATTCTTTGAGGGCTGGTTACCCAAGAGGAGAATAGTCCAAGAAGGTCACACTCTGGGAACACTTGGGTGGAGTATGTACCTTGGAGAGACAATGACTATGGTGTCTATAAGTCATGTGTCTCGCCAGCATTGTAGCTCATTGTCTCGTTGAGAGATGGGGCTGTTAGTCAAGGCCTTGCATTAGGACAATGCTGGTTGATATGATGCTATACATATGAGATTACCAATCCGATTCTTCTTATGAGATTCTTCAAGATTGAAAGTAACCATGTACTGTTATGAATACCTCCCTAGTTAAGAGGGATTGTTGGAAAGTGTACTAGGATCAGTCTTCATATTGACTATGTAATTATTTATTTATGTAATGAAGAAGACAAAGATAATAAAATATATTTTTGGTATGCTTGCTTCATGGGTATCATGAACAAGGTTTTGTTATAGGTCAATAGACTTCTTGTTGATGTCTATTAGGAGTTTGTCTTCTAGTCATAAATGTACAAATTAAAGAGTCATGTTTATGAAGAGTCAAGTCACACTTGTATGCCTCAAGACCTTGCCAATCAAGCTTGAAGACATGGCACAAATGATGCTTAAGATCAGTGCTGGAATACTCTACAAGTCGGCCTAGAAAATAGTGTTCAAGTCGGCCTCATATCTAAAGTACAGGTCGACTTATTTACAGACATGATCAACTATTTAAAGGAACCTGCGGATTTCAGTTTCACACAAAATTTCGGTCAAGCATTTTGTGATTTAGTGTGGATTTCAGACAGTGATTTAGTGCGGATTTTAGACAGTAATATGTGCAGATTTAAGACAATAATAAGTGTCGATTTCAGGAGAGAAACAAGTGCATATTTCAGGACTGTAATGAGTGCGAGTTTAGGACTGTGGTCCTATACATATAAAAGATACATATCAACAAAGAAGAAATCAGATCAAGGCCTGCAATTGATGTAAAGTTCAGAATTGTAGAAGCAATAAGAAAAAGTGCGTAGAAGGAAGCTAGTAATATAAGGAAAGGACACATCTCTGTGTTAAGATCTGTTTCCTCCACACATAATCTCAGGAAGGACGAAGGCATTCATAATGTAAAGAAGCTCTGTTACAAGATCGGTCTAGGGTTGTCTTTGAAGATTCCATGCAAAAGTATGTACCACTGTTTTGGATAGAAAGCAAGATAAGAAAGAAGCCACGAAAGATCCAAGGTAAAGTCAAGAAATAAAAGGAGATACCAAGGACTAGAGACTGAGCTCTCTAAGGCTGGTGCAGAAAGGTGCATAATGGTGCAGGACAGTGTAGAAAAGAAGGATCAGCTCAAGGAGTCAATGAAGAAGCAGTGACAAGGTCTTGGAGGCTTACAAGCGTCAAGGGTCTGTGTCATGGTCATGGTACTTGTCATCTGAAAGTCTATAAGAAGAATTTCTTGTGGGTTTTCCTTTCCAAGAGGGAGAGCTTTTGGCCTTGGCTCGAAGAGCCTAAATTTGTGTCTCCTGTGCTTTTGGTAATTAACTTGATGAAAGACATAGTAAGCTAAGAAGAGAAGACATAAGTAAAAAAAGTAAACTCACAAGTAATTATCAAGAAGAGAATTTGAATTAAACACTGGCCTACTAAATTCTCAACAAGAATGAGTATGCAAGATGTGAGTGATTGCTCCAATGAGATTATTAAATGTATTAAATAGTTCAACAAGATAAATTACTTGAGATCCAAATGCTTATACTGATATCCAATTCGAGAGAAATTAGATAAAGTACTTAAAGAGAATTTGAAAGACTAACTCAAATGAAGCAAGATAAACAATTCCAATGAACACAATTAGCAATTCAATTACTCCAAGAGCTTATTAGATTCTTCTTGAGATAAACTTGGAGCAAACAATGACAGCAATATATCCTTATGTTACTTAAACAATTAGAAACAATAACCTCTCATTTATTCATGAACCAATTAGATACAAGAGTAATTTCTCTTAAGCACAATTCATAACAAGCATAAGAAGATATAGCGATTGCTAATGGTGATTTTAACTACAAATGAGATGTCAAGAATGCAATGATGCAAGATGCAATATTGCAAATGAGAATAACTAAGGTATGCTTATGCAAATGCAAAGGTAATGCAATTACAACTCTCACACGATGAGAGAGAGAGAGAGAGAGGTATTCTAAATGCCAATGAAATGTTGTGCAATGATGCAATAAGATATGCAATGGATACAATGGAAGGCTGTTATCAAGACACCATTGCAACTTAAAATAATAGAGAGCTCCTTTGCAATAAATCACTGTTATAGATCAGCCAATAAATTATGCAATAGCGTTCCCAAAATTCAATTGAAAACAGTCACTATTCCAATGATAAGTTTTTAAACAATTATCAAATGACTTTTAGAATTGTTAGGCTTATTAGGATTGAGTCTTAAGCTCCTAATTCAAAATTGATCGGACCTCTTTAAAAACAATGACAGTCCAATATTTCAATTGCAAATGAGACAAAATAGTGACAAACTTGCTATGAAGATTATTAGTAAATCACTTTAGGATCTTGAAGTTAATTAGATTAGTTTTAGGACTCTTAGTTTTTGTAGCATCGGGTGTGTTCTAGCCCTGAAATTTTGTGGAGAGTCTAGAATACATGAGATCTCCAAAACTCAGAAATCGTTTCTGGAAATTCCACTTAGAAGCATCTCAATTAGATTATTAACCACTTTTTAAAATATTTCCTAAGTCTAAACTTATGGAATATGGTTAATTAATCAATATTAATTGAGATAAGGTGAGAATCATCTATAAACTCACACCAATCGACAGGGAATTAATCTCGGCCATCGATTATGTTTTAATCTTGGCCATTGGTGCTCCAACAGAGGATTATAAGAAGAAGTCGTTTTGTAGATGGAGGATACACCAGTGCAGATACTCAGTTGCCTAGGCAGTTCGATTTTCTCAGTGGCATTGATTCAACAGAGAAGATAGAGCCATAGGGTGAGTAGCAGGTGAGAGAGGAGGGTAGCAGCATTCTGAGAGGAAGTTTTCCAGCTCTGGGAAGAGGCAAAGGAAGGCCAAAATCCCCATAGGGTCTGCGTAAGCACTACACAAAGGGTGACACAGGCGGCTCAACGCAGAGGCAAGGGAGGTAATTTTAGAGGCAAAAATTAACAGTGGGGTGAGAAAATTCTCACAATAATTTTGCCAGTATTTTCCTCAGATTAGATTGCCAGTTGAGCATCTAAATTATTGTACTCAGAATTGTTGCCGAAGAATAATAATGAAGCCCTCATCTGCTGCACCGGTTTTCTCGCATTGGGTTTTTCTGAGGACAATTGTCCTAAGTTACCGGAAACTCCTGAAGAATTTGCCGGAAACGCGGATCCTGGTTTCCGATATGTAAACAAATACGATTCTTGTCGGAAACAATATAAAAATGTTTTTGTGTCGTTTCAAAAAATCATAAACTTCAGATTTGGAATTGGATACGTTTCCAAGGGATTTAAATTTTTTTGGATCCGTTTCCGGAAACGGATCCACAAAAATTGTGATCAGAATCCACCCTTAAAATGTTAAAAAGTGTGAAAATTTGTATAGCCATAAATAAATAATAAAAATGAAGAAATCAGATTTGCAAATAAAGTCATTATAAACATAGTCTCATAATGTCTCTTCTAAATATTTATAAACAACGACACTCCATATGTTTATCAAGGATTCTTACTATGAAAAAGATAGATGTTAAAAAATGCAAACAAAAGGGTTTGATGAATGTCTTCGTAAAGAGATCTATTTGAGCGATTAATTTTCAGTTTGGTTATGGTTTTTTTAATTGTCATTGATTTTGCTCTTGATTTCATAAATCCCCCAATTTAACAATGTTGGAAATATTTTCATTGATGGCAAAGAGAAGCAAGGAGCAGCATTAGACAAGAAACAGAAGCAGCAAAGGCAGCAAAGACAGACAAGGAGCAGAGGAAGCAAAGGAAATTGATCTGAATTGTATATATTAATGAGGAAATTGTTTCTAAGTTCTGTGTGGAATTTACATATATTCTTGGTCGAATTATGTATGAAGAATACTTGAGTTTCTGTGGCAAATATGAAACTCTGTGTTATTTACTGATTGTGATAGTATGAGTTAATCATTCACGGTTTGTGAGCAGTGTAAAACTCTGTGTAAAGGGGTTTAATTTGTGATTCTGTATATAGTTGAGGAATTGATGATTAATTGCAAGTTAGCATCTGTAATATTCCCAATTAGCCTTGCTAATTGGAATATTTCATTTTTATTTAATTTTGCCGCTTTAGCTAGAAATAATAAATAAAGTGAGAAATAAGAGGGGTCACCTCACTTAGTCACCTCACTTTATAAAATAAAGTGTTTCTTTCCTAGTTGATTAACGTTATAACTTAAAGAGGGGGCCTTGGGGGTCCACATGAGTATGATGGGGAGGCATCAGGCTAACCCAAGGTAAACTGCGCAGGTCAAAGGAGGGTAAGGACGCAGTTAAGTTTTGGAGGGAGTTTTGGCATTATAAAAGGAGAGGTTCTCACCTCATTTGGATTATGCATATTTTGATATTGATATTGAGAGCTAGACTTTTGTCTGCTTCAGCACGCCGGTTGTTTAGTCGGTCTGCAGCACTGTTTAGTGCACGAGTGTCTCCGGTCGGAGATCTCACCCTTAGCCTCGGGGGACTTCGAGTGCCTGCCCTGGTAAGGTTATTTTTGGTTTCACCCTTAGCTTCGGGGGACTTCGAGTGCCCGCCCTAGTAAGGTTTTGTTCTGAGTTCACCTTTCAGTTTCAGTAGCAGAGTAGCAGCAGTTTCTGGTGCAGTTTTGGAGAAGGAGGAGCCCTCTTGTGGCTGCGCAGTTCAGAGGAGGAAGGACGCTGTTTCAGGAGCAGAGAAAACGCCGATTAGCCTTGAAAGTGAGGACGCTGTCCAGTTCTGAAGAGGAGGACGCAGATCTGAGGGTTACAGTGATAGATCCAGCCTTGGTGATGATAGATCTGAGCGGATAATTGCAGATCTAGTTTGGTATGGTGCAGATCTGGAAGTATAGCATTAGATCCAGCTTGGGAGGTTGCAGATCTGAGGAGATATTGGCAGATCTAGCATAGATCTGAGGAGATAGCAGTAGATCTGATATAGGAGGACGCAGATCTGGAGGGATAGGACGCAGATCTGGATTGGAGGCTTCAGATCCAGCAAATCTGAGCATATAGGACGCTGATTCATCTAGGAGGACGCTGATCTGATGAGCAGGAGCATGTGTGTGGGTTTTGGCAGCGTTTTTCAGTGTTTTCAGCCCTGAGGAGTTTGGTTATCTTATCTGGAGGATTTGCAGGAGGATTCAGCCCCTTTTCTCAGCATATTTCTTGAGCTTCTATGCCTTTCCTGGAGGCCCAGCGTTTTTGTAGGAGGAGGGTTTCTGGGGGCGATTTTCGGAGGTGGTCCGTTTGGTAAATGGTTTCTGGGTTTTGTCCGGAGCAGTGAGTATAGGTGATCTGTAGATTTTTAGCTCATTCCGGCAAGGGGATCAGCCCTAGCTTCAGTTTCTTCCAGCAGCTGGGATGCAGTTTCTGTAGCAGCCATTTCCTATTTTTCTGAGAGGATTCTGTACTTGCCTTGAGCAAGGATAGGTGCACTCACTCTGATTTTCTTGTACTCCTCTCTATGTACTTTCAGATTAATAAAATGGCTCAGTTTTCTGGCATTCTATGTGTATTGGTTCCATGATCTGGTTCAGCATTGTATTTTCTATATCTGTCTGGCATATTTCTGTTTATTACTGGTTATTTCCCTTTGGGGATATTACAGTGGTATCAGAGCATAATTCTGGCTCAGCCTGTGGCCTATGACATCAGAAAAGAGATCATACAGAGCAATAGCAGTTGCAATTCCAGAAACGCAGTTGGAAAAAGGGCCAAAATAAAAAGGGTCAAATTTTGAAGTTTGGAATTAGGAAAAACGTTTTCTGGGTTTTTCTGGGTTTTGGACGAGGATCACTTTCCCAAATTCCTGGAATTTTCTGAATAGTTTTCAGTGGGTAAATCAGAGGTTGAAGTTAAGCAGCAGTATGGTTTTGCAGCAGCCGTGCAGTTTCTGAGGAGCCTGTAGGCACCTAGCAGAAAATACCAATGGCGGGAGATGTGAGTCCAGCTCAACATGCGGCCATTCTTGCAGATTGGCGGAGCATGGGACAGGAATTCATGGATGCTTTCCCTTTTAATCAATATATCCAGTTCCGATGTGGCGGCAAGTCTTATGATCGAAACAAGGGACGTGGCTCCCACCGTGATAGTCACCGTGCAGCAAGTAAATCCCATTTGCCGATGTTTGATGGTTCACAGAAGACTACGGTAAAGTCTTGGATGGAGAAACTGGACATCTATTTTCAGCTTAACCAGATGTCAGAGAAGAAGGCCATTAAGGTGGCAACATTGCATCTGGATGGTGAGGCCCGGGATTGGTGGTTCCATGGGATGGTGACACTCGGGCATTCTACAGTGACGACATTTGCCGAGTTTACACGGAGGGTGGTAGAGCGTTTTGACCGGAGGGATCCGGATCAGTATTTTTTTGTTGAGCTGACCAAGCTCAAACAGACTGGGAGTATAGAGACATACATTTCAGACTTCTTGAGGATTTCGGGGTTGGTACCTGACTTATCTGCAGCTTGGATGGGTTACATGTTTGTGGAGGGGCTGTTCGAGCCACTTCGTGGCCTAGTCCGGTCGAACAGACCGGCTACCCTTCAGGATGCCATCAGCAGGACTCGGGACTTACAGGATGTCTTATCCAGGACTCGGACACCTTATCCCCAGAGATGGGTCTTCCAGCCTAAGGGTAAGGACACGAGGGCTCCGCCTCCCAATGCGAATCCTGGACGAGGGCAGTTTGATGATGAGGCCAGGAGAGAGCTGAGGAGGAAGCGGTTTTGCTTCACTTGCCGGGAGCCATGGGCACCAGGACACAGGTGTGCGGCAGGGAAGGCACACTTCATTGAGGTCTTCTCCGAGGGCAGTGGAGAAGAGGATGAGGGAACGCAGGATTGCAGGGAGTTCGAGGATACACCTAGTGAGACACAGGACTCACCATCATTAGAGACCCCCTTGACCGTGCCGGTTGATATCGTAGTAGAGGAGGTAGAGCCTACCTCGGTAGAGCCATCCACTGAGGTGATGACTGGAGCCATGTCTGAGTCTTCGGGCGGTAGCAGCACACAACAGATGGGTGAGGTGTCAGGAGATGTATCCACCTTCGATGAGGTACTAGCAGGTACAGAGGTATTGGATGATGGTCACAGACAGCAGTATCATCGGCTTCGGACGGACCTTCGAGTTTTGAGAGAGAAGGCCGCGTCAGTACGGGAGACAATTTTGTTTCAGGACCAGGAGCTGGAGGGTATGAGAGCGACTTGTGCCAAGTCAGCGGCCAAGTTGGTCCGCATTGGGGAACAGCTGGATTCCCTGATGGTACAACCTGAGGGCACATTGCAGCATCAGATCATTCCACTTCAGGTATGCATGGATAGGACTAGCAGTATTGTTGGGTCATCTCTTCCCGATGGAGATAGAGAGGCAGAGCCACCTAGTCAGGTCTCATATGTTGACTTGGATAGTGGTATGAGACGATCAGAGTTGCACAGGGTACAGCAGCCACGTGTTGAGATTGGATGGCGAGAGATTTTGAGTTGGTACTCGGTGGAGCAGACTATGGATGGAGGGGAGATCTCAAGGAGAGATCTCACTGGAGATGCACTTCGACACACCATGGGGTGCAATGATTTGTTTTCCTTCTCGCAAGAGCAGATAGAAGATGGGGGACATCTTCGGATGGATAACATCTCTCATGCTTGTGTTGGACATCCCTTGAGCCATACACATCATGATGGGAGGTTTTTGCCTACCACCTATTTGATTCTTGATAGGGTCTCATTGATCCTTGAGAAGTTTATACTTCAAAATCCCATGAAGTGCAAAATAAGAAATTTGATTTGGGAGGATGGTAGCCCTCATGGGAGGAGTACCAGGATGAGGAGAAGGAGGCATTCACAAGTGATTGAGTGGATGGGGATGATGAGCAAGGAGCCAGGAGGCTACTTGCAGATCCGTGATACCAGGCAGCAGGAGGCTTGGCTGTGCTGGTTACTCTTGAAAGAGTTTGGCCATCACTTGGAAAACACTCTTCCTAAGAGTAGGAGGATGGAGAAAAGATGGATGGATACTTGCATCATTGAGCAGCATAGAGTATGGGTGCACGGTGTTGATGTGTTACTCATATCATTCATTGTGTCGTCATCACATGAGTTGCATGATGGAAGTATGGGGAAGCAGCAAATTGTTTGGTTGCTTGGGTTGTTTCTGGGAGAGCAAGGGCAGATTTGCTCTCACACCTTGCATGATGTTGCAGGAAGAGGGGATGGCACCATCTCCTTGATCTTTGGTGATGACGGGGAAGCACTTCCATCTTGGGGAGCACTCCACACTTGTTGCAGCAGTATTAGAGGAGTCCCTGACAGGGAGCATGACAGAGGACAGAGTCTTGTATTAACAGGAGCTTATTTGCATGAGCCCCCAGCGTTGTCACCTTGGAGCAGAACATTATGGATGGAGTGGGCGCAGCAGAGATATGGTGGATCTATAACCCATAGGTCCCAGGATCACTTCATGTTTGTTGCACAAAGAGGAGGTAAAGATGATAGAGACATCTATGGCATATTCTTCTTGACTTGGGTTTCCAAGCATGAGGAGGATTATCTTCTTGCAGCACATGGTTCATTCTTCTTCATAGCATGCCAAAACACTATGGAGGACTCATTTATGGATCCATATACCATCTTACTTCCAGCATATGGTCAGATTTGTATGGGAGGTTTGATTATGAGAGAGACACATGAGCTGAATGTGCCTTTGAGTATTTTCTGCACTACCTGTTCTAATAGGAACAGGGGAGGAGGCATGGCCGCCACTACTACATATGCGTTCTCTCTTGAGGTGGGCCATGAGATAGATATTCATCCATTGTACAGCTATGGGCAAGTGTTTGGCCTTATGTTGTTGTCATATTCAGCCATTTACTATCCATTAGTAGATGTGATGAATCTTGTACATTGCTTGCCATGTAATTTTCTGAAGTTGCAGTGGATGAGACTACGTTGTATCCTTGTGAGAGATTGTTTGCATTATGTATCCTCATGTAGGACCTTCAGCAAACATCTCACTAGGGTGATCCATGATGACCATGTCATGTTCTTCACAGATGGTTTGTTTTGGGCCAGCTTGTTCTTCATTGATAGAGGAACCTTCTATGGTGGATTGTTTTTCACTTTGCCATTGGAGGGCAATGATTTTGCAGCCCAGGATCAGCATAGACTCTACACTTGTCATGAGTGGAGAGAAGGACGGCATGGGGTAAGCTATGATGCTTGCCAAGTTCATATTTCCAGCCCACCTTCATTACCAGAGCTTGAGGTGGAAGGAGGTTTTCAGGAGTTGCCTTGTTGGGAGGTGGCTCATTTTGTCTGGATGATTGCTTGGAGATGGAGGATCCACAGGAGGGAGATATTCCTCATTATATTTTCGACTCCATGCCTTGATGGGAGAGAGGTGACGAGTTGGTTCACAGTTGATGGGCCAGCTTACACAGTCATAGATGCAGAGCAGCAGCGGTCATGGTCTTCAGTCATAGCCAGAGGCAGTGAGCAGTCCGAGCCATGGGACTTGGGCTATTATTGGCCATGGTGGCGATGGGATCCGGGAGGACTATTGATTGGCTGGCACCATGAGAGGCCAGTTTGGGATCCTGGCATTGAGATATCCCTTCATATCAGGGTGATGCAGGGGACAGAGAGGTTTCAGTGGGACCCAGGCACATTTTGCAGTATTGGCGGGGAGCATCAGCTAGAGAGTAGGCTTGTTCCAGCATTGCTTGAGAACAAGCAATTTTTGCCAGATGAGGAGGCCACTTGGGAGAGCGAGCAGACTTTACAGCATCCATCACTTCAGTTGCTTGAGGACAAGCAACGTTTTGCCGGGGGAGACTGTAATATTCCCAATTAGCCTTGCTAATTGGAATATTTCATTTTTATTTAATTTTGCCGCTTTAGCTAGAAATAATAAATAAAGTGAGAAATAAGAGGGGTCACTTCACTTAGTCACCTCACTTTATAAAATAAAGTGTTTCTTTCCTAGTTGATTAACGTTATAACTTAAAGAGGGGGCCTTGGGGGTCCACATGAGTATGATGGGGAGGCATCAGGCTGACCCAAGGTAAACTGCGCAGGTCAAAGGAGGGTAAGGACGCAGTTAAGTTTTGGAGGGAGTTTTGGCATTATAAAAGGAGAGGTTCTCACCTCATTTGGATCATGCATATTTTGATATTGATATTGAGAGCTAGACTCTTGTCTGCTTCAGCACGCCGGTTGTTTAGTCGGTCTGCAGCACTGTTTAGTGCACGAGTGTCTCCGGTCGGAGATCTCACCCTTAGCCTCGGGGACTTCGAGTGCCTGCCCTGGTAAGGTTATTTCTGGTTTCACCCTTAGCTTCGGGGGACTTCGAGTGCCCGCCCTAGTAAGGTTAATTTCTGAGTTCTATCTTTCAGTTTTAGTAGCAGTTTCAGGTGGAAAGTCGGAGAGGAAGAAGCCCTCTAAAGATGAACACGCGAGATCTGCAGGAAAAGCGCGGTTCCCCGGCTTGTGAGAAGGACGCGAATCCCAGGCTTAGGTAAGGGGCCATTTATTTGTTGTGAGAAGAAGGAAAGAGCCTTGTAGAATCCCGAGGCACAGTGATAGATCCGGCCTTGGAGATTGTAGATCTGAGCAGATATTTGCAGATCTGGTTCTGTAGGTTGCAGATCTGGAGGGGTAGCACTAGATCCAGCTTGGGAGATTGCAGATCTGAGGAGATATTGGCAGATCCAGCCTAGATCTGAAGAGATAACATCAGATCCTGCCTTTGAGGTTGCAGATCTGAGGAGATATTGGCAGATCTAGCATAGATCTGAAGAGCTAGCAGCAGATCTAGCCTTGTGGGACGCAGATCTGGAGAGATAGTAGCAGATCCAGCCTTGTATGACTCAGATCCAGCAAATCTGGGCAGAGAGGACGCAGATCCAGTCAGGGAGGACGCAGATCTGATGAGTAGGGTCTTTATGTGGGGTTCGCGGCATTTTTCGGTATTTTCGGCCTTGAGGAGTTGGTCATCTCATGCGGAGGGATTTGTGGGTAGATCCGGCCCTTTTTTACCCGGCCATATTTCTTGAGCCTGAGCATTTACGAAGGCACAGCGTTTTTGTAGGAGGAGGGTTTCTGGGGGCGATTTTCGGAGGTGGTCCGTTTGGTAAATGGTTTCTGGGTTTTGTTCGGAGTAGTGAGTATAGGTGATCTGTAGATTTTTAGCTCATTCCGGCAAGGGGATCAGCCCCTAGCTTCAGTTTCTTCCAGCAGCTGGGATGCAGTTTCTGTAGCAGCCATTCCCTATTTTTCTGAGAGGATTCTGTACTTGCCTTGAGCAAGGATAGGTGCACTCATTCTGATTATCTTGTACTCCTCTCTATGTACTTTCAGATTAATAAAATGGCTCAGTTTTCTGGCATTCTATGTGTACTTATTCCATGATCTGGTTTCAGCATTGTATTTCTATATCTGTCTAGCATATTTCTGTTTATTACTGGTTATTTCCCTTTGGGGATATTACATTTATCTACTTGTCTATTTTTACTATCTTGGAGAGTTAATTACTCCCTACTCCAAGATACTAGCCTAAGCTATATTGGTGATAAGAGCCCTAGAAATAGAAAAAATTACTAGATCAATTTTAATTAAGCATTGTTTTTATGGGTTGTTCTTTATGTCAATAGGTATGGAAATGAAAATTTGATGGTGTGAAGACTCGACTCCGAACACACTAAAAAATGCACCTAAAATGATAAGCAATTCGTTTTCTTTCAATGAAGTCTAGCTAAAAGAAAGAGTTCGAGAAATGCAATTTCTTAAGAGACAATTCTTTCTTTCAACATGAAGAATAAATGAAAAGAAAATCTTTTTTTTTTCACTAAGAACTCAAAACGAGACAAACAATTAATGCTCACAATAAATCCCTTTCAATTTCAAGACTCAAAACTGCAAAAAAAAAATTCTTTCAAAAGAGATCTACAAGTTCTAGAAAAGCATTCAAAACTATGAAAAACTAATTTTGAAATCTAAAAACTTTGAAAATCTATTTGAATAAAAGCTTCAATTTTTTTTTTTTGAGAATGTTTTGCTTAGTTGTTTAGTAAACTAAGGATTCGTTTGTGCATAATAACAAACAAATCAAAAAAATCTAGATATGTTTTCTTTTGTAAAATGAAATTCAGAACTTATAATAAAGTTTTTTCAAAGATTTGCAAAGAGAAAAACTAGATCTATTCCTCAAAAAGGATGGATTTCGCAACCAAGTCAGACTCATCAAGAAGACAAAAAGACACCAGTGTGATCTAAGGTATTTCAAGCTTCTGATCTTTGAGTCACTACAGAGACAAAGTGAAAACCACTCGAAGTATGCAAAACTTCTAGAAAATCACCCAAAACAAAAATACTATTGGAACTCACTCACAAGAAATTTTTGACAGGAAAAGTACAGATCTGGGTAGACACTAAGAGAGCTAAATCAAACTTAAACTTAATCTGGAAGAAGAAATCTGGGAATTTCAAAAAATTTTAACGGGGTCCGCAGGCTCCAGAAGCAATAGGTGTGGTCCCGCACTGGTTACTCAAGGAAAGTGCGAAGATGCCCGCACTATGTATGAAGGTAAAGTGCGGTCCCCAGAAAAATTCAAGAAAAACACAAAAGACTTCAAAAATTTTCAAAGCAAAGTAAACCTAAGCTACCCAAGCCAGTACACATCAGTCAAAAACTAGAAAAAACATTTTCTCAAGTCAAAACAAAGGAAAACCAAAAATCCCGAATCATTCCCCAGCGGAGTCGCCAATTTGTTGGCCAGATAAATCGATCTTGCGGACAAGACCGATCTCCCTAGTATCAGAAGATAGTCTAGCAACAAACAGACAATTAAATCTATCTTTCTCTAGATATACAATGATTTATAAATAAACACTATAAAGGTGTTACAATCCTACCTCGATCCAACGCTTGTTTGTTGTAGCCTTCCTCCAGTCGCCTGGAAGAGTTATCCTTGAAGACCTGCAATCACAAACAAGAAAACATCAATAATACCTGCATAGCATATATTTATCAATCATATCTATTATGGTGATCAAGGAATCCATAAAATAAACAATCAAATGATAGTTTATTGAGAAAAACAAACTTATTTGTATTAACTTTGAAATAGTAGAAGAACCTTACAACCTTTTCAGCCTTGATGTTGAACAGGTTCTCCTGGGGTTCGAAGCAGGAGTTTCCTCTACTTTGACAGGTCTTGCACTCTTCTAACTGAGACACACACAGGTGTGTAATCTCTCCTCATAAAATCTTAGTTAAAGGAGTCTAAATTCCAACAGCACTTTACCTCAAACAACACTAAAATTTGAACTCCCTTTGAGGCTGCCCAATGCCTCTTTTTATAGTGCAAAAGAGGAGGTTACAGTTCCAATTATGAAGGGATAGAGTCCTCCTTCAAAGGGATAAGCTCCTCACATCAAGGGGTTAACTCCTTAAGGCATGGGATACATGAACCTGAAAGGAGCGGACTTGCCACCGCAAGATTCCTTCCAAAAGCTTCTAGAAATGATTGAAAGTGATCTTTTTGAGTTTACTTGCACCCTTTTAATCTTTTACAGGGGTCCGCACTCTTAATACAGATAAAGTGCGGTCAGGTTTGCAGGAGACATGACCATTAGGTGCGGGACCGCAGGTAAGACAAAGAGAAAGTGCGATACCAGAGTTTCAGAGACTTTAAGAGCTTTTCTCTTATTTTTAAGGCTTGACATGAGGAACTGATGTTCTAGACTTGCAAAGGAGGAATGTATGAGTGATAATGAGCTCATACAAATAGCAGAATGTCAAAGTGACAATTTTCAGTGCAACAGGATCTGAACACTGAATCAAAATCACTTAGCAAACCCTGCCCTAGTGATTCGATTCTGATCAAAAGCTGTGTCTCCTCACACAAACTTGAAAATGCCAAATGCTCAATGTGCTCAATGTATTTTCCATAGGCCCCTCGGCCCCTCACCCTCCTTCTTATATTCTTCCGTTGAGCCTTCAACGGCCAGGATTAAAACATAATCAAGGGCTAAGATTAACTTGGAGGTGATCCATGACTTTATCTAGAAGATTCACTCTTAGTTTAATTAATACCCTTTAATTAATTAGTTTTCCTAAGTTTAGACTTAGGAAAACATTAAAAAACGATTAATTAATTTAATTAAATCATCTCTAAGTGGAATTTTAAAAACCATTTCTGGGTTTTATGGAATACATGTGTCCTAGCCTATATACAAAGTTACAAGGCTAGAGCACATTTGATGCTACCATAAATCAACACTCCCTCTTAGCAAGGAAAGTGCTCTAGAAAAAAAGTTCAATGTACTGCTCTGACTTCTGGAACATTTGTTGTTGTGTTGTTGATGTTGCTTACCAACACTGCACAAGAAATGATGCATCTGTACTGCTGTTGACTTTGCATGTTGCTGCAAACTGCCACTGTACTGCAACTCCCTCTGAATTCTGCAACCATGTTGCTGCACTGTGTGAGCACTACTTTGCACTGCGTTGTTGCTGCTCATCTATTGCTGCTCAACTACTATTGCTTCAGAAAAACATATGAAATTGGACAAGTAAATCTGCAACTGAAAAATAAGACTGACTGTTGCAAGATTCTGCACTAGCTTACTGAAACTATTGCACTGTTGCTGCTCTGCACTGCATGAGCACTTGGCTGCACTACGTGAGCATTGCGCTACACCACATGAGCACTGCACTACACCAGTGTGCACTGCGCTGCTGCTACTCAACTGTTGATGCTGCAGCTCCCTTTCTGCGCTGATCAGGCTCTAGTATTGCTAGCCATTGCATTCTCTTTTCATCTTTTGCTGCAACTGTCCATCTTGCTACTGTCTTTAGGCTGCCGTAGCTCACATGTGATCCAAGAATCCAGAAATACTCTAGGATCCTGCCACTTATCGATTTTGGATCTACAACTCCAAGTCAACCCATTTCTCTCCTTTCGGAATATGAGCTAACATAGCACAATCTCTTTCCGCCTCAATCTTGGCAGCTCCTGCTTGAGGATCTTCCTTCTCTTTATCCTTTTTCTTAAGAGGACACTGTGTGGCATAATGTCCCATTTCCCCACACCAGAAGCATTTGATCTTAGATAGATCTTTCTTCTTCTGCTTTTGTTGCCCCTTTGATGCAAGGGCAATGTTGTCTTCTTCCTCCTTGACTTTTGAACCGCTGCTGCCATCTTCCAAATGAATTTTGAGGCTGGCCACATCGCTTCCCATCCTGGAAGCCTTTCTCTGCCCAAAATGCTTTGGACAAAGACCTGATAGTCTTCTGAAACAGAGTTCAGAGTGAGCCTTACAAGCTCTAAGTCTTTAGGTTCTGCCCCTACTGCTGACAGCTAATCTCGGTTATCCTGAATACGAGACAGGAAGGAGTCAAACTCTCCCTTCTTCATTCTGGTGTTACGCATCTTCTCCTCAAGGTACATCTTCCGTTGCTTGAAATATCCTTGGTATAGCTTTTCCAGCCCTACCTACATCTCTCTAACAGTGCCTTTTGCTGCTATGTGAGGTACGATGTGATCCTTCACACCATCCAGGATCAATCGTTTGGCTCTTGCCATATTCTTCTTGAATTGTCTCAGATGTGCTGCATCCAAAGGTTTTGCACATGTGCTCTCTATGAGGGCTTTTAGATCATGCTCATCAAGGAGAAACTCAATCCTTGATTTCTAAATGACATAGTTGGAGGCACCCTCCAATCTATCTTGGTCACGCAGTCCGTTGCTGGCCATCTCCTCAACTGTCAGTTTCTTTCTCTAACCCTTTGCTCAGCTAGACTTACGCACTCCTTGTCGAGTAAGTCACTGCTTCTGCTGCTGCACAGGAGAAACTGAGTTTCTTTGAGTAAGAAACTCTTCGAGATCAAGAAATCCCCAATCTGTGTTTTTCAGAAATTTTCTGACGCTTTATGCATCAACTCTTACTGCACAGCGTCCTTCAGCTACGTTGCTCTGCTATGCTGTGTCTTCTGCAACTAAAAAATGCTTTCCCCTTTTTCAACTCTCTCAGAGTGAGCCTTTTTCTGCATTGGATTGCCCTTCTTGCCTGGACAACGTAATCTCTGGGAGGGTCTGCTGTTGCTTACGCAAATCCTAGTATCTTATGCGTTGATTTGCTAGTTCACGTTTGTTTCTCCTGCACTTCAACTTGAATAAGCTCTGATACCATGTGAAAAATCCTAAATCTGGATTCCTACTGCGACAAATTTGAATTACTTCTCCTATTATGTTTCATAATTATTTCATTACAGTGAAATATTGAAGTAATTTCTGAAGCAATCTACACAAATAATATTGTGGAATAAATCTAAGCGTTGAAACAATCTGCACAAAATATAATGAAAAACTTCCACATTTGACACAGTTATTTTTTGGACTAAGTCCTCGGAAAAACTCAACTTGGGAAAACCGGTGCAACAGATCTTCAGAGAAATCTAGACAACAAATGTAATTGTGAGATATACCTCACTCTGCAAGTCTCCGACTGATCTAAATAGCGCTGGTGAGGCCCTTCTCTGCCTCTGCATGAGTGCCTATGCTGGAACTACGTAAGTCTGCGTGGGCAAGCCTGAGAAACTGCATCACCTCTCTCTGCAACTGATCTAGCCGATATGAGACTGAATTTTGGCCCTCCTGGCTCAGAAACCCCAGAGTCTAGCTATCTATGGACTGACTCCAAGAGACACCGCGCTGCTTCTACGTGATTTCCTACAGGAACTGTGTCACCCCTTCTAAAAATTGCGCTGTCTCTCTCTGCGTCACTGCTGCCTCTCTCTGAAATGCACTACTGATCCTCCTGGCCAGTTTCTGCTTTTGCCCCTCTTTGGATCTGATCACTGAATCAAATCACTTAGCAAACCCTGCCCTAGTGATTCGATTATGATCAAAAGTTGTGTCTCTTCACACAAACTTTAAAATGCCAAATGCTCAATGTGCTGAACGTATTTTCCATAGGCCTCTCACCTTCCTTCTTATATTCTTCCGTTGACCCTTCAACGGCCAAGATTAAAACATAATCAAGGGCTAAGATTAACTTGCAGGTGATCCATGACTTTATCTAGAAGATTCACACTTAGTTTAATTAATACCCTTTAATTAATCAGTTTTCCTAAGTTTAGACTTAGGAAAACATTAAAAAACGATTAGTTAATTTAATTAAACCATCTCTAAGTGGAATTTTCCAAAACCATTTCTGGGTTTTATGGAATACATGTGTTCTAGCCTATATACAAAGTTACAAGGCTAGAGCACATCCGATGCTACCATAAATCAACACATTGTACAATGTTACGATTACATGTATGATTGTATCATGCTTTGTAGGGAGCTTTTGCATAGGCTGCTCCTGTGTTTCCCCGCTCCTCCGTCCCCACATCCTGGAAACTAGGTGGAACTATGCAGATCTGACCAATGTGATAGGTAGAGAACCATCATGGGGCTGCTGGATATCTGGCTGTCGAATGAGGAGAAAATTTTTCTCCTGGGGGTTACCCACTTTTTGGCGGGTAATTGTCCCTTTCTATAATATCCCAAACACTCACTATATAAGCTTTGATTGTAACAGGGTAACTCAGTTAGTCTGGAATTTTGATGCCTAAATGTCATTTTACTATAGGTTTCTGGACCTCATCACTCTTAATTATAGTTATCATTGAAACCATTTTAACATATTTCAGATATGAGAAAATACCTACTTTGGCATGTGAGCCAATATTTAGATTTCGATAAATATCTAGGCATTAAAATTATCTTTGGTTTTTCCTGATTTTTTAATCATTGCGTCACTACAATTGTTTTGTGTATTATGAACATTTCACTATTTTGTACTTTTAGGACTGCCATGATTCTCTACAATCATTTCTTCTTAACCTTAATCTTGGATTTATCACATGCAAACTTCTGCAAAATATATTCAGTTCCAGTAAAGGATCTTGTTTGTTTCATAAAATTCAACAACAGAGAATATTGTGCAAAGTAAATTATTTATTTGGAATTTGTATCTTTTAGTTGCTTGCAGAGAAGGGTGAACTACCAACTCGATTTGGGTCAGCAACACTTGGGATCCTTCTACTCCAGGTTTTCCCTTATGCTCTGATTGTATTGCCACCATTAACATGCTATTTGATTTCTCTATATTATGTAATACGACTGTATTTTGGAATTAGATGCCACTCTCAGTTTATTTTATTTTATTCTTCAGGATATTGCTGTTGTTCCACTATTGGTAATTCTTCCAATTCTAGAGAGTCAGGTAAATATTGCAATTTCTCAACCACTTTCAGGTGTTTACAAATATTAACGATCCTATATAAATTAGTATAAAAGAAAGTTTCATTGCTGGGATAAGTTATTTTTTTCACTAATACCAAAGTTATTTATATTCACCTTTAAAATAGACTAGTTTCTTTTGGTATCACTTTATTTTTAAGAATTAGAGCACAAGCAAGCACAAGAAGAAATTGTGGAAATGGTTTTAAGCCATTCTCTTCTATTTATCTGATGACGTCAATTATAATACATGAACTTGACCACTTCTAGATGTAGATCTCATTGACAATTCTTCAATGGATCAGGATGATACCTCATCAATAGGTATGGTTTACATATCTATATGCTATCAGACTCTTATGATTGTCTAGGGACTCAGTTTAACATTCCCCCCTCAATCACAAGTCTGAATAATTGTAACATTAACAATAACTTGGATCATCTTCAATGTGAAACTGTTGCACTGAGCTTCAATGAAGACATGCCTGTAAAATTGCCAATATCTTAATGTTGAATAATTCATCTGAAAGTGAATAGCTACCATGTCTGAACATTCCTATTCTTTTGAGTAGCATCCCATTAGTTTATTTTATTGACTTGAGGAGATCAATTTCTATGCTCGAATCCCAAATGCTGATTGATTTTTGTGACTAATAAGACTTTGAATCTCGAATTCTAACTATCATCATTTATATCTGATATTTCCCTTTTGTTAGGTGCAAGGTGAGAAGATTGTCAAAAGGATCCAAGCTTGAGGTTTGAATTTGATCCAGGTGGATATTGGTGGCCACCCGCCTATTCCACTTGGGGCCCCACCATTGCTTATTTCAGTTTTTCAGTTTCTTTAATTGTAGCACAGTTTACTATTTTTAGCAGTTTTTCGGGTCCTGAACTTCTGGAGCCGTTTTGAGGCCCTAAATGATGTTTTTTGGAAAAACCGTGAGAAACATGGAAATTCCTTCAATGTTGCTCACATCAAAAGTTGTAGTCCTCGGATAGATCTTTCTAACGAGGTATTGTGCACGTCAAACAGAGATCGTATGCCAAAGTTACGTCCCCGGGGAGATTGATGTACCAATTTACCCAAACGGGGCCCATAGTTTTGGCGCTTCATCTCTTACGGTTAGGTTTTTGGATGTTTAGGGTTTTCCATTGTTTTTCAATAATAAATAGGCCCTTGAGCCTCATTGTAACATAGTTCAGAGGCCTGTAGCCGCCACATCTCTTCTCAGAGATAAGTTATCAGCGCCCTAGCTACTTTATTTCCATTATGTCTGTAAGCATATTTTAGTTATTTGTTATTAATGAAATGAAGTTTTATTTCTACTGCATCTCTGCTTTTATGTATATTTTTGTATTTCATTGTGTTCATGCATAAATTTGGATCAGTGGTATCAAAGCAGTTTGCTATTTCTCGATTTTTCTTTGCATGTCCCCAACGAGGTCGGGGTATAATGAGTTAGGGCTGGATCTGGTTGAACCTTTGCAAGATCAGCCTCGCAAACCTCGACGGCTGCCCATGGGGGAAGAAAATAAATATGAGGGAGCAGGAGATTCTATCAAGATATTGCTCGAGGAAGCCCTTGAGAAACAGAGGAACGTGATGATGGATAAATTTGCCTAGATCCTTCAATGACTGCCCACCGACGACACATCTACATCCAACAGCCACTCTGGAAGCGCAACTCCTTTTAAGGTACAATTAAACTTTGACATTCCCATATTTGAGGGCCAAATAGATGCAGACGCCTTAGATAGATGGTTGAATCTATTAGAAGGATATTTCTCAATTCATGAGTTTTCCAACTGGGAGAAGAGGCGTCCCCCATGTGAAGGACTGGTGGGAAACCTACTGTGAGAAAAAGGACGAGGGGGAACCCTCTCTAGTCTCGGCTGTACCCACTTCGATTTCTTTTTGATATGCCATCAAGGAACAATATTATCTTGTGGGTAGCTATGAGGACAAGAACATACAATGGACTACGCTGCGGCAGCAAAGGGACCAAGATGTGCATGAGCTGACGAATCTGTTCCATACCCTGCGCACAAAGTTGGGTATCAAAGATTCGGAGAAACATTTGGTGTTGAAGTACCCCAGTTGTCTGCACCGATACATTCAGGAGGAAATGGAGTTCCTCGACATCTCCTCTCTTAGTACGACATATCGGTATGTTGCCAAGATATAGCAGAAATTCAAACAGAAGAAGCGAGACTTTGGATCTGCGAATCAAAATCAAGTGAAAGGTGCCCCCAAACCGCATAACAAAGGACAAAGGCAAGGCACGGCGGCCCAAGATAACCTGCCAAAGCCACAAGAAAAGAACAACACCGTGAAGCTGAAGGACACGGGGAAGTGGTGTGAGTTCCATAAGAGCTCCACTCACAACACAAGTGAGTGTTGGGCCAAGCAGTCACTCGTGGACGAGATGAAGGCTTCTGAATCAGATGCATGCTCTGACTCTGAATCAGAACCCGACAAGGGGAATGACAAAGGGAAGAAGATTATCGATGTAATATCCCAAAATGGGAACTGCTAGCAAGGCATGACTGGAAAACGCATTTTCCAGGAATGGCTGCTACAATATTTGAAGCCAAGACCTGGATCCCTTAGATCAATGCATCTAAGACCGAAATCCAAGAGGAGGCTCAAAAGAAATCCCTCTAGGTGGGTTAAACAGATCTCCCACACCTAGTTGTCTTTAGAAAGTGCCCGATGAAGGAACTGCAACCAATTTATGAACATACAATAGAGCAACAACGTTATTTTTATTAGCTGTGAGACAAGAAGATATAGATAGCCAACAAATGATGTTATAGCAGTAAAGAGAGTACAAATCCTTGAGGAAACATTCACTCAAGCAAGGCAATGCAAGCCTCAACAACACATGTACAAGGAAATGAAGAATACTGCTACACATAGAAAGCCCAAGGCTATGACTGCGAGTTTATAGGAGGCACTGCTACAGAAATAAGATCAATATAAAGATATGGCAATGTATGGCTCAAATAAAGTGGGGAGCAAAGCTCTAACCCTTGGAAACAATAATGCATCAATCCTCAGAAGGATTGGTTGAAAATATACAAAATGGCAAAAATGCCGGAGTAGCAGGGCTGAGTAGCAGCTACAACTCTAGAACTGGATGGAGATGGCTGTAGATGATGCACAAGCTGAGTAGACCTCCTCCAATGGATCTTCCAAGTGAAAGGCTGATCCTAACACTGAATATCTGACCCTCCAAACAAATACTGCAACCCTCACTGCAGATGCTCAATAGAAATAACGTAGTCAATGAGAGGGACTGTGCTCTAGGTGATGAACAATGGTTGGCCTGATGCCAAAGATGATGGGAATCAGCTCAAATGCTCCCTCACTAATCCTCCAAAGGAAAGGAGACTCCCTCATCTGCAAAATAGCTCTAGCAGTGGTGTTGTAGAACCTCCACCGCAACACCCTGCAACACAACGTTTCTTGCTACAAGAATAACGCTGTAGCTGAAGGAGGATGCTTGGCCTCAGGCCTGAATGTGGAGAAAATGAATAGCAAGTCCCTCAAGAGGCCTCTCTTGAAAGGAGAAGGAATTCCTAAACAGGAATGCCTTGTGCTAAGCAGCACTGCAACTCTGCTGAACAGCAGGAGAATGCACAAACTCTAAACAGACAAAGGAATCAATAATCTTTAACATGAGAAACAATGGTTGCCCTACCCTCCTTTTAAACAAGTGAGATCCCTCTTACCATGGGTCCCACCCGTTAGGGTTTCCTTCACCAAAGAAACCTCTTCCCATTCATACTGCGCTGTTTCTCTAAGTGTTCTCCACCTCCTATCCTAGCATTGTTGCCTTGGTCAAACTTAACCTTGTCCATTTGCAAATGATCCTGTTCACACATGAGGGTGTGAAATCCAGCTCCAATGATGATCCCCTTTCATACTATGAGATATTTTATTTAGATTTTTATTATACATGGGCCTCCTTACCCATTTATTCTCCTCTTAAGTGAAATCAACAAAATTTAATATTCAAATTTGTTGCATGCAAATTTTTGGAATATTGCAATCCTCCCCTCCCAAATGTTGCTTGTCTTCAAGCAACTGCAAGGATAGAACTGAGAAGTTGCCTCCCAAGGCATGGAGATTGAAAAGTAATGGGAAAACATCTTCTCCAAAATGGATCCTCCATCCCCAAGCAATCACCCATACAAAATGAGTCACCTCCCAACATGGCAACTCCTAAAAATGCTCCTCCACCTTGAGCTCATGCAATGTAGGTGGGCTGAAAATCTGAACATGGTAGACATAGAGGCCTACCCCACGCTGTCGTCCTCTCCATTTATGATAATTGTAGAGAAAATGCTGATCCTGGGCTGCAAAACAGTTGCCCTCAAGTGGCAAGATGAAGAATAGATCCCCAAAGATCTTTTCTCGAACGCTGTGAATCAAGCTGGCCCAAATCAATCCATATGTGATGGATAGGAAATCATCACCATATGGCATCCCATCAATCACATGGCCCACCTCAACAAAATAAAACAAGTGTTTGGCTGTGGTGGCCATATCTCCTCTCATGCTCCCATTAGAGCATGCAATGCAAAAAGTGTGGGAATCTCCTTCCCCAAGGGACACCTCCAACTCATGTGTCTGTCTCCCAATCATGCTTCCAATACAAATCAGATCCATATCAGCAAATGAAATCATGATCATCAACAGAATGAGGAAAATGCTGAAGGTTTCATGTGGTGCATGAAAGTACCAACAGTTTTCCCAATAGTGACAGCGCAATTTTCCAAACTGCTGCTTCAGAAAATTACATGGCAAGTTGTTTTGTGTTACATGGATAATTATATATGTCATGATATCTTCTGATAAATAGAAAATGGCTAGGTACATCAACTGAACATACATGAAAGAAAACACTTGCCCAAGGCCATATAAAAGATGGTTGTCTCCATCATAAAATTTGGCCCAATGTTGACCATGGAGCTCAATGAAAAGCTTGCCCTCTTGTGGAGCAATGCATTGAATATGAATGGTAAGAGTATCCAAATGTTGTGTTAGATAATCCATGGATGCAAAAACAATATTCTTACCATATGTTGAGAGTAAGATGATGCATGTGTATATGAATGATTCCTCCATAGTGGTATGACACACTCCCATGAGGGGGAATGAACCATATGCTGCATGAAAATCACCCTTCTTATACTTGGAAATCCAAGTCAAGAAGACCATAGCAAGTAAGATCATACCAATGCAATAGATGTTTCCATCCACTACTCCATCATTCTCACCTCCTCTTTGTTCACCAAGTGCATCAAGTGTGAAGTGATCCTGGGGATATTCCATCAATAACCCCAAGCTCTCAAGTGACAACGCTGTTGGCCCCTGCAAATAAGCTTTTGCCAACTCATAACTCCATCCTTTGACATGTTCCTTGTCAAAGATATCTCCCATAATGCTGCTACACATAAGAATTTCCTCCCAAGGTGGAAGTACCTCTTGATCATCAAAGGCCAATGAGATAATGCCATCTCCTCCTCCTGCAACATCATGCAAAGTGTGAGAGCAAATCTGCTCTTGCTCTCTTAAGAACAAGCAAAGCAACAAAAGATTTTTCTGCCTCCCCATACTCACATCATACAAATTATGTGATGAAAACATAATGAATGATATGACTATCATGTCACCACCATGCATCCATACTCCTTGCTGCTCAAAGATGCAAGTATCCTGCCACATACCCTTAGAAAGAGGATGATGGCCAAACTCTTTCAAGAGTAACCAGCGCATCCAAGCCTCCTGCTGCCTAGTATCATAAATTTGCAAGTAACTTACCAACTTCTTACTTTCCATCCACATCCATTCACCTGATTGTGAATGTCTCCTTTCATCCTTCATCTTGGCACCCCTCCCATGAGAGCTACCAACCTCCCAAATCAGATTCCTGTCTTTGCATTTATGGGATTTTGAAATGCAATCTTCTCAAGGATCAATTTGATCCCATAAGGACCCAAATAGGTGGTAGGCAAAAACCTCCCATCATGATGTGTATGGCTCAAGGAATGTCCAACACAAGCATGAGAGATGTTATCCATCCTAAGATGTCCTCCATCTTCTATCTGCTCCTCCTTGAATCCATGAAGATTCAAGTGTGAGAAAGGAAGAAAATCCTTGCATTCCATGATGTGTTGAAGTGCACCTCTAATGAAATCTCTCCATGAGATCTCCTTCTCAACAATAGTCCTCCAAAACCAATGAGGCCTTGGATTTTCTGAAAGTAGAAGTTTCTCTTTGAGCTGAGAGGAGCTCATTGAGAAAGGGTCATCTAGAAAGGAGAAAGAGTTTCTCACTTCAAGATGTCTACTATCTTCCATCTTTCCCTCCAAGTCTTCAAACCCCAACCTCAAGTGTGATATGCAATCCAACAATGTTTCATGAGGATGATGGTTTATTTCCTCCTTGAATGTTTCCATGTTGCACAACGAAATGCAATCTTGCTGCTCTAGGTTAGCAGTGTATGATGATTCTTGGTCATTTAAATATGAATTCCCACAAAAAAGATTTGCTGAAATAGAAAGTGGAACTCCATTCATACCTTGATGGAACTTGGGATCTCCTTGTATGGCTACAATAGTTTTTTCCTCCAATGAAATGGCTGCCCCATTTGTAGATGTAGAAGGCTTCTCTTCCAAGGCCGTGACAGCGCTGGTACAAGTCTCCTCCCATGGTGGTGTGGGCCTTCTCTCCTCTGATCTTTCTCCATCAAAGGTTCTAATCAACCCTTGAGTGAACTCTGCAAAAATATTCACCCTTGCATGGCTCAAATGGCTAAACCACCAAACATTGGCTTCACCCTCCAAGAGCAGCGCTGCAACTTCTACTGCCTCATCCTCTACTGCTAGATGTAGTAGGAAGAATGCCTCAAGCTTCTTTGCCCAAGCTCTTGCTGTAGAAGATCCATCATATGTAGGTAATAGAAACCTATTACCTTTGATTTCTCTCTTGTTGCAGGATCTCCTCTCTTCCTTCCACTGAATGAATTGCGGAAGAGCTAGAGTCTCCTTGAAGGCTGTAGGTTGAGATTTGTACTCAACAAGGTATTTACTTAGAATCAGATGATCCAAGTATCTTCCATGTTCATTGTTGATCCAGGTGGAATAATATGGTACAGGTACAAGAGGCTTGAGTAAAAGGCAAAAAAATCAAAGTGCTCAAAAGATCCTCGAACCAGGTTCAAGTTGTAGATCTCGTAATTCTGAATCCAACGGCGCAGACGACACTCAATTCCGAGTCCGTATGAAGAAGTTATAAGTGGTCAAAGTTCCAGGTTGACTTGGTGATTGGACAGCCTTAAGGAAGGCACAAATTAGACTTTTTCCAGCCACCAGATTCCGGCAAGCTCAGGCCAGATTCCGAGAAAATTTGTGGCCTGTTTAAATTGCCTCCTTCGGTCCAAAACCAAATTTTTAAAAAGGCATAATTTGTTTATATAAAACAAAAATTATTTAAAAAAAAGGGGTGGCAGGCCACCACCCCCGCCACCCCACCCGACCGCATGTCATATCAAATTAAAAAAAAAAAAAAATTTATGGGCCGGCAGGTCATGTGACCCCCGCCGGACCCCACGGAACCACCACCATATATGCATTTTTAATACAACCCATATACCATAAAAATGCCGTGGGTTGTTGGGCGGGACACCCAAGGCGGACCCGACCCACCATGTTTAAAATTTTGTTCGGATATTAAAATTAATGCTCTAAGATTGGCATGGGCGGATTTGATCCCCCACCCCCATGTCTATTATTAAACCATTTTACCAACTGCGCCCAACGGTGGGCTTGGTAAATTCCGCCCAGAAATTTTATATAAACTCAGATTTTTACAGTGCACCCAAGCCATGGAGGAGCGGAGCACGCACGCAGTTCGAGTTTAATATTTTTTTAATTGCAGACCAGTGCGCCCAGGCAATGGAGCAACGCACACGAAATTCGAAGTTTATTATTTTTTTAATTGCAGGGGCAGTGGAACCATGAGCCTAGAAAGACGCAGGCGGAACCTTGATTGAGGCCAACTTTCAGGGGGGCGAAATTTTGACTTTGTCCAAATGGGACAAATTTTATGTCATTTCAGCACTACTCAGCGCCACGAGTCTGATGGCGTGCTCAGTTTCTGCATCTGAGTTTTTGATTTTCCAGCCACTTTTGGAAGTGGACTATGCCGGTGTCAGATTTTTGCATGTGAGCAGTCGTGTTCACCTTTCTCGACGCCACAAGATTGATGGTGTTTTCAGATTCAGCCGCAAAGCTACTCAGCCTTCAGCAAATGACAGCATGAGGTATATGATGTAGATTCCATGTACTTCTTCATTTATTTCTCTTTGAGATGCATTATGTCTTGCAGATCCCGGTTGATACATGAGTCGTGGGATCTTGCTTTGTGTTGTTATTGATGTACTTTCAGCCATGGATTTGTGTCATGTATGAGTCCCTTTTATGCCACATTGGCGGGATGCTCCTTTTTCATATGTGTATTGTTGAGATCCCTTGTTTGCTAGGATTGGCGGGATACTCTTATTTGCTACATGTCAGCTATGGTCATACTGATAGGAGTCTTTCTTTATGTATGAGAGTTCTGCAGTGGAACATCTCTTAAAGAAGTCAAGCCACTCCTGCGTGAGGGCAATTTTTCCTTGTATGTCATAGGGAAACATATCCATGTACATCTCTTCATACAACACATAATGCAACGGCCTACACCATCTTGACACAGAGGCCCGGAGATGTAGTCCCTCTTGGACGAACTCCGTCATCAAACGAAGTGTTCTTATGATTGCTGATCTTGCTCATTTATGTTCCTCTTATTTACAGCTACAGTTGTTCATTTAAGTTCTTTAACGTCTTAATTAAATGCAATTCTATTTATCAGCCGAAGTAAAAGGTCTTGGTTAAGGGGTATCAAGATTTTACCCTGGATCAAGTGGTATCAGAGCAGGTATTCTTTCTGATTGAATTGCAGGCGTGAACATTGAACGTTTGCTGAGTTGAGCCATGGAGAGTGTCAAGGACATGTACGAAACCATGCTCAGGGTGTCCGAGAAAGCGAACATACTGTACGAGGCTTACGAAAAACAAGCAGCAGAGAATGAAGAATTGAAGACCCTCCTACACAAAGAGAAGGAGGACAAGCAACAGTTGCAGCTTCAGTTGCAAGCCACAACAAAAGCATGGGAAGATTGGAAGCGCAACAATGAAATTCTGCAAGCAGATCATGATGCCTTGAAGGCGTTCCTACATGAAGAGAAGGAGGAGAAGCAGCAGTTGCAGCTTCAGTTGCAAGCCACGACAGAGGCGTGGGAAGATTTGAAACGCAACAACGAAACTCTTCAGAGAGATCATGATGCCTTAAAAGCATTCCTACAGAAAGAGAAGGAGGAGACGCAGCAGTTGCAGCTTCAGCTACAAGCCGTGTCAGAGGCAATGATAGAAGTGAAGCGCAACGAAGGCTTACAACAACTTTCTTCATCTGTTTCGCAATCAACACCTAAGGTAAACAGTGTTGATTTTTCTTCAGTTTCTTCACATGATGTCATTTCAGTTGGAAGTGTGGAGATACCAATCACAGGTACCGGCATGAGGCTCCTCACTAAAATGGGGTACAAAGGAGGAGGACTTGGCATTCGTGGCCAAGGCATCACCGAACCATTGGAGGTTGTGCAACGACCTCGTTATGCAGTTTTGGGGTACATTGATGAAGGATGTTCGAAGGACATCAAAGGCAAACAGATAATGATGAACTCTCCAAGGAAGAGGAATGATAGGGACACTTCGCCATCGTTCCACGGCAGTGCACGTTGCAGTGAAGGAACCGAGGCGAGCTCCCATCATCATGAGCGCACCAGAGACCACCCCAGAAGGTATACTAAGTCTCATTATTCCAGAGTGCATTTTGATTACAAGAATGTCGATAACCATGGTCGTAAAATATGGCATCGTAAAACTTGTTATTTTTGTGGTTTAAATAACCATGTGATTTCTAAGTGTTGGAAGAGGATGGCAGTGCAAAGAAGGAAGAGGCACGAAAAGCCTTCTCCCCAACAGGAAAAGAAATCAGTTAAGCAGGTTTGGAGGAAAAAGAACTTTTGCACCCATTGCGACCGAAGTGGCCACCAAAGAGCCACATGCTAGAAACTTCATCCAGAGCACTGCCGTAAAGCCAAAGAGCCCATGCATACACCAGTTGAAAGCGCTGATCGACAAGCAAGTTCGCCACAGGGAAATGATCCACTCGTTTTAATAAATGAGCAGTGGTTCTTCTAGATTGTTTTTTTCTAGAGATGTTAAGCTTGTCATGGCCATGCTTGTAAGTCATTTGTCGCATTTTTATTATGAAAGTGATGATGTGTTTCCATCACTCGTTTAAGCGACCATGACATTTCTTTTTGGCCTTGTTTTATATGTCGTGTGTTAGATCTCTTTCATGTAAAAGTGATGAGGTGTTGCCATCACTTAGAGATGCGACTTTTATGTTTTGTTCATGTGCTATGAGTCGTCTAATGCATTTCTTTCATGTAAAAGTGATGAGGAGTTTTGCCATCACTTCGAAATGCGACGATGAGGTCTGGTCTTGTAATTTTGTTGATGTATGATTTCGATTTTGCTGTAAGCTTGACCATCGAGTACATGTTATAAACTCGTGGCAAGTATGGAAACATTTGGGTCATTATTGGTCACATTGAGAATGTAATGTTCGTTGCAGCTTTAGGCAGGTGTTGCCATTCCGATTCCGAAAGACAGAAGTAAAGGAGTCTTCAAGGGATGTGCCTTTTTAGACATTTGCATTTCAGCAGTTGCAGGTGTTGGCTTTACATTTTGATTCCGAAGTACGTGAGGTGAAGGAGTCTTCAAGGGATGTGCCTTTTCAGACATTTGCATTTCAGCAGTTGCAGGTGTTGGCTTTGCATCTCGATTCCGAAGTACGTGAAGTGAAGGAGTCTTCATGGGATGTGCCTTTTTAGACATTTGCATTTCAGCAGTTGCAGGTGTTGGCTTTACATCTTGATTCCGAAGTACGTAAGGTGAAGGAGTCTTCAAGGGATGTGCCTTTTCAGACATTTGCATTTCAGCAGTTGCAGGTGTTGGCTTTGCATCTTGATTCTGAAGTACGTAAGGTGAAGGAGTCTTCAAGGGATGTGCCTTTTCAGACATCACATTGTAGTAGTTGTACACGATGGCTTTGCATCTTGATTCCGAAGTACGCCAGGTGAAGGAGTCATGTGGGGATGCGCCTTTCAACGACAGTTGCAGATAGTTGATGATACGTAAAGCTTGATGCTTTTGTAGGACCAAAAGCTCCTCAGTGGGGAGGTTTGATCCAGGTGGAATAATCAGGTACAGGTACAAGAGGCTTGAGTAAAAGGCAAAAAAATCAAAGTGCTCAAAAGATCCTCGAACCAGGTTCAAGTTGTATATCTCGTAATTCTGAATCCAACTGCGCAGACGGCACTCAATTCCGAGTCCGTATGAAGAAGTTATAAGCGGTCAAAGTTCCAGGTTGACTTGGTGACTAGACAGCCTTAAGGAAGGCACAAATTAGACTTTTTCCGGCCACCAGATTCCGGCAAGCTCAGGCCAGATTCCGGGAAAATTTGTGGCCTGTTTAAATTGCCTCCTTCGGTCCAAAACCGAATTTTTAAAAAGGCATAATTTGTTTATATAAATGTAATAGCCCCAACGGGAAATAGACAGTAATACACAGAAATACAAAAGTGAAAATATATAGAAAAATGCCGGGACTGGAAAATAAAGCAAGTACACATAAAAATACTAGAACGCTAAGCCATTTTATTGATTCTGAGAATACATGTATGGGTACAATAGATAATCAGAATGAGTGCACCTATCCTTGCACAAGGCAAGTGAAGACCCTCTCAGAATAGGAAATGGCTGCAATAGAGACTGCGTCCTAGCTGCTGGAGAAATCTGCCGTAGAAAGCTGCTGCTACAATGCATTGGAACTAGGGGCTGATCCCCTCACTGGAATGAGCTGAAAATCGGTAGACTGCCTGTACTCACTGCTCCGGACCAAACCCAGAAACCATGAAGCAAATGCACCACCTCCGAAAATCCACCACTGAAGCCCTCCTCAAGAAAAACGCTGTCTCTCCCAAGCACAGCGCAGATGCTCAAGAAAGATGCTGGAAAAGGGCCATAAATCCCCCTGCAAAACTCTCCAACTGAATAAAAAATCCCTCCAAGCTGAAATACGCTGAGGTCTCCACGAAAATCACCCACAACAGCGCTGCACCAACAGCAACTGCGTCCTCCCTCCTGAACTGCGTCCTCCCTCCTGGACTGCGAAATCACTCTATGAGGCCAGCTCCTTTGCAAAACTTCCACCAAAATCTTTTGCAAATCAATTGCTGAAACTGAAGGAATACCTTGCCCGAGCAGGCACTCGAAGTCCCCCGGGGCCAAGGGCGAGATCTCCGACCGGAGACACTCAGTCGCACTAAACAGTGCTACAGACCGACTAAACAACCGGCGTGCTCAAGTAGACAGAAGTTTAGCTCACAATATCATCAACATATCAATAATGCCAAATGGAGTGAAACTCCCACCTTTTATAGTGCTAGCTCCCCTCAAAACCCTAACTGCGTCCCCTCTCTCCATGAGCTCCTCCTATGCCTGCGCAGTTGCCTCTAGAGCCTACGTGAGGCCTCTCTCATGCTAAGTGTGGACCCCCAAGGCTTCCCTTTAAGTCACAACGTTACCTCTACTAGGAAGCACTTTATTTTATTAAAGTGAGTTGACCCCTCTTTCTCACTTTTATTTATTAATTTAACTATAGGCGGCAAAACTATACAAAAATGAAATATTCCAATTAGCGGTGCTAATTAGGAATATTACAGTCTCCCCCGGCAGAACGTTGCTTGTCCTCAAGCAACTAAAGTGATGGATGCTGCAATATCTTCTCATCCTCCCAAGTGGCATCCTCATCCGGCAAGTTCTTCCACCTCACCAAGAACTCCCGGATCGTCCTGCTCCGCAGCTGCCTCTCCCTAGTATCAATAATAGCCTCCGGCTGCAACACCAGATGCCCCTCATCATTCGTGGGTGGTAGCTCCTCTGTGACTGTCACCTGCTGGCCCAGTGCCTTTTTCAGGCATGATACATGAAAGATATTATGAAAGATATGCAACCTGCCCGATCCTGCGTATCACCCTGTATGGCCCATAAAAGCGGGGCTTAAGCTTCTCCGCCCCCTTCTGCTTAAGCGAAGACTGGCGGTATGGCTGTAGTCGCAGGTAGACCAAGTCCCCTACCTCAAAGTGTCTCTCCACCCGACCCTTATCAGCATACAACTTCTGCTGATTCTGTGCTGTGGCTATGTTGTCCTTGAGAGCTCGGAGGATATCTTGGCTCTCTTGGATCCATATCTTGGCTCTCGGAGCCCTGCTAGCACCAAACATCATGTCCACAAAAGATAAGGGATGATATCCATACAAAGCATAGAAAGGTAACATACCGATGGACATATGATGCGTCGTGTTGTAGCAGTACTCGCCCAGATGCAGCCACTTCAGCCATGCCCTCTACTGCCCACTGACATGGTTACGCAAGTAGCCCTCCAGCCACTTGTTAACTATCTCTGTCTGCCCGTCCGTCTGGGGGTGATAACTAGTGCTCGGTGTCAACTCCGTCCCCACTAGCCGAAAGAGCTCCTGCCAGAATCTGCCCATGAAGCGACTGTCCCTGTCGTTGACAATGGTCTTCGGTAGACCATGTAACCTGAAAACCTCCCTGAAGAACAGCTCAGCCACCTGCGCTGTTGTGTGGTGTGCAGATATGGCAAAGAAATGAGCATACTTCGTCAGTCGGTCAACGACAACAAAGATGCAGTCCTTGCCCTGCACCATGGGCAACCCTGTGATGAAGTCCATCGATATGCTCTCCCATTTCCCCTCTGGAATGGGAACAGGCTGCAACAACCCTGCAGGATGGCTCATCTCTCCTTTGTTCCTCTGACAAACATCGCACTCCCTGACATGTTGGAGTACGTCCCCCTTGAGGCCCTTCCATGAGAACCTCTCCCGGATAGCCCTGGAAGTCTTGGTGAACCCCTGATGGCCCGCCAATGGAGAATCGTGTGAAGCCTGGAGTATCTTCTTCTTGAGCTGAGATCCCTCAGTCAAGAAGATCCTGTCCCTGTAATAGATGATCTCGTCGACCACCCTGTACCTGTCATCTGCGACCTGCCCATCCAACACCTCACACGCAAACCTGTCCTTGGAGTACTCTACCAGTAGTCGAGCCCTCCAATTAGCGTCCAAGCTCTTAAGAGATAACGTGGCCGGTCTACGAGAAAGGGCATCAGCTACCACGTTATTCTTGCCTTTGACGTACTCTATGTCAAAGTCATAGGCTTGGATCTTACTGATCCACTTCTGCTGTCTCTCCTGCAACTGCTTCTGCTCTAGAAAGTACCTCAGGCTGTTGTGATCTGATCTCACCTTGAATCTGCTGCCCATTAGATACTGTCGGTATTTGGCCAATGCATGCATAATGGCCAACATCTCCTTGTCGTATATGGAATACAACCTCTCATGCGGAAGGAGCTTCCGGCTTTCAAAAGCTATCGGGTGACCGCCCTGCATCAAAACTGCACCAATCCCTTCTCTTGATGCATCACACTCGAGGACAAATGGCTGTGTGAAATCTGGCAATGCCAGCACGGGGCAACTGCTCATCACCTCCTTGAGCTTATCAAAAGCTCGCTGTGCTGTGTCCGACCAACTGAATGCCCCCTTCCTCGTCAAATCTGTGAGGGGTGCAGCAAGCTGTGAGAAGCCCTTGACGAACTTCCTGTAGTATGTGCAAATACCAATAAATCCCCGAAGCTCAGTCACATTCCTCGGCTCTGGCCAATCTCTAATGGCCCTGATCTTCTCCTCGTGGACTCTCACCCCGTCCACTCCTATAATGTGCCCCAAGTACAGCATCTCCGTCAAGCCGAACTCACACTTGGAGAGCTTGTCATAGAATTGCTGCTCCTCTAAGATGCGCAAAACTGTCTCAATGTGTTGGAGATGCTCCTCCCAAGTCCTGCTATATATAAGTATGTCATCGAAGAAGACCAGCACAAACTTTCTCAGATGACCCCTGAAAATGTTGTTCATGCACGACTGAAAGGTAGCGGGTGCATTGGTCAGCCCGAAAGGCATGACCAGAAACTCGAAGTGCCCATAATGACACCTGAAAGCGGTCTTGGGAATGTCCTGTTCCCTCACGCGTACCTGATGGTACCCGGATCTCAAGTCAATCTTCGAGAAGAACCGTGCTCCTCTCAACTCATTCATCAGCTCATCGATCCTGGGAATGGGGTACCTGTTCTTCGGGGTCTTCTTATTCAGAGCCCTGTAGTCAATGCACATTCGCAATGTGCCGTCCTTCTTCTTCACCAGCACTACAGAAGAAGCAAAAGGACTCGTGCTCGGCCGAATGTGACCAAGGGCCAGCAACTCCTGAATAGCACGCTCTATCTCGTCCCGATAGGCCTTGGGATGCCTATACGGTGTGGTGATCACTGCCTGTATCCCCTGATCAAGCTCGATAGTATGCTCAAACCCCCGATCCGGTCGCTGCCCTGGTGGAATATCCCCAAATACTGCTGCATACCTGTCGAGAATAGACTGTAGCTCAGGATGCACTGTCTGACCTGTATCCACCGCCTCTGAAGCTCGCAACTCTACAGCCCACTCTATGTCTCCCTTGCGGAAGGTCGCCTCCATCCTATGTGCCGACACTGTCTGAGGCAGGTATGTATGCTGTCCCCATATCTTCTCATGCCTCCTTGTCTTGGGATCATCCCACTCCATCTCTAGGGCCTTCCAATCTGTCGTGACCTTCCCCAGAGTAATGAGCCACTGAACACCCAATATCAGGTTGGTGTCCGGAATATCTACCACAAAGAAATGATCTGTCAATGTATAAGTGCCCATCGTCACCGATAACTCTGGGACATACCGAGCACATGCCATAGTCTGATCTCCTGGGACCAAGACAGAAAATCCATCAAAACGCTCAGTCTGTATGCCTCTCCGCTCAACCATCTGAGCATCAATAAGTTGTGGGTGGCCCCACTATCAACCAAGACTGAGACCCGCTGTCCGCGTACTGTCCCCCGTACGCGCAGCGTCAAGTACTTGGGAACTCCCCGCAATGCGGCTAGAGCTCCTCCAGTAGGTGCAAATGATGCCCCACCTGTTGCGGGTGGTGGAGGTGGTAAGGTACCCTGCGCTGCATAACAATCTCCTGCCTCCACGTCATCCCCCTCATCCTCTTCCCCGCTGCTCTCGGAGAAGACCTCAATGAAATGTGCTTTCCCTGCAGCACACCTATGTCCCGGTGCCCATGGCTCCTGGCAAGTGAAGCACAACCGCTTCCTCCTCAGCTCTCTCTTGGCCTCATCATCAAACTGCCCTCGCCCAGGATTCGCCTTGGGAGGCGGAATCCTCGTGTCCTTCCCCTTAGGCTGGAAGGCCTGTCTCTAGGGATAAGGTGTCCGAGTCCTGGGTAAGACATCCTGTAAATCCCGAGTCCTGCTGATGGCATCCTGAAGGGTAGCTGGTCTAGTCGACCGGACTAGGCCACGAAGTGGCTCTGACAATCCCTCCACAAACATGTAAACCATCCGAGCCGCAGATAAATCAGGTACCATCACCGAAACCCTCAAGAAATCTGAAATGTAAGTCTCTGCGCTCCCAGTCTGTTTGAGCTTTGTCAGCTCAACAAAGTGCTGCTCCGGATCCCTCCTGTCAAAACGCTCTATCACCCTCCTGGTAAACTCGGCATATGTCGTCACTGTAGAATGTCCAAGTGTCGTCATCCCATGAAACCACCAGTCCTGGGCCTCACCATCCAGATGTAATGTTGCCACCTTAATGGCCTCTGACTGCGACATCTGGTTAAGCTGGAAATAGATGTCCAACTTCTCCACCCAAGACTTTGTCGAACTGTTTGATGAGCCATCAAACGTGGGCAAATGGAATCTGCTAGCTGCGCGGTGGTCATCACGATGATGCCTGTGCCCTCTGTGATGATCACGGGGTCTAATGTCATGCTGGACCTGGACAAAGTCTCTGAATGTGATAGAATCTCGGAACGCCGGCCCGTACGCCTGGTACTCTGCAAAAAAGTCACCCATCTGACCCGGCTCCAGCTCTCGCTGTGCTGCTGCTGCCCCTGCGTCCTCTGCCAGGAAGGTAGGCATGGTGGATCGCGTGGGTGCTGGAATATCCCTCGTGCACCCCTCTGTACTCCTGCCCTTGCGTCCTCTGCCAAGAATGTGGGCATAGTGGATCGCGTGGGTGCATGCGATGCCACGATGGGGATAGCATCATGCACTGGCACGTGGTGGGACATACCCGATTCCTCACCGACCTGGAAACCCCTGGGAGGTTCCCTCTGCCTGACCTCTAATGTCGTGAGTCTCTGTGTCATCTCCTGCATGTGTTGGAGGAGTGTCTCCCATCTCCTCGAACCCTCCTCATCTGCCATAGGGCCCTGCTGCTTTGCGTCCCTCGCAGGCTGCTCCTGCTCTGAATCTGTCTCAGGCGGCTCCTGATCGGAATCCGTCACAGGTTCCCCCTCTCTGAAGGGGTTCTCCCACCTACTCTCAACGTCTCTGTGTCTCCTCTGATCAATGTAGGGTTTATCCCCGGGCGTCATAGACTGCTAGCTCCACAGGCTGAGCCAGAACTATGCTCTGATACCACTGTAATATCCCCAACGGGAAATAGACAGTAATACACAGAAATACAAACATGCAAATATATAGAAAAATGTCGGGACTGGAAAATAGAGCAAGTACACATAAAAATACCAGAACGCTAAGCCATTTTATTAATTCTGAGAATACATGTATGGGTACAATAGATAATCAGAATGAGTGCACCTATCCTTGCACAAGGCAAGTGAAGACCCTCTCAGAATAGTAAATGGCTGCAATAGAGACTGCGTCCTAGCTGCTGGAGAAATCTGCCGTAGAAAGCTGCTGCTACAATGCACTGGAACTAGGGGCTGATCCCCTCACTGGAATGAGCTAAAAATCGGTAGACTGCCTGTACTCACTGCTCCGGACCAAACCCAGAAACCATGAAGCAAATGCACCACCTCCGAAAATCCACCACTGAAGCCCTCCTCAAGAAAAACGCTCTCTCCCAAGCACAGCGCAGAGGCTCAAGAAAGATGTTGGAAAAGGGCCACAAATCCCCCTGCAAAACTCTCCAACTGAATCAACAATCCCTCCAAGCTGAAATACGCTGAGGTCTCCACGAAAATCACCCACAACAGCACTGCACCAACACCAACTGCGTCCTCCCTCCTGAACTGCGTCCTCCCTCCTGGACTGCGCAGTCACTCTATGAGGCCAGCTCCTCTGCAAAACGTCCACCAAAATCTCCTGCAAATCAATTGCTGAAACTGAAGGAATACCTTGCCCGAGCAGGCACTCGAAGTCCCCCGGGGCCAAGGGCGAGATCTCCGACCGGAGACACTCAGTTCGCACTAAACAGTGCTGCAGACCGACTAAACAACCGGCGTGCTCAAGTAGACAGAAGTCTAGCTCACGATATCATCAACATATCAATAATGCCAAATGGAGTGAAACCCCTGCCTTTTATAGTGTTAGCTCCCTCAAAACCCTAACTACGTCCTTGAGCTCCTCCTATGCCTGCGCAGTTGCCTTAGGAGCCTACGTGAGGCCTCTCTCATGTGTGTGTGGACCCCCAAGGCTTTCCCCTTTAAGTTACAACGTTCATCTACTAGGAAGCACTTTATTTTATTAAAGTGAGTTGACCCCCTCTTTCTCACTTTATTTATTAATTTAACTATAGGCGGCAAAACTATACAAAAATGAAATATTCCAATTAGCGGTGCTAATTAGGAATATTACAATAAAACAAAAACTATTTTAAAAAAAGGGGTGGCAGGCCACCACCCCCGCCACCCCACCCGACCACCCCCGCCACCCCACCCGACCGCATGTCATATCAAATAAAAAAAAAATATAAATTTATGGGCCGACAGGTCATGTGACCCCCGCCGGACCCCACGGAACCACCACCATATATGCATTTTTAATACAACCCATATACCATAAAAATGCCGTGGGTTGTTGGGCGGGACACCCAAGGCGGACTCGACCCACCATGTTTAAAATTTTGTTCGGATATTAAAATTAATGCTCTAAGATTGGCATGGGCGGGATTTGATCCCCCACCCCCATGTCTATTATTAAACCATTTTACCAACTGCGCCCAACAGTGGGCTTGGTAAATTCCGCCCAGAAATTTTATATAAACTCAGATTTTTACAGTGCGCCCAAGCCATGGAGGAGCGGAGCACGCACGCAGTTCGAGTTTAATATTTTTTTAATTGCAGACCAGTGCGCCCAGGCAATGGAGCAGCGCGCATGAAATTCGAAGTTTATTATTTTTTTAATTGCAGGTGCAGTGGAACCATGAGCCCAGAAAGAGGTAGGCGGAACCTTGATTGAGGCCAACTTTCAGGGGGGCGAAATTTTGACTTTGTCCAAATGGGACAAATTTTATGTCGTTTCAGCACTACTCAGCGCCACGAGTCTGATGGCGTGCTCAGTTTCTGCATCTGAGTTTTCAATTTTCCAGACACTTTTGGAAGTGGACTATGCCGGTGTCAGATTTTTGCATGTGAGCAGTCGTTTTCACCTCTCTCGACGCCACAAGATTGATGGTGTTTTCAGATTCAGCCACAAAGCTACTCAGCCTTCAGCAAATGGCAGCATGAGGTATATGATGTGTATTCCATGTACTTCTTCATTTATTTCTCTTTGAGATGCATTATGTCTTGCAGATCCCGGTTGATACATGAGTTGTGGGATCTTGCTTTGTGTTGTTATTGATGTACTTTCAGCTATGGATTTGTGTCATGTATGAGCCCCTTTTATGCCACATTGGCGGGATGCTCTTATTTGCTATGTGTATTTTTGAGATCCCTTGTTTGCCAGGATTGGAGGGATACTCTTATTTGCTACATGTCAGCTATGGTCATACTGATAGGAGTCTTTCTTTATGTATGAGAGTTCTGCAGTGGAACATCTCTTAAAGAAGTCAAGCCACTCCTGCGTGAGGGAAATTTTTCCTTGTATGTCATAGGGAAACATATCCATGTACATCTCTTCTTACAACACATAATGCAGCGGCCTACACCATCTTGACACCGAGGCCCAGAGATGTAGTCCCTCCTGGACGAACTCCGTCATCAAACGACGTGTTCTTATGACTGCTGATCTTGTTCATTTATGTTCCTCTTATTTACAGCTACAATTTTTCATTTCAGTTCTTTAACGTCTTTAATTAAATGCAATTCTATTTATCAGCCGAATTAAAACGTCTTGGTTAAGGGTATCAAGATTTTACCCTGGATCAAGTGGTATCAGAGCAGGTATTTTTGCTGATTGGATTGCAGGCGTGAACATTGAACGTTTGCTGAGTTGAGCCATGGAGAGTGTCAAGGGCATGTATGAAACCATGCTCAGGGTGTCCGAGAAAGCAGACATACTGTACGGGGCTTACGAAAAGCAAGCAGCATAGAACAAAGAATTGAAGACCCTCCTACACAAAGAGAAGGAGGACAAACAACAGTTGCAGCTTCAGTTGCAAGCCACAACAGAAGCGTGGGAAGATTGGAAGCGCAACAATGAAATTCTGCAAGCAGATCATGATGCCTTGAAGGTGTTCCTACATGAAGAGAAGGAGGAGAAGCAGCAGTTGCAGCTTCAGTTGCAAGCCACGACAGAGGCGTGGGAAGATTTGAAACACAACAACGAAACTCTTCAGAGAGATCATGATGCCTTAAAAGCATTCCTACAGAAAGAGAAGGAGGAGATGCAGTAGATGCAGCTTCAGCTACAAGCCATGTCAAAGGCAGTGACAGAAGTGAAGTGCAACGAAGGCTTACAACAACTTTCTTCATTTGTTTCGCAATCAACACCTAAGGTAAATAGTGTTGATTTTTCTTCAGTTTCTTCACATGATGTCATTTCAGTTGGAAGTGTGGAGATACCAATCACAGGTACCGGCATGAGGCTCCTCACTAAAATGGGGTACAAAGGAGGAGGACTTGGCATTCGTGGCCAAGGCATCATCGAACCATTGGAGGTTGTGCAACGACCTCGTTATGCAGGTTTGGGGTACATTGACGAAGGATGTTCGAAGGACATCAAAGGCAAACAGATAATGATGAACTCTCCAAGGAAGAGGGATGATAGGGACACTTCGCCATCATTCCACGACAGTGAACGTTGCAGTGAAGGAACCGAGGCGAGCTCCCATCATCATGAGCGCACCAGAGACCACCCGAGAAGGTATACTAAGTCTCATTATTCCAGAGTGCATTTTGATTACAAGAATGTCGATAACCATGGTCGTAAAATATGGCATCGTAAAACTTGTTATTTTTGTGGTTTAAATAACCATGTGATTTCTAAGTGCTGGAAAAGGATGGCAGCGCAAAGTAGGAAGAGGCACGAAAAGCCTTCTCCCCAACAGGAAAAGAAATCAATTAAGTAGGTTTGGAGGAAAAAGAAATTTTGCACCCATTGCGACCGAAGTGGCCACCAAAGAGCCACATGCTGGAAATTTCATCCAGAACAGCGCCGTAAAGCCAAGGCGCCCGTGCATACACCAGTCGAAAGAGTTGATCGACAAGAAAGTTCGCCACAAGGAAATGATCCACTCATTTTAATAAATGAGAAGTGGTTCTTCTAGATTGTTTTTCTAGAGATGTTAAGCTTGTTATGGCCATTCTTGTAAGTCATTTGTCGCATTTTTATTATGAAAGTGATGATGTGTTTCCATCACTCGTTTAAGCGACCATGACATTTATTTTTGGCCTTGTTTTATGAGTCGTGTGTTAGATCTCTTCCATTTAAAAGTGATGATATGTTGCCATCACTTTGAGATGCGACGATTATGCTGTGGTCATGTTGTATGAGTCGTCTGATGCATTTCTTTCATGTAAAAGTGATGAGGAGTTTTTCCATCACTTCGAAATGCGACAATGAGGTCTGGTCTTGTAATTCTGTTGATGTATGATTTCCGTTTTGCTGTAAGCTTGACCACCGAGTACATGTTATAAACTCGTGGCAAGTATGGAAACATCTGGGTCATTATTGGTCACATTGAGAATGTAATGTTCGTTGCAACTTTAGGCAGGTGTGGGCATTCTGATTCCGAAAAACAGAAGTGAAGGAGTCTTCAAGGGATGTGCCTTTTCAGACATTTGCATTTCAGCAGTTGCAGGTGTTGGCTTTGCATCTCGATTCTGAAGTACGTGAGGTGAAGGAGTCTTCATGGGATGTGCCTTTTCAGACATTTGAATTTCAGCAGTTGCAGGTGTTGGCTTTGCATCTCGATTCCGAAGTACGTGAGGTGAAGGAGTCTTCAGGGGATGTGCCTTTTCAGACATTTGCATTTCAGTAGTTGCAGGTGTTGGCTTTGCATCTTGATTCCGAAGTACGTGAGGTGAAGGAGTCTTCATGGGATGTGCCTTTTCAGACATTTTCATTTCAGCAGTTGCAGGTGTTGGCTTTGCATCTTGATTCTGAAGTACGTAAGGTGAAGGAGTCTTCAAGGGATGTGCCTTTTCAGACATCACATTGTAGCAGTTGTACATGATGGCTTTGCATCTTGATTCTGAAGTACGCCAGGTGAAGGAGTCATGTGGGGATGCGCCTTTCAACGACAGTTGCAGACAGTTGATGATATGTAAAGCTTGATGCTTTTGGAGGACCAAAAGCTCCTCAGTGGGGAGGTTTGATCCAGGTGGAATAATCAGGTACAGGTACAAGAGGCTTGAGTAAAAGGCAAAAAAATCAAAGTGCTCCAAAGATCCTCGAACCAGGTTCAAGTTGTAGATCTCGTAATTCTGAATTCAACGGCGCAGACGGCACTCAATTCCGAGTCCGTATGAAGAAGTTATAAGCGGTCAACGTTCTAGGTTGACTTGGTGATTGGACAGCCTTAAGGAAGGCACAAATTAGACTTTTTCCGGCCACCAGATTCCGGCAAGCTCAGGCCAGATTCCGGGAAAATTTGTGGCCTGTTTAAATTTCCACCTTCGGTCCAAAACCGAATTTTTAAAAAGGCATAATTTGTTTATATAAAACAAAAATTATTTTAAAAAAAGGGGTGGCAGGCCACCACCCCCGCCACCCCACCCGACCGCATGTCATATCAAATAAAAAAAAAATAAAAAATTATGGGCCGACAGGTCATGTGATCCCCGCCGGACCCCACGGAACCACCACCATATATGCATTTTTAATACAACCCATATACCATAAAAATGCCGTGGGTTGTTGGGCGGGACACCCAAGGCGGACCCGACCCACCATGTTTAAAATTTTGTTCGGATATTAAAATTAATGCTCTAAGATTGGCATGGGCGGGATTTGATCCCCCACCCCCATGTCTATTATTAAACCATTTTACCAACTGCGCCCAACAGTGGGCTTGGTAAATTCCGCCCAGAAATTTTATATAAACTCGGATTTTTACAGTGCACCCAAGCCATAGAGGAGCGGAGCACGCACGCAGTTCGAGTTTAATATTTTTTTAATTGCAGACCAGTGCGCCCAGGCAATGGGCGACACGAGTGGTTGTATTTTTAATTACGGGTGCGGTGGAACCATGAGCCTAGAAAGGCGCCCGGAACTGCTGGAAGGTTGACCCAGCTGGGAGGGCGAGTTACGACTTTGTCCAAATGGGACAGGGCACATGTAGTTCCAGCCCTACTCGGTGCCCACG